>CM053786.1:878718414-879318414 GCA_028749045.1 Cupressus sempervirens
ACATTAACTTGTGTTCTAAAGTCTTATAACTAGGCTACTCTTACCAGGACAAGATCTTAAGAAGTCTTATCCAAATCCCCTAACAAGGTGGCACCATATAGTTTCATTGTAATCATTTAATAGGGATAGGATCTTGAGTGGGCACACTTCAGAAGAGTTCCAATTTGTAAGGATCCACTCACACACTATGGTTTTTACCCTAGTTGAGTTTGCACAAGATAAACAATGTGTTATATGTTTCTATTTTCATGTGGTAGGTTCTTTTTCTAACCTTGAATAGTTTAGTTATAGCTGATACTGACCCACATATAGGTGTAAAGCATAATTCAAAGTAAAAAGTTAAACTTAATAAGTATATCGATTCACCCCCCGTGTGCTTTTAGTATGCTACCTAGTAATTGGGACCAACAATATTTATGGTAGTTGAGGACCACCACCAATTTTTTGGACATTTTTTCTAAGAATTTGTGTTGATCGATGGTAGTAATACAAATTTTAGCACAAATTTTTGACATTTGTGATTCAATTATGAATTTACCGTAGATTGCTGCCACAAAATCCTTGACATCAGACATTAAAATCTGATGGGCATCCCCACGCAAAATAGCCTATCTACTAAAATTAGACATCATTATCATGGTTCCAAAATTAAAAATAAAACACTTTTGAAGAAGCATATGTTATTATATATTTAATTATCTGGGTTGTTAAGTATATAGCATATATGAATTTTTAAATTAAATTTTTTATTATAATTGATCATTTAACTTTATCTTGAGAACTTTTTAATTAGATAACCTTTAAAAATAATAATGCACCATTATCAATAGATAAAACATCAATAGCTTGAACAAGAGTAGTTTATGTTCAAAGTAATCACAATAATTACGTAAAGGTTACTATAACTATGACAATCACAAAAATCATTGTAGAAATAAAAGAATACAATAGTGCATAACAACAAAGTAATTACAACTATCCAACCAAAGGTACATATTAAATTATAAGACATACATTTATCTTGGCTCTTTTGTGCAGTTGTTGAAGAGGCTCATAAAATTTTCCAATTGTAAAATTTTATTTCAACTTGAACATATATTCTCTATTTGGAGAGACAAGTCAACGCATATCATTTAAAGTTCTCTCTACATGAGAAGGATTAGTTTAGAGAAAACAACATTGCAATGAATTTTATAGATCTATTTGATAATTACCTAGCCACATGTGTGGGATAAAGTGTCCAAGGATGAAGAACCACCGAGGAGAGTTAAATTCCTAAGACCAAGGGTTAAGGAATAAGACACAAAAAGAAGAAAATAAAGAGTTCTATAATTTATCAGAATGAGTGCAAAACCATAGTGCATGCTTTATAGATTTTGATTTACCACAAAAAAGGAAAGTGGGAAATGAGCATACAAAATTAAGGTCATTTCCAATAGGTAGTTTAAATGAATAACTTTCCATGCTAAGAGTTGAGATTGCAAACTAGTTTTGGACTTCCAGATTTGAAGGTTGAGGTTGTTCCATTTGGACTAGGGAATAGACAATTGCTAGATCTTGTTGAGACGAGGGGAGATGATATGACAAAGTGGATATTTGTAAATGGTTCAAAGAGGAAACAAGAATATTCCACAAGCATTAGGCCATATCTAATCATTTAAAGAGTTTTCATGAAATCTACAAACAAAAAATCACAAAGTTTTGGAGTTAACAATTATAGTATTTCAATAATAGGTTTCTTATTAGAGGATGAGAGGTGAAATTAAGATATAAGAAGAGACCATATTTCTATTGGAAGGTGTACATGTCACATAGGTTTCTAGAAAATTGAATACCTTTTACAGATAAGCAATTTCCCTTTCAAAATATTAGAGGAACCTAATGTTTGTCAATGTATTGGACCAATAGGTTCCACCTATTGAGACAGTGGATGTTGCAAACATTGCATATTATTGTTATTGTAATATTTTATTTTATTATGTCATGTCGCACCTAGATGGACATGCAACGTGTAAAGATTCCCATGGGATATACTTGATTAGTTGTATTGTCACATTGTGATAATATTTTATGAAATTATTTAATATTGGGGAAAATAATTAAATTTCCAATATTAAATGTGGGGTCAATGGGTTAGGTAGCACATGGTTTATGTAAACCATTGGTGGTTTTGTGGGACTTGTCACTATATAAGTAGCCTGTAATGCCCCGCCAAAGGATCTAAAGAATTAACCTAAAGTTTTACTAATTTTTCCAAAACATTTTTAAAAAAAAAAAAAAAACATGAAAGTAACACCATTCATAACATAGTAGAGAAAGCAATAACAATATCCAACTGAAAGTAAACATAACATACATACATAACAAGTTACATTCTTAAGGATCCCTTAACATTGAATCACATCTAACATAACTAATTATGTTTCCATCTAATACTACACCCACATGAAATAATAGCGAAAAGTCCAACGTTCTTAAATTACATTTCTGATTGCTCAATCATCCACTGTACATGCCACAAGCTATGAAAGGCTTAAAAGAATATACATCCATGTAAATAAATTACATCATCATACTAACTCTAATCCATGATGTAATAACATAAATGAAACCACAAACCATACATGACATATCATCATAACCATAAATCATCAAACATAATTAACTAACTGCGTGGTTCCTCCCAACCGTAAATAGCATCATTAGACCATCATGGATCCTAGCCATCCCTCCGTGCGTGACATTCCAAATCACTGAAGAGATCATCAGTATTAACGTAGTAGGAATGTCACTCCTAAATCATACTACATCATATGTAGAAAGTAATCTAACATGCAAAGTAAAGCATAAGATAACATCATCTAACATATGTAAATCATCAATGTAAGGATACATGCCCACCATCATAATCCATGAAGATAGATGCTAACAAAGAATGCATCAGCCACGATGTCTTAGACAGATCTCAAATGGTAGGAGTGAAAAAGCACTACCACCCGACCATGTGGAACCTAAATGGTCCACTCCCACCGCGCTGAGGAGATAATCTCAAGTCCCAAATAGGTTATCAAAATCACATAGCATAAATACTCTCTAAGTCTAGGAATCCTAAAAGTATACTAACTCAGGGTTCCAATCACAAAATGACATCTAATCCAAGAGGCACACAAAGACATGTAAGAAACCTACTATGTAATCGAGAAAGTGTCATTGCATGGATCAAGCTAGAGTTACCCTGACAGTCTCTCAATAGACCTCGGCCCCCTAGTGATCCATGTGCGGCCACTAGTATCCTCTCACACATACGAGGCATACTACAGAATGCAAGGTCGCAACCAAATGTTCTTTCTATTCCCATCCTAGTTTGCACTAGCACTCGAGGCATGGGTGAGAACATACAATTATCTTATTAGGTTCATTTAATCCCCATTTAGTGTAAATGTTATCACTTATTAATAAAACTTACAATGAGTTACCCTGGCAGCCACTTAGGGCCCCGACCCCCATTGCAAGCCACTTCTTGACACTACCACTAGATAACCTACCCTAGGCTCATGGAATCATAAATCACAAAATCACCATAGTCCTGTACAAGTGACTGGAAAAATACCAAAAGATAATTCACAAAAGAGCATCAAATCTCCATGAGCAACTGCAAAGCATCCATAGATAATCATGACCACAATAGTTCTCTATTGGCAACTGAAGGTATCACTGATAATCACAATAATCATTGGTTCTTAACAAAAAACCAAAAAGTATCTCAAATTAATACTGATTGAAGACTCCAAAATGGTCAAGTCAAAACATATCACAACATGACATCATCAAAAAATAAATCAACACTTTACTCCCATCATGGCAACTAAAAATTAATCCAAGGATAATTGATCGATAACTCAAAAATGGTTAAGTCAAGTGTCTCAGATACATATAACTCAGCTTCACTCAAGAAGCCTGATGAGCAATAACAATTAGTAAATACAAACATCTCATAGGGCATGCCATCACATTACCATGGTTGGGTTTATAAAGATCAGAATCAAAAGACATCAACATGCCATCACATTTGCATAACTCTCAAGCCTCTGGTAAACATCCTATAATTGGTCAACAACTAGTCAACCCAAAACCCCAAAACAAGAAGCATAGAGAACACAATGCAAGCACATGTTTTGGTTTTCTTAAATTACATAGTTGAGTAAAGTGTGAAGGTTTCTATTTCTATTTGCAAGGATACTTCAAGTGTATAAAATTCTTTGTTTAATCTCCAAGTCAACCCTTTTATCTCTATAAAAAAAACTTATCAAATCTCAATATAATAATTTACAATTTCATTAACATTGGTACCATCAATGATCATATCAGTTATACTCCTTAGCATAACTCAATTATCAATTATATTTAATTAATTTACAATTAATTAGACTACATAACTCTATGAATATCAGATTCACCAAAGCTCTCGTTCCTAGGGTTTATTATCAAGTGAAAAACTCTCTTCTACCCTATAATTATTTCATATATACAACTAAAACAATTAAGTTTTAACCCTGTGTTATCTTAAAAATCAACCTTTTTCCAAAGCCAATTTAATTAACTTTAAATGAATTAATTAACATTTATTTCCAAAAGATGTCTCCCATTATTCAAAATAAGACTTATCAACATTCAAGTAGATAGTTCATAGTTTCTCTAAAACTCGTGTTACCAATAATCATATATATATATATAATTTTTATTTTTAAACCCCATTGTATAACTTAATTATCAATTAAATTTAATTAATTCTATAATTAATTAAATTAATTAATAATCACATAACTGCATTGAAAAAATAATGATTCTTATCAAGCAAGGAGTCTCTCTCTATGATTGTGATATAGAACAATTCCCTAGATAATTATTTACTTATTAAATAATTCACTTTGTTTTCACTTAGATAAAACTCCCTTATTCAAATTATTAGGATAAGGCTTATCAACTTCCAATCAAATCAATTAAAACTTTGTTGTATAACCTAATTATCAATTAGATTTAACTAATCCTACGATTGAATTAACTAGTAGCTATATTAAGAACCACATGATTATCAGCTGATGATAATTTCGTACATTAAGAGTCAACTATGTTTCATTCCATCAATGCTCAAATAAATACTTTAATAATAACAATTTATAATAAATCTCTGATACCAAATATTAATATTTCAAAAAAATTCTTTCTATGTACGTTGATTAATTAAATCAATTAATTAATACCCTCCAATTATTAGCCAATTCAAATTGATTAATATTTTCTACAAAACTTTAATCATTAATTAATCTCAACTAAATTAACTTTAGTCAGATTAATTAATAACCATTTATACTATTATTTACTTAATAATTTCTTAGACCCAACAAACATTAATAAATAACAAACTCATTTTCTTCCCTTGAGAATCCCCAAAATAACAATTTAAATATTTCATATATAACATTCTTATTAACTATAATTAAACTAAATTCTAATTAAAAATGACTAAATTAAAACCAACTTATTTATTTAAAATTTAATTAACTTGAATATAAAAATTCCATTAATATTTTATACACACACACACACACACACACATATATACATATGCATAAAATAATAATTAATATATAACGATTCTAATATGTGTGTGTGTGTGTATACATACATACATACGTACATACATACATACATACATATACATATATATATATATATATATATATATATATATATATATATATATATATATATATATATATATATATATATATATATATATATATATATATATATATATATATATATATATATATATATATGTTTACTAACATATAACTTTGCCATTGAATTCATATGATAACATATAATGTTTCCATTGAATGATAACATTATACATTATAACATTACCATCGAACCAAATTTCTTTTTGCATAACAAAATAATTTAAATCATATAAACGTGGGTACTATTTTCCCCCAACGTACCCTACAATCCTTAAATCATCGTAGACCATACATATCAACATGGTATTTGATACACAAAAATTTGTTCATGTTTATAAATTGTCATGCAGTCCCTGGCCCGCTGTCCCAGGTCTACGAAGGCAATTGCAGTACTTGCGATTGCGGGTATAGTGGTCGTCGACCACACTATAGGCATAAATGAATGGGGCATAGGGGATTACATTCTGCCCTTCCCACATAATAATAATTTATTATTATTTTAAAACATTTTTCATAAAACATTTCTTCCAAACCAATTTGGATTTTTATAAATGTTTTTCCTACTGCGATTTAAATAAATAAGCAGCATTTAGTGTATATATATATATATATACAATTGTTACTTCTACTGCATTTTATATAATGAACATACATACATACATACATACATATATATATATATATATATATATATATATATATATATATATATATATATATATATATATATATATATATATATATATATATGTATGTATATATATATATATGTATGTATATATATATATATATATATATGTATGTATATATATATATGTATGTATGTATATATATATATGTATGTATATATATATATATATGTATATATCTACATATATATATACATATACATATACATATATATATGTATGTACATATATATGAATATATATATATATATATATGTAGATATATACATATTCATATATATATATATATATATATGTACATATATATATATATATGTACATATATATATATATATGTACATATATATATATATGTACATATATATATATATATATATATATGTACATATATATATATATATGTACATATATATATATATATATATATGAATATGTGTATGTACATATATATATATATATATATATATATATATATATATAAGTTTTTTTATTTTATTTTATTTTTTAAAAGAGAAGGTATACATAATTTTTAAAATAAGAAAGGCTTTTCAATTCTATCAAAAAGGAAATTTACTCATAATGATCGCTCCTTAGATTTACCTATTAACTCTTCTAATAGGTTTGATCATTATCAACTGAATCCTAGTTCCAGAGATTATTTAGATCTACACATGTGGGATTTTCTCTTATAAAAATTTAACTACCCATAACAAGAAAGCATACACCCAAGATATTCAACACATGAAATCCTCAGAAAGTATTCAGAAGTCACAAAGAAGATAGGAAGTGCAAGAAGTGAAACTTCATATGCAAAACACACAAGTGTCTACCTGGAAACTGATGCTAATTCAATCCTTCTCAGAAATCTGCCGAGCAAGCTCCTTCCTTCTCCAATGTTTCCGGGTCCTCCAAAAATGCTCCCCAAACACTCTCCCTAAGCTTCTAGGAGTGCCTGAATATAAAGAACTCTCAGGAAGCACCTACAATGTCTCTAGAAACAACCAGAAGGTGTTAACAACTAAGCATGAGTCTTTTCCAACCTTCTAGATGAGTCATAAGGTTGTAGACACTATGTGCTTAATTTGTGCACTAACTCCTATGTTGTTGACAACGCGTGCATAATTAGAGTACAAACTCCTATGTTGTCTACATGACAACTCCCAAGAAATCACAAACTTCTATGTGGACAAATATTAAAATAATGCACAATAATTAATTTAATATTCACTTTACTCTTTCCAATTTAAATTTATTAATTTTTAAATCTCATGCACTCACTTTAATAACTCCACTTGTTTTATCTTAATATATTTATATTTTAATCACATGCACACATAATGCAATCTAGAATCTTTTAATAATTTTAATATCTTTTCCTCTTTTAAATTTATTTTCGAAACTTAATTGCTAAAATATTTATTAACTTAAATAAATATTATCACATTCCAACTTTAAAATTATAACTTTTATCTTCAAATTTAATTATTTTTATTTAATTAATTTATCAATTAATTAAATAAAAATAAATATTAAAATACCATATTAATTTTTCATTAAATTAAACCATTAATTAAATCTTTTAATTAGGCTTAATTAATTGAAAATACAAAAGGACTCATAAAATAAAATACGAAAAACCCATTATAGCAAAATACATACAAAATCAAACCAAAAGGGTTAATATCACGAATTACGTCATCTGATGTATTCGAAGGGTACTCAACTCAAATGCTTGTCCTAATTTTCAATTAAAAAAAATTGCTTAACAGGTTGGGATTTGGACTTGAGAATTTATCTCCCCTCTCTTACCATTGAGATAATGCGATAGGGTACGCTCATCCTGGCTATTCAGGGAAGTCAATACCCGATACCTGCAACCTGCATAAAAACCATGTATGTATCTACTATATATATATATATATATATATATATATATATATATATATATATATATATATATATATATGCTAACCTAAATAGGCAATGGTAGGAAGTGGTGCATCGTGTAGATCCCAACTAGCAGGTGACTATGACTCCCTTCCTTAACCACATCAGAAATGCCATATAGAAAAAAAAAATGCACACCATACACATGCAAGTATGGGGTAAGTATCCATAAGAAAGCACATGTGATAATAAACCATCTAACTAATCAATAACTGAAAATAATGTAATAATCATCATGCATACATGAAATGTAGAGTCTAAGTAATCTCATCACATATCAACTGAATCCATAGCACAATATCTGATAGTCTCAAAACAATGTTGCTAACCATCAACATAAAACTAGCCCTAAAAGAGTTCGACAATGATAACAAAAATCTGACCTAAGGGCAGGCACTACATAGCCACAAGGGTAGTTGTAGAGAAAAGATAGAAGGAAAAAAGGCAAGAGTCAAGAAGAAAAAAGCTTGATAGGTTAGCCAAAGGAGCATTTGTAAAGGTTAGAAGCATGACATGGGATGTGTGGATTCATGCTTGTTCACATAGATTTCTTGGTTATGGCTATGGCTTTGAATGCTTCCATGGTTGTATTGCAATGGTATTTTTTCTGAATAATACATGGAGATGGATACATTTGGAGGCTAAGTTTTTCCTCTAGTTAGGTTTCCCCAAGGTATATCTTGTGTTATAGTTTCTGTGAGTATGTTGTCTATTCTCTTGCATGTGGATTTTAATTACATGTTTATTTCAAATCTATTATGGGTTATGTGAAAATGGTTATACTCTTTCTTGCAAGTTTCTTTACAAGTGGTATCAGAGCTATGGTTGTGTTGTTGTAACTAGGCTAGATTAAATCCATGGGAATGCATCAGAGGATAAAAGAAATGGCAAGATACATGAATTGTTTATTACAGATTTGAGGGTTTTTTATTTTCTATTATGATGGGATATTGGTAGATATTGGGCATGTTAAATTGTTGGTCAAATGGATTTTTTTTGGATGTTTCATTTAAATGAGGATTTTAGGGGGGAGCTTTCAAAAATGACTTCCTAAGTAAAAACAAAGCTCACCATTGCATCTGGGTCAATGTTTCCATAAATTGTGATATATAATATACCCTATTTTGCATTTTTTAGAGGAAATGAAAGAGTTTTTTAGTTTTAGCCTGTGATATCCATCAAATTTAATCCTATCAAAACATTAGTCACGAAAAAAATTCACAGTGAAAATGGTAAAAAGATTGTCTTATTAAAACGATCATAACTTTCTATTAGGATATCAAATTTTAGACTTCTTACAAGTGTTTGAAAGCTAATTTAGAGCACTACAACTTGGTGTAGGTTTGGTTCTATGATTTTGATATTTTCTTAGGTTTTAAGAGCCCAAAAATCAGATGTTGTTTATTTAGAGCACAAATTAGGGCATAACTTGGGCATATGAAGTTGAATTTTGGACTTTGATTAGTCAACAAAAAGCTCTTGGAAATCTTTACACATTGGTTTAGATTTGGTGTAGATTTGGCATGGTTTATTTGGTGATATATTAATCTGAATAGTTTATGGTATATATTGACTATGGTAACATTGTGAATTTATGACATTGTATATTTGGATATTTGAATTTGATGTCATTGTATACTTAGTTCATATTTTAGATTCATCTCATGATGATATGGTTATCAGTATTTGGTTTGGATATGTATGATGACTTGTTAGGTCTACAAGTTTTGCAGTGTTGTAAGTGGTCTATACTTAGAGGTTGCATTTATAGCTTGGTTATGGGTTGTCTTTGCCTATTAATCTTTCATTATTGATGCATATTCAGATTGGTGGCTCAAATTTGTGTTGTTTATGCCATAAGTCACATGATTTCTGATTTTTCTTCATGTAGCAGGGGTGAGATGATGTTACCAAGTATAGTCATGGTGGAGGATTATGGTTGACTATTTTATGCTGACAAGTTGGACATATTGAGAGTTAGGTACTCGGTTCACGGATGTGATCATGGTATCATGGATTTTGGCATGACATGATTCGATATACAGGTATGTCCTTGATGTTCATTGGTTTGGATTCCTAATTTGGTTATGGTAGTATATCTTCTTGGTTGAGGATCATGGTTAATTGGTTTCATTTCATGAGCTCATGATAAGTACTTTGATTTCTTTGATGGTTTGATGCCTTGGTTGATTTTCATAGTTAGAGGATAGTTTTCTCACCATGATATCATTGATATCTTGGATACACAATTTAGTGGGAGCTTGTGAAGGTGATAGTGCAAGATTAATTTCTAGTTTGGTTTATATCTTCTTGGGTTTGGAGATCTTGGTGTTCACTTGCCACTAACACTTTGGTTGTATGTGTAGACCTAGAGAATTTTCATGTAGGAGATGGATTTTATGATGCCATAAGTGACTTGGTACCATGGTTGAGTGAGATTTTTCTTTGGTATTGATATATTTGTTGAGTGTTTATAGATGTTGGAGGTTTCTCTTAGATCCTATTATTATAGAAGCACCTTTGAAATTTTTATGGTGTACTTGTTATCTTCATGGTATGTGAAGAATTTTAGATCTTAAGGACTCATGGGGTTCTTGGTTATCTTTATGGTGTGTGGAGATGGTTCTTCATGTTATGTGGAGATGGGTTTCTTCATGGTGTGTGGAGATGGTTGCATCTTGAGAACTAATGAGATTCTTGGTAATGGTGTGGTTTATGCTTTTATTTGGCATGTTATCCTTGGAGTTAGGATGGTTTTATTATTATGTCATAATATACTCTTGATACACATTTAGAGTCATGACATGTTATGGTGTGTTTATATAAAGCATGTTATCTTTTCTGGTTGAGATCGTTAGATCATGTTGTCATGTTTATGTTCCTAAGGCCATAGTTGAAACTTTGATAAAGATCTTGGTTTAGTTTCATGGTATTGAATACATTGATCATAAGATGGATACTTCATGATATTGCTATGTTGCATTTTGGAGTTGGTGTGGATTGATTGGTTACAAATGCTCATGGATACTTAGAGATAGTAGTGATGCTAATTTCTCTTGGATTAGAGATGTATTTGTTGGGATGGTTGATATTTTTGGCAAGAATTCCAAGGGGCATTCACTTGATATGGACTTGAAAGGAGATTTTTCTTAGATGAGTCTTGGTTGAAGACTACGATATCTTGGTGAGCATTCTCATTCCCCACTCTTGGTCTACTCAATAGTTCGTTACTTGAGAGGTATAATCCATTATTTTTCTCTAGTGCATTATGTTTATTCTTTTCCTTCATGGATATGGATCTTGAGCTATGGTGCTTGATTTAATTCTGAAGGGTTCATTTGAGAGATTGTTTAGCATTATTCATCTCCATTTGTATATGTTGTTATGTTGGTTGAGTTTGGGAGATGGTTTTATATTGGGAATTTTCCATAGTTTAGGAATGGTTTATGAGTTTGATCTTCATGAGAAAGGCTTACATCCATGATTAGTTATATGGTATGGTTTGGGTGTTGTTGATGCTTCTTGGTTGGGGTTTTATGGAGGATATCTTACTTGCACAATTTACATCTAGAGGTGTGTGTAAAAGGCCCTAATACATGTTATAATTTGCATGGTTTCTCTTTGGTCTTTGTTATCTTCTTGGATGTTTGGTTTTTCTTACATTGGATTTGAGATTGGTTAGAGATTATGATCATTAGTTTGTGCTCATGTATGTCATGTGAGAGATGACATGGTTATTCATTTATATCTTTCCTTTGTTCCCTATAGAGAGCTTGGGAGACTGTTGGAGATTTCTAATGAGAGTTTTTCTTGTAGATTATTAGTTTATGTGTTTTGGATGTCCTTGAGACTACATAGGTTCACTTCTTTGAGATATTATGAGTGGATTGGTTATAGATTTTACACTATCTTTCATAGTGGAAGCTTCTTAGTATATATGTGATAGGTATTTCTCTTGAGGCTTGTGATTATAGGTTACAAATTGGATATGTTGATGATGTGAGATTCACATGGTATACCTTTGGAGGTATGGACAGTTGGATGGGTTTGACACTTGCTATGGGTGTTATTTCAACTATGGATATATTGATAACTATGAATACATGTGATTACCTTTGGATGAGCTTTTTGTGCTTGGTATTTTAGTTGGTACAAGATTTTATGATCTTCTAATGTGACAGGTTGGGTGGCTTTCTCTCTGGATGACTTCTATGTATGTTTGGTGGTAGTGGCATAATAGGAGGTGAGATCATTCATGTTTGAGATGCTAGATACTTTTATTTTGTTGTGGATACCATGATGGTGGATGTGCTAGGAGGGATTGTTCCTTTGTTCATGTATGTGGCTACATATTAACCCTATGTAATGTATACAAAAAGTGAGAGATTGTTGAGATAATGGGTGTTGCACACATTGCATAATATTATTATATTGTTCTAGATTTTATTTTATTATATAATGTTGCACCTAGATGGATGTGCAAAATGTAAATATTCCCATGGGATATTCTTGATGATTTTTATTGTAACATTGTGATAATATTTGATGTAATTATTTAATATTTGGGAAAAGAATTAAATTTTTAATATTAAATGTGGGGTTAATGGGTTAGGTAGCATATGGTTTTAGCACATGGTTTATGTAATACCACTTGATGGTTTTGTTGGACTTGTCACTATATAAGCAGCCACAAGGGTAGTTGTAGAGAAAAGGCAAATGGAAAAAAGGCAAGAGTCAAGTGGTACAAAGCTTGATAGGTTAGCCAAGGAAGCATTTGTGAAGGTTAGAAGCATGGCATTAGATGTGTGGATTCATGCTTGTTCACATGGATTTCTTGGTTGTGGCTATGGCTTTGAAGGCTTCTATGGTTGTATTTCAATGGTATTTTTCCTGAATAATACATGGAGATGGATAATTTGGAGGATGGGTTTTTCCCTCAATGAGGGTTTCCTAGGGTGTACCTTGTCTCACAATTTTTGTGGGTATGTTCTATATTCTCTTACATGTGGATTTCAATTACATATTTATTTTAGATCTATTATGGGTTATGTAGAAATGGTTATATTATTTCTTGCACGTTTCCTTACACCACCAAATAGAGCAATAAAGTCAACTTAACCTATAGATGAGAGACTAATCAAACCAAATAAATCTGTTTGATGTGATATTCCAATATTTCCAAATAGAGTTAAGTAGTGTAGATATATGGGTTTTAATGAATAAGGCTTAATGAGTCTTATCCTTCTAACTAATATTCCCCCAAGAGCATTGAACACAAGTGGTATGAATGAAAAAATAATTAGTTCCTTCCAAGGAGCATCCCCAGCCAAATATATAACCATCCATTTAGTAGATAGACATATTCTTTTGTGTGTATGGGTCAATAATTCAAAGTAATCCTTTACGTTTAGGTTGAATGCAATACTTATAGGAAGAAATAAGAAGTCTCTATTAATTTCCCCATTTGACCCATATAAAATTTCTTGATAAAATGGGTTCTATGTTTGTAGTAATCTTTAGAAGGAAACCAACATGAGGAAATATAAACATGACTAGAAAGAAATATTTTTTAACCACTTCATTATGCCTAACCATAGAAAGGAACCTATTAGTCCAATCTAAAAGTTTGGCATTGATTGTATTCATAAACCAATTCCACATCTATTTAAGAGAAATTTCTACTCCAAATGGGATATCCAAATATCTAGTGATTGTACCATTATTTATTTATTTCCATTCAACAAGAATCCATATTAGGAGAGAATGATTATGATAAATTATAAATTAAATATTATGTATAGTCAACTTTGATCTAGATATGATAAAATATATGTCCAAGATATATTGTTGACCACCTCTTCAACAAAATTTTTGATATAGAGTAAATTGTCATAAAAAAGTGTGGGCTAAGGAAAGTGGAATTGTTAGGTAAGGAGATGCCACAAAAAAAATTAATTATTCTTTGCATGAGGGAGAAGATACTCAAGGGAATCCACAACAAGGACATATAAGAAAGGGGAAAGAGGACATCCTTGGAAAATAGATCTTTGAAGAGGGAATTGTGAAGAGAGGGAAACATTAACTACAAGTCTAGATTTAACATCTATGAACAACATTTTGTCTTGGTCACAAATTTTAGGGCTAAATCCCAACCATTATAATATTTTAAGGATAAAGCATCACCAAATGCAATGTAGGATTTATAAAAGTCTATCTTGACAATAAGATCACCTTGAGAAAATTTTTGGGCATATTTAATTATTTCCTAGGACAACACAAGATTATCCAAGATAAATTCCCCAACCCCCCCAAAACTTTTGTTTATTTTGGTCACACAATAATTTGAGTAATATATCTAATTCATTAGGCCAAGGCTTTAGGAATAATTCTTTAAGAGGTATTAAGAATGAAATGGGACACCAATCATCTATAGAACATCCTTTCCTTTATGAATGAGTTTTATCAGGCCTTGATTAATGATTGGTCTGAAAGTACTAGTTTCAACTCCTTCAAGATGCACATATTACAAGTCTACATGTATGTAAGGACACAAAGAAAGCTAAAACTCAACAAGTATCCATCAATTCTAGGGCTCTTTTTGGTGACCATATTATAAAGAACCTCATCAATTTCACTCATTGCAAGATTATTGTCAAGACTATCAAGATGAGTTACTTTCTTCAAAATCCTTCCCTAAAATTAAAACAAGTACACCAATTGTATCTTTTTCAAAGTTAGGACCCATTAATGTAGAAGCTCTACATACTTATTAGGACCCATTTTAAATATCCCCTAAAAGATGGATTCATTTATGTTAAAATTATACTTTTATCTTTTCTAAAATAGGAAATACTAAGGGGAGAGGTGGATGAATAAGTATTTCACAAATATTTTCCCAAAATTGGATATTGTTAACAATATTATAACTTGCATGTGAGAGTAAACTAACTACGATAAATAATAAATACAACCATTAAATAATGCAACTTACAACACCATATTTTGTTAACTGGGGAAACCATGGCCAAGGGAAAGCCCCAGTGCAGATGGTACCCACAAAATTATCTACTAATCAAAAGTATCTTGTGAAAGATATTGACTCTATTAGGAGTCTATTACCTCTATATAGTGTCTCAGTCCTTCTTAGAGGACTAGGCCTTGTTAGAAGCCTTAACCCTATTACAAGTTGTTATTACAACTTACAAATATATGTGTTGACCTATCATTTGGTATGATGCTTAATGAAAAGAATTCTTTCAAACTCCTCTCTTGAAAAGCTAATCTAGGATAAACTCCAAGCTTCTAAGTGATCTTGTGACCTACTAGAATCCACTCACTAGAAGATAAATGTGAGTTTTCATGAGGAGGTCTTTACTAGTTTGACCAATTTTGGATAAGATGTTGAATCTTCTTGCTATATCAAAAAAATTGTCCACACAAAAAGAAATATATATTTTTATTTTTCTATTTATATTAAATGTAGCTTTAACTATGCAACTATATGAATTCCTAAATTAATGAAGTGTTTGTAAAAGAAAATAACAAAGATAAGGTAACAAGAAGTTTAAGAAGATGACTTTGAAAAGTAAATCCCTATTGGACATTAGCCACAGAAATAATGTTTCTTTGGGTTAAGCCTTTGAAAAGATTAGTAGGTAACCAATAAAAATAGGAGAAAAACCTTCTTATTTCCACTAATGAAATTGTCGATGGGAATTTAGTAACCATAAGATGTATCGCTTCTCATCCAATTGCAAGGCTACAGAAAGTGCACTCATGTGAGACAAAAAGATATGTATGAATAGTAGATTACCACTTCTCCAACTAAGTACATCAGTGGAATTTGTAACCATGCAACAGACACTAGAGTTAAAAAATCGCTCAATAAAAATAACACAACAAAACCATTGGCTCAATTACACTACATGAATATGCATCCACAAAATATAACACACTCTGGTAAGAATCACTACACTTAGAAGACCACCAATAGCATATATTATTGCATCAATATAATGGTGTGGAATACATATTCAATTCCACAATTTATAGGCAATTGTCTCCTCAATTTGTGTTGAGAGTGAGAGATTTCAAAATGTGAATATATGCCTAAAACTAATAAAAAAAATCTAATTACATACAAAATGACTCTCTAAATGGTTCTAAGTAGGACTCTACCCTTGTTTATATTAATTAATGGGTGCATGAGCCTTTAAATGACTTAAAAATAATGAAAGAAGAAGTAGATAAGAAGAAGTTGTCAAGTGATGTAGGAGTCTCTGGAGATGCTAAAAATAGAAGCTCAACTATGTATGTTTGTAGGAGTTAACTACTATCAGAATGTGTTTATGGTTCATGGAAAGCTCTTAATTTGGAAATGATAATTATCTATCAGCACACCTCTCACTTCTTCAAAAAAATTTGGTGTACCTTTGGAGAATATCACCTTATGCACCTTGCAAAGCTTGCAAACCTTGAGAGAAGTACACCTTACGCACCTTATTGACAAGTCCAAAAAATGCAAATTTTTTTGAAGTGTCAAAACTAAAATTTTGGCTTCTTAGTTTTCTTCCCCTGTATACTAGAGCTATTTCTAGATGTTTTCTCTTGAATTTATCTACGATCTCTCTCACTTGAGTTTTATCCATAAAATCCAAAACATCATACTTATCCTTTACTATTTGTTGATATTTTTCCACTTCTATGTGAGTCTCTGCAAATTCTTCCAGCTCTACATCCAACTCTAGCAATGCCTTATTCATCTTAAATGCTTGTTTAATGTCTTCATTAGTCAAAGCTTGCACGAATCTTCAAAAATTGCTTGCACAAACATGAGTTTATCCCTTGACTCATCTTCAAAAATGTCAAGGAAAGTATCACTGTAATACTTTTCAGCTTCCAAAATCTTCTCTTGGGTTTGATCCTTGATCTTATGAATTATTGCTTGTAATGTCTATATTACTTTATTACCAATAGCAATCTTCTCAATCCAATCATCTATCTTATCCAATTCATCCCTAGTATATACATCCATGAGGATATGATACCTTTGTCCTTTTCTTGATTATAATGCTTGGAGGTCTTTACCCCAACTATTTACCTCGTCCATCAATCCAAAATCTTTGTTTAGTATAGAAACCATCTTATATGCACTAGTTTGCATATGGTGCAATAATTTAAGGCTTTTTTGTATTATTTGCACACCCTTTTCCTCAAAAATTTTCTGCCATAATTGTTGTGCCTTCAAAAATGGATCCAATTGTATACTTGTACTCTCCTTCCTATTAAGTTCCACACCTATAGTTTCCTCATGATTCTTAGGGTCCAAAGGACCAACCATTTCATGAAAATAGCCTCTTAGAAGCTCATTCTATTTCTAGAGCCTCAAAAAATTTAGGCTCATCTTGTTCTAAGTGGTTACACACTTCTTTAATCCCTGTAGCAACCAACAATTTGGTTGCATCCATAGTGGGCTTTCCTAGCAAGAACTCTTTAACCTTATTATCTTTTGGGGTCAAATCTTTAGTATCTTCATGTACAGGAGGGATTAAAATATAAGAAAACATGTCCTTATTTAAGTTCTTCATAATAAAGGCCAACATTCATGCATCACCCATAGGTATCTCAAGTTTCTTGAGGTTTCAACTAATTCTTTCGTTCCCTCCTCCTCACTACAATATAGTTGTCTTTTATGCCTAACCATCACCTCTTTCTTCAACTAGCTTGGAGTAGTTCCCATCAGAGACATACACTTAGATGAAGTGGGGATTTGTACCACTAGACCCTTTCCCCTATAGCTCCTATCCAAAGTCTTCTATTTCTATGAGAGATCTACATTAGGCATCCCTATATCTACTAAGTCCAAACTCCTCACTTGTGTATCTTGAGAAGATTGTTGAGGTTCTTCATATATTTCCCCTTTTTCTAGTACTTCATCAGTAGGTCTTTTTCATGGATCTTCTTCCTTCTCATCTTGTACTTTCTCTTCATTAATAGGAGGGAGAGGAGTGACTAAATCTTTAACTGAGAAAGATAAATCTTGACTTGGTGATGGTAGGGCACCTAGAGGTCCTTGTTAAAAAGGTGGCGATTAAATCCCATCTTCTTGTAAAGGTTGATTCATTGGTGTATATCTTGTCTTGTTGCCTATGAGTTGAGTACCTATAGGCATGAAATAAAAATCTAACATTTTAAAGAAAATAGTTTCTTGACCCTCTTGTTCATCAATCCATTGTTTTTTCTCATCCTCCAAAATTGTAACTTGAATAGGTTGTGTAGGAATAGATGGCAGTGTTACAGTGAAACTCCTTCTCCATTTTGTGATAATAGCCATAGCTAGATGATTTTTTTGACTCAAGGGAAGGTCATCTTCTTCATCTTCTTCATCCTCTTCTTCATGAATGGTTTTCAGGACTAAAGGAAAAGGAATAACCTTTCTTTGTTCTTTTTGTCTTCTAGTCCTTTTGATAGGAGTTTTAGTCTTAGTTCTCTTAGGAGTGGATGGAGAGGCTTCTTCCTCTTGAACATGTATGCACACCTCTTATGCTTTTTCTTCAGGTCTTTTTCCTTGTTTCAATGGTGGCACTTGTGGATTATTCCAAGTTTGAGTAGCTTCTACATTTTTTGGCTCTTGGTTCATGGGTGCCTGAGTTGCTTCCTAGGCTTGAGTCCCTTCAACTTTGAGCTCAACTTGCTGAAGAGAAATTATTTTCTTTTTATTCTTTCCCTTTACAAATTTTAAGTATCCAACTGCCCTATCATGTCGATACACTATTTCCCACCTTATTGGAGATTGGGTTGTGGATAATGGTACTATAACTTTTGTCCCTCTTCCCTTTAATAGGCAGATTGTGGCCTGTTAGACTATTGTTTGAAGAACTGGGTCCAACTTGAATAGTCTCTTAATTCATTCCTTAGTTAATTGGATGATATGAATTACCCTATGATTTCTATCTTCATTTTCTTCTCTATCAATTTTTGTATTCATGATCGATCGATTGCATATCTTATCTCAATTATATAAGGGATCCAAGACATATGAAGTGTCTTATTGAACAACCTCTAGTGGGACCTTTATTTTCAAGAAACTTTCTACCAAATAAAGAGTCATCTTATAATAATCCCTTATCTAGATATTTTAGTCACCTACCACATTCATCCAATGATCTCTATGAAGTTTTCATGTTTAAATTGTTTTTCTACCAAGTATTGAACTCTACCAATATTGTCAAAACATGAACAAGGGGAGTTATAGTCCTCCAAGGGATAATAATACCATTCCAAATCAAAATTCATGATATCCTACTTATGCTTAACTCCAAATGGACATATGGTGATGGTCCATACCTAGGTCTTCTTATGTTTCTTTCTCACTCTATCATATGCAGATGTGAGTTGTCATGAAATCACCAGCAAAATGACTCTATCACATGGATACCTAGGGAGCTTCTTAGGATTTATAGTCGTACTCACTATCCTTAGGTAGGTACATATCTTAAATTGGATGTAGTAGGTTCATGTACTTGTAATTCTTGATGCTACCTCTTCTAACATCCTTTCTACATAGCCTCCCTCAATGAAGTAGATGATTGCAAAAATGAAAGCATCATTCACTATTCTATATTTTTTGGTTGTGATTTGAG
Organism: Cupressus sempervirens; assembly: GCA_028749045.1. Taxonomy (NCBI): domain Eukaryota; kingdom Viridiplantae; phylum Streptophyta; class Pinopsida; order Cupressales; family Cupressaceae; genus Cupressus; species Cupressus sempervirens. Next base: position 878,738,437 of record CM053786.1, read on the forward strand.
AGCTTCTTTTTTACTAACTAAGGTTATACTACATAAGGCCATGCATTACCATCTTTCATGCTTCCCCTCTTAAAAAATCTTAGATAATCCATGGTTCTTTCCACCAATAGATACACCAAATAAGATGTCATGTAAAACCTTAGATTATTTTTTACCACCACTAGTTGTTCGTCTAAATTCTCACTAAGAATTGTGGCCTAATCAATTGGCATTTTAGTCATTCTGATGGTCTTGATGAAATTTACTATCTAGATGTGCAAGTACCCTACTACTGGTAATCACATGATCCTACTTAGGAGCACTATAGAGTTCCTGATATCATCCTTCATATAACCTCTTGTCATGTCAACATTTCCTACTCTTTGTCCCATAGGTGCTCTATCAATTAGATATGATGATTGAATGATTTCAATAGCCTTCCTCTCTTTGTCCCTATACCATATTTTTTCTTGATGATAAGTCAACCTAATATATTGATATGTCCTTGGGGGATGGAATACTTTCTTGATGTTCTTTGGTCTCAGATCTAGGATGATCTCTCCTATTATTCTCTTCACCACAATTTCTTCTAATACATAATTCTCTACCAAGGCCATACCAAGTTTTTAAGATTGCATTGAAGTAGGATGTGAGGCTGCATTAACTAACCTAGATTTGATGAATGTAGAAATCATTGGGGATATCTCATTTTTCTAGTTGAAAAATACTAAGAATGCATTCCAATCAATATGACCCAATTCAGTGCCCCAAATCTTTGGATGTGCATCCTAGAAGTGTGATATCATTTGTACATCCAAAAACTTAAAGACAACTAGTTTGGGAGAAATCTTCATTATGAGTGAGGATGAGGAGGAAGCTATTTTATCTACTCAAAATAGAAAAAAATTAGTCTAGAAGGTGGAAATTTAAACTCTAAACAAAACCCTAATTACTAAGACCCAAAACATGAAAACTATCAAAACACCTAAAAAACCCATTTAAGCCACAGATATGTAGTTTTTTGGCACACCTTGCACACATTTGGGGTGTGCTATGTGCACCTTTTACACTTAGTAAGCTTTGATATAAAAGGTGCACACCTGCACACATTATGCACACCCTTTGTTAAATTCATTAGTTTCAATTTTGTAAGGTGTGTATATGTGCACCTTGGATAGGTGTGCATGTGTGCACCTTACTTTTAGGTGTAATATGTTTATCTTCTTAAATTTTTGAGTAAAGGTGTGCACCTTGGATAGGTGAAAAAGGTGTGCACCTTTAGTGTTTTTTAACTTGGCATGTGTGTGCAAGTTTGAAGATCTTTAGCACACCTTTGTGGGTGCAGAGGTGTGTGCTCATAGAGGTCTGAAGGTAAATAGTGAGTGTGTAGAAGGGTGAGGTCCTAGGTTTTGGGCTCAAGAAGGAGCCCACCCTTTGGAGGTACACACCTACACATATGCATAGGTACATAATTCTAAAGGGAAGTTCTCCCACACCAAGGCACCTAGCACATGAGTGCACCTTGGAAGGTGTGTATGTGCACTAGGTGTGCTAGTGCAAACCTTTCCCTCTTAAAATCACCTTTACAATTAAAATCTCTAGTTTTTGACAACTGGGTATTTTAGGCAGAGGGCCAGGATTGACTCAAACACTAGATAGAGTGCTAAAATAGACTTAGACCCCAGACTAGGGTTCTAGAAAAGAAAAAAATTTCTAGGGGGTTACCGTTTCTTAGGAGAAAATGAACCTTGTGCACTATGAAACCACAAAAAATAGCTCCAACAAAAAGGAAGAAATGACAAAGATATTTCTTCACCAAAAATCATCCTTCTAAAATGTATCAAGTAATAGATGAGTCTAAACACTTTGAACAATTTTCAAGTCCCTCAGTACTCAAAACTTCATAATATCAAATCTTTGAGCTCAATGTGTGCTTAGTGTATTCATTCCCTTTGATGTTTGAAGTTGAAAACTTGTTATCAATATTTAGAAACTTAGAAACAATCTTCATCTCTACTAATGCATCCATCTAGAATCTTCATAGATCATGTGTATCAATCATTTCTTAACTAGATGAGAGAATCCATTCATGATGGCTCTTGATGGGTTATCACTTTCTAAATTTCAAAAACTAAACAATCTTTTAAGTTCTTCATAGAGATCACACATTTCCATTTCATTCTTCCATGAAGAGATTGAATAAACTTTAGATATCCATTTTGGAGTGCATATCTCTATTTGTTGGATTATTTTCATCAAATCTTTTCAGAATCTTTCATTCTTAACACCTTTCTTTTTTTGTTTTCATTTTGCACCCTGACCACACTTAGACTATGTGGCCAATGCATTGGTGTCATTTCTCAGATCCTTTTAATTTGATAGCCACTTGCATTTCTCTTCTATGGATTTTATGTAGACTCTCACACCAAACAGTAATCTTAACAATTCATTGAAAAGACCTTTTGTTTGGACTAGTATGATTTAGACTATCCCTTGATACTATCAACCTTGATTTGAAAGCACCAAGATAGTAAATTCTTTAAACTTGTAAAGTGATGAGAGCTATCAATTTGTAACCCTAATTTCAAGACTATAAGTCCTTTATGACTATAAGTAACATCCTCCTCTAGTTGGTAGAAGATACATATCATCTAAATTTTTTTGCAAAGAAATACCTCTTCCTAAAAGTTGAAACCACAAGAAAATGATTTATGAAATATGTCAAGATAAAATCTTGATTGCAGCTAACCCCCAGACTAACACAACTTTGAAAACAAACACACAACTGAAAGAAAACATACTTATAGAAATAAACACACAAGCAATTTTTTTTTATGTTTATCACTTTTAGGCCTCAAAGTAATGTTTCAAAAACTACCCATTGACTGACAATGGAAGCAATTCCCCTTGTAACGAAATCACCCTAATAGTATTTTCTTCCAAAACTTTTGCAATCTAATAAGGGCCAATCTAAAAGCATTGAAACTTAGTATGGATGCTTGGCTTTTCTTTCACTTTTTCCCATAGAAGAACAAGGTCTCTGAAAGATTTAATTGTGGCCCTCTTGTCAAGCCACCTTTTAATGAAATCCTAATGTTTCACCATATGTTCTAAAACATCTATCCATCTTTCATCCATTTCCAAGAGGTTCATTAGTCTTATCAGAACCCTGTCACCATCTTTGGTTTAGCCACTCATGAATTCCAAAATAGGAATCTTGAGTTTAAGTGGAAACATTGGCTCTTGTTCATAGACAAGCAAATATAGGGATGTCCCCAAACCATTTTTTACCTAGACTTGGTCCATCCACAAGGCAATCCTAAGCTGAGTATGCCAATCTCTAGGTTTTTCCTCCAACAAATGTCTTACTACTATGATCAAATTTTTATTCATGGACTCTACTATACCACTCCCTTGGGGATAGTAATTTGAAAAGAACTTGATTATAACTTAATTTTTGAATGCCCACTAAGTAAGGAATATTTATGGAAAGGCTGACCTATTATTGCAAACAAGGAAGAATGGCATCCCAAATCTAGTAACAATATGTTCTTCTAAGAAATTAGTGACTATTTTAGTAGTGCAATTTCTGAAATTTTTTGCTTCTATCCAAAGTGCACAATAATTAGTAGCTATGAGAACAAAAGTGTGTCTAGTTGATGATGGTGGGTTTACTAGACCCATAAAGTCTAGTCCCTAGTTTTTAAAGGGGTGTATCTTGAACACTGATCTTGTAATTCCAATGTAGGATGTCTTTCTCTGTTAGTATTAGTCTAACAAATGTGGCAAGTACACACATGTTAAAAAGTATCCTTAAAGATCGTAGGACAAAAATAACCTAATCTTAGAATCATATGGATTGTAGCCTATGCTGAGCTATGTCCTATACCATACCTATTGTGAAATTGTTCCAAAACTTCTTTTACTTCTTTTCATCCCAATACTTTAGATAAATCCCTTCATAGTTCCTTTTGTACAATTTTCTATCATGCAGCATATATGATTCATACTTCATTTTGAGTCCCCTACATTGTGAACTATTTATCCAATTGGGGTATGATTTTGTAAGAGATAGTAAACAATATCTTGATACTACACATCTGTTATTATACCTTGATCAATATCAACTTGAAATACTATAATCTTCTTTTGATCTTTCACATAAGTTTCATCATCAAATCAAAATTTCTTCTCATCCTCAATTTGGTTATCATCGATCATATTTCATAATCCTTTCCCTCTTAGCAACTTCATGGGTTGAATCTATAAATCAAATAGTTGTAGGATTGTTATCCATTTTCCCCACCTTTCACCCAATTCATTTTGTATTAGCAATGACTTAACAACAGGATCAAACACAATTGCATATACCTTTTTCCTGAGTATATAATGGAAAAATTTCTTTATCACTTTATCATAGCAAAAGATTATGTATCAAGATTAGAATAGTTTAAGTCAACAATTTTCAAAAGGAAACTCATAAATGTAATGGGTCTTTCATCATTTTTGTCTTTCTTCTGTGTAAGAATCCTAGCACAAGAATGTTCTAAAGCAAAAGAATATATTTTGAAAGATAGTTCATAATCTAGACTCACAAGCACTAGAGCCATGGAAATAGACATTTTTATATCCTCAAATGATTTCTTAATTTTTGGAAATCATTCAAGGGTGAACTATCTCTACAAATCCACTTATAAAATTTCACACAAAATTCATCTTTCTAAAGAAAGACTTGAGTTCTTTACAATTGTGTGGAGGTTGCTAGAGTTATTTCTAGTAAGGAACACATCAGATGGGTTTAAACCTGATACTAGGAAGCAAATATAGGGACAAGATGAAGGATGAGTTAAATCCTATATTTAGCATGGCTATATCTTAGTTCTAGGCCAACATTAATAGAGTCATCAGGACTCACTTCACTTTAGGCTCTACAAGGCCAAGGTGGGCAAACCTAAGGGATTGATCTTATTAACTTGATACTCTTCTTTGCAAGACTATCCCTTATAGTAGAAATGGTAAATATTCTTCTATGATTTGTTGATAAAATTCTTGGACATAGCAGCTAACTATAACAAAAAATTAGATGCAAATAAGTAATGACCAGCACTTATAGTTCTTCAATACATAAAAAGGTAAATTGATAGTCACTTAAATATTTGGATCTCAGCATAACCCAAGTATGCAACATCAGAGAACATGCAATCTCTAACCTAACCAATCCCTTATTCATTAGGCATCAACTAAACCTTAACATACACATGGAGAACTAAAGTATACTCATATATTCAGACATCTAATCTATCTATTTAACTTGCAATATACATCTATCTTCATAGAAACTCTCATACTTATTGAATATCCTTTTGGAAAAACCTGCAACCCTTTCAAGGTAAATAAACATTTACTTGGCTCTTCGTTCTAATGGAAAACCTATCCTGACGTACAATCTTAAGGGATTACAATTGAGTTTAAGCTCTATGTTCTTAAACACAAAAAATTACAGTTAATACAGAAAGGAGATGAGAATCAAAATGAAAAAAATGAAGCTATTTTATTAATCTCATTGAAATCAATACATCATCTATATGTCAAAACTTGAAAAATACAAAATAAATGAATGAATGTATAAAATTCTTAAGAAGTAATACATTATTTTTGTTCATAACAAAGGAAAATACTAAGAAAATATGGAATCATAGTTGTAGAGGAAATTTGAAATAGGTTAGAACCAATAGAGTGGTCACAAATCAATAAAAATGTCTAGAACCAGAACCCACTTATAAAGAGTAGAGAAGAAAGATTTATAGAAGAGAAGATATTTCTAGATCTGTAATATGATACTAACATGTGTCCTGCTAAAATTATCTTCATCTTGATGTTGTTGAAATTGATCTTCTTCATCTCCCTATCATCAAAAACCATTAATTATTATAGAAATATTTTAGATATTCTCCTTTAAAATAATCAACAAAATATCCTCTAAAGAAAATATCAAATACACATCATAGAATGTGTTGGAGCTTCAAATCAAATCTTGGCTTGTCACTTCTTCTTTTGCTATGAAATTGAACTATACTATCAAAAAATTCTTCATTACTTTCAATTCCCTCTACAACAATAAAATCATCCCTCATTACTATCAACCAAATATGATGAAAATCTAGCTATATCTGATTCCATTTCCTACTAAAAACATCAAATCTACACTTTATCACTAAGGAGCCCCAAAATTGCAAATCTGCCTATAGTTTCTTCTAGTGAATACTTGTATAAAAATTAATTGCAAAAATGGATAGTTCATCTCTTCCTTATTCTAACAGTATATTATACTATGTGTTCTAGGTAAAAATAATGCCTCTAAGACTAATTTGAAATTTTAGGTCTTAGGCTAACAACTAAGTATAAAGTGAAAATTTTTATATGTCCATATAGTTAGAAACTATATAACATCATTTAAAATATTCAAATCTTTCATCATTTAAATTTATGATGCGTTGAAAATCTTTTGAATATCTCTAAACTTTATTTTTTATTCCTTTTACATTTTCCCTTTGCCACTTGTTAAATTATCATTGGTTAAATATATGGGCAAGCATCTACATCCTTTCCTACATTTGAAATACTTGAAATATCTACCTCTACAATTTCATAATAATATCCTAGTCATAGCATCTTAAATATCCATCTTCAGCTCTATGATCACATGACATGACATCTCACCCTTTATTCCTTACCTCCCCAATCATATGATGTTTTGTAATATCACAAACCCATTTTTTTCAAGCTCTCGACCTCATGATGAACCCCCCTGTCATATCATTGGAGCCCTTTTTCTCTCATCCTCTGATCTTATGCTAAGGCCCCATCATAACATCAAAGATGTTAGACTTACCCTTCTTGATCTTATGGTGAATGTTTCAAGCTTGTGAACCTATGCCAAACTCTAACTTTGTAGTATCCTAGACCCCAAATCTATTCCTTCCCAATCTTCTGATTGGTGTAGCATCACAACTCCTTATGCTAGCCCTCCCACGCTACTGAGATTGTCATGAGATCATAATAGGTGTAACATCATGGGTCCTCCTCTCCCTTTGCACAATCTTATGAAGCTATCATAATATTGTAGACTTCTCTTTTCAAACTCTTGATCACTCAAGTATCCTTTCAAAATGTGCCAAGTGGCATTCCTCCCTCTACATTGAAGGTCAAAACTTGTTGAATTTTCCACAAGCCTAGCCACAATAGGCTCCTCCACATGAGCAGTGATTTTCCTCTTGAAAAGATATGTCTTTGAAGACACATTGACATTTGAGTGCCTATGATTTTAAATGTTAACAATGTTTTATCCTTAGACACATGTGGGATAATCTCTCTAAATGCCCTTTTGCTATAAATTTCCCTACCCAAGCCTTTGACCACTGTGATTCTTTGGTTGCCATGAATTTGGACATTAAAATATGATTCAAATGCAAAGAAATGGGTGATGCTCTAGCTCTTTTATCTTATGTTTTTAATGACTCATTATTGCAATTCAAATAGAGCCTGCTATCACTTTTTAACACTTAGGCAATAATGTAGAAAATAACACTTCTCAAAAATGGAGCTTTGTAGAATGATTCAGAATGATATTTTATCCTTATGGAATGCATAAACATACTAAATTCAAGGTGTTAGAAACATAAAGCACCTCTTAGGCCTTAAAATGATAATCTGGTAGATAAGCATGAAAATGCATTTATAAAGCTCAAAATGACTCAAAATTTGGAATGGTACTTAAAATGGGGAATGCAAATTTGAGTCCCATTAGTGGCTCTATATAGGGATTCATGCCCCTTGTGGGCATGGAAAGGATTTAGATCTCTGGAGGAAGACCACTCAAAAAAAATTTGGAACAACTTATTGAATGCAAGAATCTATTCTAACTATACAAGATGTTGGCCCCAGACCACCAAAACTTCTCAAAACTTCTTACCTTTATCAAAAGCATGATTCTCATTTATGTCTCTTTGAGGTAATCTATAAGTATTATTTCCCATTATTTCACCAAACACATTAGAATTTTTAGTTAGCTTAGCCGACAAAACAAAATAACTTTCCTAACTTTCATAGTGCATATTAGGGACATTCTTAACATAATGCTCACTATGAAAATAGGGGTCAACATATTCAAATATATTAGAATCATACTAACACTTCTCTTTATTAAATGAATCATGCACTCCATGAATTTTGAAAGTGAAAGATTCATACTCAACTTGGGGAAAAAGATCACACACCTTGAAATGTGTATCTTTATGTATAGCCAGGTTGTATTCAAATGAGTATTCAGATTTATACTCATAAATGTTATCCATATTAATGATTTTAACTAATCTAAGGCTCTCCATTGATTCTTCAAAATTAGTAAATGGATCAGTCATATTAGAGCATTCATCATAAAATTCCTTGCAAGGTGCAAGTAGATTTTCAATAACAACTTCATATAAAACCTTGCTATCATCATCAAAAAATGTAATATCATTATTACAAACACTATCACACTTAGAAGAAGAACATCTGATCTTTGATAGTAGTAAGATAATGTATCACCATCAAGCTTGGCCTCAACCAAATCTGAACATTTTGTGTGCTCTTCAAAAAGCAGGTTGATAATTCCATGTAGAGCTCCCTTATAAACATTACAACAATTGGCATGTTGATCGACATCAAATTTTTCACCATACAATGGATTAGTGAAAACCTTCAAACCATTTCCAACATCATTTTCATGAAAAATTTCAGCATGTGAAGAGGAAAAATTAGAATCATCATCATCATTACTTGAAGACACAACACCCACTTCATCAACTAAGCATGGAGAATATAAATCAATATTAATCACATCTTCTTTACTAAGATGACTCAAGTGACTTGCCCACCAATAATATCTTATTTTATCATTAGGTGTTGCTATAGTAATTTTATAATTACTTATACGCTAATGCTTATAGCTACATATAGCCCCATGGCATCCATCTACACAACTAGGTAGCTCATCTTTGTAAATAATTTCTTTGTCCTCATATTTTGTACACCATTCCTCTCCAAAACCTTTAACTACATGCTCATTTATACAACTCAAAGATGGAATTTTACTTTCATTTTTAGAAGAAATAGCCATACTTTTACTTGGATAAAGACACTCACTTTCCTCATTGTTCTCTTCTTCCCAATCTGCATCAAACTCATATGAAGATGAACATTTAATATCATTTTCCTCACTTTCATTTGAGTAACCACTCTCATCATCTTTTTCATATGACACCTCTTCATCATATACCAGATCAGCAACATTGTTCACATCACTTGAAACACAACTTTTATCCTCTTCACCCACATAAAATTGAGATGAATGCCTTGCAACTTCATGATTAGTTACATTCTCAACACAAAGAAAATCATCAATAGGGGAAGCAACAACTAAAATTAAATATTGTGTATATAATTTATCAAATGAATCAACCTTAACATCTATTGCTAAAGTACTAAAAACATGTGCACTCTATTTGGCAAGAACAAGATCATCTCTCCTTTGAAACAAATAGACTTCAACTTCAATTTCACATGTTTTGATTCTAAATTTTTAATAAGATTATCTACAATAGCAAGGGAATTTATACACTAATCTATATTAGAATACTCAACCTAATACTATTCTTTATTTTTGACTTCATCATGCAGGCAAACACCCTTAAAAAAATGACTCCTAGTTAGTCCATAGCTTTCATTGTTTTCAATCTCTATTGCTATAATCAATTCTTGATATAAAGTCCTGGGCTCTTTATCCCTCAACTGATAGCTCATTTTTTTATCAAATGCATCAAGATAAACTACTAGACACACTTGATCATTTGGTCTATATTTATTAGGAATCTCATTTAAGGTTCTTGCAAATCTGATATTGAAAGTAGTAATGAGTTCACAATTCTTGTTTTGAATTTTAAAGAGCTTCCCAAAAGAATAATAGATCTTTCCCTTTCCCCAAATTGCTCCATGAAGGCTAAATGTAACTCACCCCAAGATGAAATAGAACATGCTGACAGAAAGGAGAACTAATCTCTAGCATCACCTTCTAAAGTTTGATCAAACAACTTCATATGTGCATCTTCATGATCAATTTCAAAATCATCAATCAAATCATTGAACATCTGAATATGCTGATTGGCTAAATCCAAATGGTTCCCACTAAACTTAGGAAAAAAAATTCTAAGATCATATGGCATGGTATTTGGGAAACCAAAAATGACATCAAAACATAATGACATATAACTCTTGGAAGAGATAGATCTATGATTTTGGTCAATGGACTGCATACTAGGTGAAAAGAAATCTTCCATTTCTTACAAACTTACAACTCCCCAAAATAACTTTAAGAGTTTATATCTTGTAGTAGATTTCAAAACTCATCTAACAACTTCTCTAACATACTCCAAGATGTAAATACATTTGTGAAACTATCTTTCATAAAATATGTTCAGATGCATTAAACACTTCTCCTACTTAGTGGTGAAAATATAACTTGATGTAGAAACCTTTTGTATAACTTACTTTCCTAAAAAGTAAATTTCAAGAAAGTGGAAAATACCTTAAATGTAATGTTTGCAAACCTCTTCAATGCTGCAAACAACATCAGATATAAATCTTGTCTTCATTTAGTAGCTCTTGCATAACATTGTACATTTTCTTTACAACCATTGCCAAGGGCTTGAGATGACTTCTTTAAATCTAGATTCCAACTATTGCAACCTTCAGAATAAGGTAAACTTTATAATTGCATTGGTACAAAGATATAACTTTGAGTCACCACTCACTAAGTGAGAAAATATTTTCTAGTTTGCACAAGACAACAAGCTATGCCAGAATTTACAATGGGTACTTGAAAACTTGCACACAACCTTGGAATTTCACACATTTAAAAAAGTGAAAGAAGACTTATACTCTTGACCCTTAGATTCACAGAAACACTTTGTGTTTACTTATCTATTACTAATCTTCAAAGTTACTGCTATCAAGAATAAAGCAAAATAACTTACAATTCCTTACTACTATAATAATTTCATTGTGTTTTTCTATAGTCGAGTCACCATCTTGTTGGATTTCTTTCTGGTAAGGAACATATCAGTTGGGTTTAAACTTGATACTAGGAAGCAAAGATAGGTACAAGCCTAAGCATGAGTTAAATCCTATATTCAACAAGGCTATATCTTAGTTTTGGGCCAACATTAATAGAGTCATTAGGACTCACTTCACTTTAGGTTCTACAAGGCCAAGGTGGGAAAACCTAAGGGATTGATCTTATTAACTTGATACTCTCCTCTACAAGACTATCCCCTATAGCAAAAATGGTCAATATTCTTCTATGATTTGTTGATAAAATTTTGGACATAGTAGCTAACTATAGCCAATAATTAGATGCAGATAAGTACTGACTAGCAGTTATAGTTCTTCAATACATAAAAACATAAATTGATATTCAATTAAAGTTTTGGATCTTAGCATAGACCAGGTATGCAATAGTAGAGAACATACAATCTCTAAGCTGACCTATCCCTTATTCATTGGGCATCAAATAAACCTTAACACACACATGGATACCTAAAGTATACTCATATATTTAGACATCTATCTATTTAACTTGTAAATAGACATCTATCTTCATAAAAACTCTCTTACTTATTGAATATCCTCTTGGTGAAAATTGCAACCCTATCAAGGTAAATAATCATTTACCTAGCTCTTCATTCCAATGGAAGACCTATCCTGACATACAATCTTAAGGGATTACAATTGATTTTAGCTCTTAGTTATTAAACACAAAAAATTATAGGTAACAAAGGAAGGAGATGATAATCATAATGAAGCTAAGAAAAATGAAGCTCTTGTATTAATCTCATTGAAACCAATACATCATTTGTATGTCAAAACTTAGAAAATACAAAATGAATGATTAAATGTATAAAAGGCTTTAGAAGAAATACACTATTGTTGGTCATAGTAGAGGAAAATACTGAGAAAATGTGGAATCACGGTTGTGGAGGAAATTTGAAACATGCTAGAACCAACAGAGTGGTCACACAACAATAAAAATATCTAGAATCGGAACCCACTTACAAAGAGTAGAGAAGAAAGATTTATAGAAAAGAAGATATTTCTGGATTTGTAATCTAACACTGACATGTGTCCCAGTGAAATTATCTTCATCTTAATGTTGTTGAAATTGATCTTCTTCATCTACCTACCACCAAAAACCATTAGTTGTTGTAGAAATATCTAATATATTCCCCCTTTAAAATAATCAACAAAATATCCTTTGAATAAAATATCAGATACACATCATAGAATGTGCTAGAGCTTCAAATCAAATCTTGGCCCTTCACTTCTGCTTTTGCTATGAAATTCAACTATACTATTTTCAAATTTTACATTTCTTCCAATTGCTTCTATAACAATCAAATCATCCCTCATAACTATCAATCAAATATGATAAAAATCTAGCTATATCTAATCCCATTTCCCTTTGAAAACATCAAATCTGCACTTTATCACTTAGGAGCCCCAAAATTCCAAATCTTCTTATAGTTGCTTCTGGTTAATACCTATATAAAACTGGATTGTAGAAATGGATATTTCACCTCTTCCTAATTTTAATAGTATATTATACTATGTGTTTTACACAAAAAAATGCCTCTGAGACTAATTTGAAATTTTAGGTCTTAGGCCAAGAACTAAGTATAAAATGAAAAATTTAAATGTCCATATAGTTAGAAATTATATAATATCATTAAATATATTCAAATCTTTCATCATTTGAATTTATGGTGTGTTGAAATTTTTTTGAATATCTTTGAACTTTATTTTTCATTCCTTTTCTATTTTCCCTTTGCCACTTGTCAAATTCTCATTAAGATATGACGATGGATATAATGTGTTTCAACTTTATGATGAGAAATATAAATTTAATGGACTTTTTAAATGATGATATTGAGACATAATAAATTATAAACTAGGATGATAAAATACAAGAGATGAGTGTAAACTATGATGATAAACCTGTTGGTCAATTTTTCCCTCCCACCAAAATCATGACATTTGAATTTAAAATATAAATGGCTACTCGCCATTTTATATTCAATGCCATGAAATATGATATCATAAGGTTAGGAGTCAAAACCAATGGGCCTTTGATGCTACGAAGTAAAGGAGTTCATAAGCTCGCACAAGGAAAGGTGATGGCTCACGATGTTACAATGGCCATAAGATCAGGGAGCCCAAGAAATTAAGGTGAGATGCTATAACTATGATGCACTGCAAGATCGTAGGATCATAATAACGAAGTCATCATAATATCGTAAGACAAGGTTTAAGTCCTAAGATGATGTGTGATTGGGAGATAGTGGAGCGATTTTCAAAGATCTACTATGTTATGCCAGACTCATAGGATCTAGATATTGTAAGATTGAGGATGCCATAAGATTGTAAGGCCAAAGGTGAAGATGTAAGATCTTATGAAGTTGTCAGATTTTGTAAGGTTGTAAATGAAATTTTGCTTGGTTCCAATGTTATGCTTGATGAACATGTGGGGTCAGCTATTCTGAAGGGTGTCAGGAAGGTGTTGAGATGGATAAAGTGATATGGTCAACCACATGGAGACTTTGTTGGGGTGGAAAAATGAAATAAGATTATTGGTCCATGTGGCCCATTTTAGTTACAAAATTTAGTTGACTTTTTTTTATTTTTCCAATTCATCAAGAAAACTATGAAGAAGAAATGTTTTCTTACATGATCCAATCTTCATGATCATTTCCAACCACTTTCTAATGAATGATGCACCCAGTGTTTAGGTGTTTTGAAAAAAAAATAGTTTCAAATTCCCTTGATTGGAATGAGTTACATTTAGGGGTAGCTACTTCCCATCTTCAACATACCATTTTAAACATTGGGCCAACTATAAGGCTAGACCCTTCTTCTACTTTAGGTTCTACAAAACCTAGGCGGGTGTACCTCAGATTCACTTATATGGTACTATTGCTAAAACATACACTTGAATCTTGATAAAGCAGATAAAAAACCTAAATCTTCTAATACTTATGCAGAGATCTTAGACATGGAATAGCTAATAACATGATCAATGAACTTGATAAGCTAAGTCACAGTATCACATTTCAAATCTTCAACATTTAAAGGGAAAAATGTTTGATTAATAAAGTTGATTTCAGCAAGACCTCAAATATGTAGTGGTAAGAACAAGTTGATCTTGTAGTTGATCAGTGCTTTATCCATTGGGCAATTCCAAAAATCAAGCACATACATCTGTGATATGAGTGACATATTTTATATACCTAGAGATCAGATCTATCTTATCACTTTGTGAATTAAACATCAATGTTCATAAAGACCTCATTCTTATGCAGTATCCTTCTCAAATAACCAGCAACCTTGTCAAACACATCAAGCATTTACTTGGCCCATTGTTCCAACAAAAAAAATATCAAACATACAACCTTAAGGGTATGCAAATGGCTCTATGTAAGAATTTTGCTTAGGCTAGAATTCACCCAAGAACTAAAGAACTCAACACAAGCACACAGTAGACCAAAATAGATAGAATATGACCAGAATGATGATATTCATTCAATAACTAGATTGAGAGTACACTACGAGTGCCTAAATATAAAGGCCTCAATAGAGCTTCTAGAATGCATAGAAGTTAGCATCATGATATGTCATACAACCAGGCACATGTCCATTAGATATGGATTATCCTCCATTAAGCATGAGATTAAGTGTGATGATGTGAGGATAAGCCTACAAAGGTGTAGCACACAAATCAGTGTTGTAGACAACATGTGCTAAATAAGGAGTGCGAATAACTATGTTGTCAACATGAAAACTCAATGAATGATGCGTACTCATGTGTTGTAGACACCATGTCCATAATTAGAGTTTTGTAACTCAATGAGAGTTCACAAACTCCTAAGTGTGTCACCTAAAATAATAATAAAATAGTGCAAAATAATTAAATAATGCATTAACCTAAGTAAAACTTAAGTGTAATAAGTAAATACTTACTTACACAAACACTCTAAATTCTTTGTCCTTAAACCACATAAGATTGTAGATTATAGAGATAGGAGAATAGAATCAAAATGAAACTAAAGAGATTCTTGCTCATTTGTATTCATTTCCTTGAAAATATACATTTAGATGCATGAAATTTAAACATAGAAATGCCTAATAGATCATCTATATTATCTTAACTACTATTGTTCATACAAGAGGAATATGTTGAAGAATGTGGTGGAATCACAACTCTAGAACCAACAATGTGGTCTCACACTGAAAATTGCCAACCTGGTATCATAGTAGTGAGAAATTTCTCCAAACTGAAATCTCTACAATGAATGAGAAAGAGAAAGATATAAAAGAATGGAATCTCGGATTTGATCTCAAAATGACATGTGCCCACTTGAACCTCCATCCTTTGTAGTTGTAAAACCTCTTTCATCTTTCTACCCATGAAATCTAATTTGGTTTTCATCATTATTTTGTAACAACTCAAAATATCTCCTCTTCAATGATGAAAAACCCTTATGCTACTAAAATATCTAAAAAGTATCTTGAAATACTACTAAACCATGATTCAACTGATTTGAACATAACAAAACTTGCCCACAACTTCATTCAATTTGCTTTTTATGTTCATTCAGTTCATCATTTTACTAGAAATCACATCTAAACTACCTTAACTGAATGAAACTAGAAATTAGGTACCTAGGACAAAAACTCAAATAATTGGAACCAGCAACCTCCTATTCAAAATAAAACTCTAGAAACAAAAAAAAAAATTCTCCTAATTTCAGTGATATATAATACTCCTATATGGACTTACCAAGAACTCCCAGGATCTTGCTTTGAAAATCAGGCTCCTTCTATGGCTTCAGACTACAATTTTGCAAATATTTAATATTTCCCAAAGTTTCAACTATAGGATAAATCAAACTTTATTTAAATCTATTCCTGTGTGTTCTTTGAGAAGAAATATTGAAAAATTAATTTTATGCCTCAAAATTTCTCTCCTTTTCTCCATTTTGGTCAAACTTGGTTTGACTAGCCTTTCCACGTGTCATGTCCTAATTGGTTAGATTCTTGCATAGTCATCTGACATATGCCACATGGCCACCACACATCTGCCATGTCACTAGCCACCATGTTGTGTGATGAGTCAACATCATCCCATGTCATTGTGACATAGCGACCATGTGACATGTGTCATCTTCCTCCCCCTCAACATCTAGTCATCACACCACCTCAGCCCACTGTATACACCCTAAAATGGTCGCCTAGACTATGGGCCCCCATTATTCAATTTATCAATTTATCAAATTTCTTGAATCAATGGTTTGTAATATTTTATTAAATCAATTCAAATCAATTTCCTTGATCAAATTCGATTATTTTATATCTAAGGTTGATCACTTTATCCTAAGTCTTATTTAATTAAAAGAAAATCTCCTCTTTTAATTAAATAAAATAAGTCCCCATTTAATTAAAAGGAAACCTCTCTTTTAATTAAAGAATTCATCCACATTTAATTAATTAAGAGAAAAATCCCTCTTTTAATTTAATTAAATATCTCCTATTTAATTAAAAGAACTTGCTCCCTTTTAATTAAATAAAAATCCCACTTAAATATCTCTTGTTGATGAAAGAGAAATAAAATAAATTCTTTTATTTAATGTATACACTTAAATGCACATATTTCTAAGCGGGACTTATCTTTTCACTTTCTTTTCAACCACTCCTCTTTTCTCATTAGTGGAATTTCGTCTCACATGGATCAAACTCTATTATCCCATATTGGTTGTGAGAAGCCTCTCACCTCCATAATTTCCTTTATAAAGGAGAGCCCTCTGTTTGTTTTAGAGAGGGATGATGTTATTGTTACGTTGCAAGTTTGGAGAGCAATTTTTGAAGGAGTTTTTGAATGCTAAAGCTTTTTGTGGAGAACTTCTATCTTCTTGTCTCATTCTCTCTTGCACCCATGGCTTTCATCATGGGCTTTTATCATTGCCTTTGCATGTTAGTTTAGAGTCATATTTGCTTTCATAATATTAGATCTTGCTTTCATAGATTAGATTTTGCATTGTTCTTGCATTGTTATCATATAGATTAGTTTTCATTTTCATTTGCATGCATTTTGGATCTTTGAATCTCTCATTTCATGGTGTACTTGCATGGGCATAAACTAGGTCAAACAGAGGGCCTCCATTGCAAAACTCTTGCACTCCATGACTAGAGAGCTATGAGTCGCCATTTGAGACCTCATTCTTGAGTAATCTTGAATATAATGATTCATAGAAGTGTGCTCACATTTTAGGCTCATATCTTTCAAACAGATGCATATTTTGATTTAAAATTTGTTGTGTAGGGTGAGGATATATCCAGAAAGCTTTGATCCAATTTTTTGACTTTTCTAAAATGTTTTCGAGCTTTTATGATATTTTCTTCATTTTTCATAAAAAAATAATTTTTAGTCATAAATCAGCACAATTTTTGGAAAAATTTACAGTTTTGGAAAGCTCTTGGAATTTTAAATAGAGTTGGTTCTTTGTGTTTCAATTTTAGAGGTCATATTATGGGTCAATAATTCGATTTGCAAAAACTGGTCTGTTTTGACAAAACAACTCCCTAGGGCACAAATTAAAAGATCTTTTCAAAAAATTTGCATTTTTGGAAAGCTCTCTAATTTTTGATAGGGGTTTCTTTTTTGTATTTTGAGTTTTGGATCTGAATTCATATCATGTAGATCCTATCTTTATGACTAAGTCAAAAATCAATTGAAAAAAAAAAAGGCATTGAATGAATAGTTTGCATTTCATTTTTACAATGAATCAATGCATAATGTGGGCTTTCATTTGCTTTACTTGTTGATTATCATCACTCTTAAAAATCAGATTTTCAGATCTAACTTTGATTTTGCATGAGTTGACATATATTGCATTCATGAGTTTGTTGATTTGTTCGTTGCGAGCAAGTGATCAAGTGTAAATGAAAGGTACAACAAAGAAAAGATGCATTGCAAGGATTACCAGGTAATTTTCTTTGACTGATAACACTTCATTTTGAGCTAAAATGAACATCTCTTGTGTCAAGCTTGTGTTTGTATTTCCTTTCATGTTCTTATTTTACAACACATGCATAATTTGATACTAGGTTGTGATCTCCATTAGTTTCCATTTAGCAGGCTTAGTTACTTGTGATAGATCTAACTAGCTATCTTGGGTTATTGGACTTGCTAATCCACTAGCCCCTCATTCCAACCTATGGTTGCAAGCTTAGCACCACATTAAACAGGGAGGGGTCTACAAGACAGAAGCATTAAATGTTCCACTAGGCAACCCTTTTGTGCTTTTTAGAACTCACTAGTTTCTGAGTTGTGGACTCATTTTGGCTTATGTGAGGGGTTAAATGTTCCACATATTTGGACTCACCTCACATTATTTAAAGTGTTAAGTGTACCACCTTGTGCTCTTTGGTTTCTTTTGGATAGATTTGCTTTCAGGAATTAACATCTGTACACACATAGTAATTAGGCCTCATGAAAACTATTCGTGGATCTTGAGAGAGTGGGTTCCTCGTGAAACTCCTCTCTACAACGGATTCCTTGAAGGTGGGGAGGATACTTTGAGCATGTCACAGATAGATGAATCTTCATCTTGTTGATTGAGGCATCCTTTCTCCGGAGAGGTTGATAGATCACTAGGAGTTGATATCATAGATCTTTAAGAGATACTCTTAGTTTAGCATGTCAGAGTAATCTATCTGCTTTGATTAGGCTAAAAGTAAAAAGGTGTCAAAACCTTAGATCTGGAAGCCAAGTCCCCTTGTGGTACACTATTGTGATTCGGTCACCTTTAGAGAGGGTTAACCGTAGCAGACAATCCCTCTACAGGGAAAACTGCGTTGTCGGAACCTCAAGCGGTAATAGCTATTTTCACCATGGTAGTGACAACCACTATATAAATATCCTTGTAGAAGAAATCTCTACAGATGTGGTTCATTTTGGGTTGTCAAATCTCCCTAGCAGCTCTTGAAGATTAAGTTCTCAGTGTATATGAGCAATGTTAGTATGCTAATAGAAACCAAATTTAAATAAAGCTTCTACAAACTAAACAAAATTCATAAACTTCAAGATAGACTAAGATGAGCTCTCAATTAAGAATATGAGCCATTAATGGGCTCTCTCAATAAGAAGCTCTCTTGTTGAGTGGCTTGCTCTAAATAGATAGGATGTATGCTCAAGCTTATGCTTCAAAAAGGGCTTCAAATGGATTTGGAATTTGGCTATGAGTGTATGGTTTTGATGTAAAATGGCTTCTTAAAATAGAATTATGACTTTGCTTCATGGATTGTGTTGTTTTGCAAAAGGGAAGGATTCAATTTATAGGCAAGAGGCTTGAGGGTTTGAGGGCTAAGATGCAAGGATGAGAAAAAGCTCATGGAGGGCTCAAATTGCATGAGAGGAGAGCACATGGATTATGCTTCCTTACAGCCAATCAGGGAGTGACACATGTCACAGAGTGAGAGGATGGAGGAAAGGGGAAGGATGAGTCAACAAAGAAGGCTCAAGGGATAAAATCTTCATAAAGACTCTCATAATGGCTTGTAAGAGTAATGAAAGGGCTTTGGAAGAGTCATTTATGGCCTAATGGGCTTCATAAAGTTTTATGATTGGGATATTTTGAGGGAGATGAGAGGAATTTTGACTTGGGCTTGATTAGGAAGGTTTTAAGCTTGCTTAAGATTGTGCAAATGATTAGAGGATGGATTAGGATGGTTTAGGATTAGCTTAAGGATAGGCAAGTGGATGGCATTTAATGAGGGTGGCTGAAGGAGGAGATATTTGTTAACTTTGGTTTGGGTTAGTAAGTCTTAACCCATGTTTAGAGAATGTGACAAGGTTAGGAGGGGTTTAGGATTAGGTTTAAAGACATCTTCTAGAAGAGTCTAGACTTTGGATGAGGATAAAGACTTTCTAGAATAGTCTAGAACTTCCTAGGATGAGGATGAAGACTTTCTAGAAGAGTCTAGAACTTCTTAGGATGAGGATAAATTAGATTTTTAGGAAATAAATAAAGTTTTATTTATTTCAAGGGTTTGGGTTGAGGAGATATTTATTAAAACTTTTTTAATAAACATGAGGATTAACATTTAATCTTAATTAAATATTTTCAGTTGGGATTAGGGTTAGGAAATGATGGGATTAGCCTTTAATCAAAATTAAAGAAGGATTAGAAGATTTTGGAAGAGGTTAGTGGTCTTAAGGAAATTGGCCAAGTTTTGGGCAAAAAATAAATTCTTTATTTATTTTGGGTTTTTTGGTCAATTTATTAATTAAATAATTAATAAATAAGGAAATAATGTTTAAATAAGATTTAAACATTTTTGAAAGGGATTCCTTAATTAAATATTTTTAATTAAGATAAAGGGATTTAATGGCATAAAAATAAATTAATTAATAAATGATGATGTCATCAAGAATTTTTCAAAAAATAAAAATACTTTATTTTCTAAAGGTTTTTAGGTGTCTACATTTTGCCCCTCTTTGATGTGATGTCGCAAGTGGCATGGCATCAAAGATAAGAAAATAAGATGCCCAAGGCTAGAGAAAAAGAGGAGAGAATGGACTACAAGATGCCCCCTCAAGAAGGCGGCGGGGAGAGAAAGTGAGGCTCGATGACTTCTTGAAAAGTACAAGAATTTGAGATGAGCAAGAAGACTCAGATTGGCTTAAGAGAAAAGGTTTAGTTAGCTCAAACTCTCACTATGGGAGAATGATAAAGGGAGAATCAGAGGCACAAGAGGAAGCAAGCTTAAGATCTCAGGGATTGCAGAGGATGAAGGAGCAGAGTGCTATAAAAGGAATCTAGGATGGGAAGCTGGATGAGGGGATTAAAAAGCTGATGCAATAGGATTTCAAAGAGTCAGATTGGTGGAAGATGGGTTTCGGAGATCCCTAGGACTAGGATCATGGATCTCGAAAGATGAGGCTTGGTGGATTGATTTGGATTGGTGGATCCCTAAGAGTATGATTGTGGATCCCTAAAGCTAAAGGTGAGGAGTGATTCAAAGAGATATTGATGCATAAGCTGGGGTAGGAGAGATAGATGTTGGATATGAATGGGGGATAATGGAGATGAAGGAAAACCATTGAAGCTTTTGTAGTGGGGGGATACTTCCAAGAGAAGTACCACCATGTAGTTGAGCACTAGATTTGCTATAGGACTGTTGGTTAATTGCCAAGGTTACCAAGAACATCAAGGCCTTTTCACCAACTGTCCACAGGACTGATGGACTGACTCAAAAAAAACACGCAAGGATTGCCCCAGCATCACACATGAATCTCGAAAGAATCAGAGTGGAACCAAAATTGGGTAACCCACAAGCAGAAAAGAAAAACAAACAAAAGACTTGATCAAGACTTTATGCCCAGATTGCCCCATTCGCAGTATACCATGATATGGAAGATCGTGGTAACTTTGAGGAGGGAACAAAAAGATTGTTTGAAAAAGATACTTCAAGACCCAAAGGGGAAGATTCCAAATCAAAAGAAAGTGAAAATCCAAAAGAGAAACATTTGCCAATGAGATGGGTTGGACGAGGTACTAACAGACCAAGATCAGACATGAGGAAAGCTATATCCTACAAGGATCTATCGGAGAGCACCTAAGCTGGTGGATCTGGATTAGTGATGCGTCTGGCAAGCTAAACTAAAAAGGATAACACTTTAGTGATAGGAGATCTAGCTAAAGGATGCATTGGGATAGCTAACCAAGGGTTGTGTGATGTGTGCAAGATGTTGAGCAAGGACGATCTAACACAAAAAATGGATAGATACAATGGTACTAAGCTTAAGAGGATGTACAAGCTAACGGACCAAGATATGTTACAAATGTACAAGGTTGTTCATGTTTGGGTTTTGTGAGATGGAAATTTTTGTGAAGGGTGGGATGTCTACAATACTTGATAGGCAGATAGGTAGATGGTTTGCGAAAAGCTTAAGTGAAAATGGGATTCTTTGTGTGCATGTGATAAGATACAAGCTAGGATACAAGATTTGGCATATAACAAGCTAGAATATGGTACAAGCTTTGGACAAGATTTAGATATACAAGCTATGATACAAGGGATGATACAAGATTTACAAGCTGGAGTACAAGATTTACAAGATGAGGTACAAGATTTACAAACTGTACAAGAGGTATTTACAAGCTCCATTAGATTTTGGATATTTGGTTGGAACACCAAGGGAACAAGAAGGTGTTTTATGAGATGGTGGGTGAATAGATGAGGGATAGGATAGTGATAGATAATGGATTAGTCTTAGTACACAAGGCACCTGAATTACCAAGTTTTCACCAAGGTACCTATCCAAGGCGCTTGAATTGCCAAGTTTTCATCATTGGACGCTTATTTCTCTTTACTATATTTTTATTTTTGTATTTTTCAAAAGCTAGGTATACCAAGGATCTTTAAGCATAGAACTTCTTGAGACGAATGGTGTTAATAGGATCATTCAAGAGTTCTCCTTCTAGTGTAGATAGCTGATAGGCTCTGGAGCCATAGGATGTAGTGACAACATAAGTACCAAGCCATGTAGGTTCAAACTTGCCTTTCTTTTCTCAATCTACTTGGACTTTCATGTTTTCTTTGAGGACCATGTCACCTGGCCAAAAGTGTCATGGAAGCACCTTCTTGTAGAAATTCCTTTTGAGACAAGTTTGATAGACGATGAGATGATCATAGGCTTGTTGTCACTTCTCGTCTAAGAGATCTAGCTGGGTGAGCTAAGCTACTCTGTATTCTTCATCTGATATTTTCCCTTGCAAAGATATGCGCAAGGAGGGAAGTTCAACCTCTATAGGTAGTACCGCTTTGACACCATAGACCAAGGAGTATGGATTTGTGCCTATGGATGTATGGAAGGAAGTTTGGTAGGCCCATAGGGCTGGATTTATTTGTAGATGCCAATCGCGATCGAAATCATTGACAACTTTCTTTAGGATTTTTAGGAGGGTTTTGTTAGTTTCCTCTACCTGGCCATTACCTTGTGGGAAATATGGGCTAGAAAAGCAATGATGGATGCAGAGGGAAGTGCATAATTCTTCCATGTTGAGATTTTCAAAGTTACCTCTGTGGTCGGTGAAGATGGTGGATGGGATGTCGAAGCGGCAAACAATGTGGTATAAGATGAACTTGGAGACCTGAACTCTTGTAGCTGAGATAAGGGGGGCTGCTTCCACCCACTTAGTGAAATGTTTTGTAGTTGTTAATATCCATTTATGTCCATCAGATGAGAGGGGTGTGATAGTTCCAACTAGATCAAGGCCCTAATAAGCAAAAGGCCAAGGTGGTGCAATAGGCTATAGATCCTGTGCTGGAGCATGCACAAGATTTGCATGCTCCTGACATGGGAGATACTTTCTGACAAAGGCACAGGAGTCTTCTTCAATCGTAGGCCAATAGTAGCCTACTCTAAGGATTTATTGTGCTAGGACAATACCACTCATGTGGTCACCACAAAGTTTAGAGTGTACTTCTTTTAACACCATTACGGCCTCATTTTGGTCTAAACATAGAGAAAGAGTATCATGATAACCCCGATGATATAGGGTATTGGCTATGATAACATAGCGGGATGATTTTTGGATGAGGTTTTGGAATTGGTTACATGTGAGGTGAGGGGATATGATACCATCGTTAAGGTAAGCATGAATCTCATGGTACCAAGGGGATTGAGGGCCAACCAAGATACAAACATGATTTGAATCCTCATTCGCATAGGTGGGTGTGAGGAGCTGCTCAACTAAAAACTCATACTGTGTAGCTACTTGGGAAATTTCCAAGAGCGAGCCTATAGTAGCCATAACATCTGCTGCTTTGTTCTGTATTTGAGGTACTTGCGTAAACTAAAGCCTTGTAAAATGCTGGGTTAGCTGATCAACTAGCTCTTTGTAGGGTAATAGCTTTTCATCTTTGGTTTGATATTCATTTAGGGCTTGCCTGATGATGAGCTGAGAATCACCAAACATTTGTAACTTAGCAATGTTCCATTCTGCAGCTATCTTTAATCCTGCTATGAGGGCCTCATATTCAGCTATATTGTTGTTGCTAGGGAATTGTAGCTTGAAGGCTTTTGGAATGTAATCTCCTTGAGGTGTGACCAACAATATTCCTGCCCCTGATCCATGAGATGTGTATGAGCCATCAAAATAAAGTTTCCATGGGGGTTGTTCTTCAATTAGACAAATATGCTCATCTGGAAATTCTATGATCAATGGATAAGCATCTATTAGAGGTACATCAGCTAGGTGATATGCTATAGCTTGCCCTTTGATTGCCTTTTTGTCCACATACTGGATGTCAAATTTGCTAAGGAGCATAACCCATTTGGCCAAACAGCCTATAAGTGTTGTTCTAGAGAGCATATACTTGAGAGTGCCGATCTTGGAGACTAGTTGGATGGTATGACTTAGCATGTAGTGGCGAAGCTTTTGAGTTGAGAAAACAACTGCCAAACAAGCTTTTTCCATAGGAGTATAATTGAGTTCATAACCAACTAGGGTTCTGCTGATGTAGTAGAGTGCTCTTTCTCTGTCATAGTCATCAAGTTGTGCTAGAAGTGCCCCGAGAGCAGTAGGCATTGTTGATATGTACAAAATCAGGGGATGACCAGGAACCGGTAGAACCAAGATAGTGGGATTGGTGAGATACTGCTTGAGCTGATCGAAGTTGCGTTGACATAAAGGATCCCACTTGAAGTTCTCATCCTTCTTTAGTAAATGTGAAAATTGTGTACACTTATCTACAAGCTGGGAGATGAAGCGCCGGATGGATTAAAGCTTTCCCTAAAGAGAGTGAAGCTATCGTAGTGTCTGGGGAGGAGGAATGTCTAAGATATCCTTGACCTTCTTGGGGTCGATCTCTATACCTCTTTTAGACACTATAAAGCCTAGAAGCTTACCAGATGTGACCCCAAAGACGCACTTCTTGGGATTCAGCATGAGATGATATTTGGCTAACCTATCAAAGACTTTCTCTAGGTCAGCAAGATGATCCATGAAGGTATGAGATTTGACCAAGATATCATCCACATAATCCTCCAAAATACTATGGATGATATCATGAAAAATGCCTATCATAGCTCTTTGATAGGTAGCCCCAGCATTCTTTAGGCCAAAAGGGATCATGTTGTAACAAAAGGTTCCCCAAGGGGTAGTAAATGTTGTCTTATTCTGATCCTCTTCTACAATCTTGATTTGATTATACCCAAAAAATCCATCCATGAGCGACAAAATTTTATGTTCAGCTGTAAGATCTACAATCATATCTATGTTGGGCAAGGGAAAATCATCTTTTGGACAAGCTTTGTTAAGATCTCTAAAATTAGTGTAGATTCTGATGTCATCGGAAGGTTTAGTGATGGGGACCATGTTGGAGATCCACTCTGTGTAGTCGATAGGTTGAATAACCTTAGCAGCTAACATTCTTTCTAATTCAGCTTTGACCAGTAATGCCACCTTGGGGTGCATTTTTCTAAGCTTTTTTCTGACAGGCTTCATCTTTGGATCGACTACAAGATGATGAACTACAAGCTTTGGATCAATTCCTAGCATGTCCTGATATGACCATGCAAATTGGCCAATGTTCTCTCTTAAGACCTCAAAGAGGAGATGAGCTTGGTCTTGTGATAGGGATGTAGCAATGTGAACAAGTCTGGGGATCTTTGAAGAACCAATGGTGAATTTTTGAGTATCCTCAATAGAAGACACCTCTGGTCTATTATCTTGAGGAGGCAATGCTAAATCTTCATGTTCTTCTTGTGGCTCTAGCTTTTTGATGGAGCTGATGGTGCTAGTGAAACTGGTGGGCCTGCGATGTTAAATTACGCTCTTTGAGTGGTGGCTGCACACTCATTGTTTGGTCCTTGAATATTGATAACATTGACAGAAGGCTCTTTCTCAGATATACAGCCTATGAGGCTACCATAGTCTATATAGGATGAAGTGTGGTCATTGTTCTTCCCATGTGTTCGGTTTGGTAGGTAGTTGTTGGTGTTGTTGTTGTTGGCTTGGATAGGTGCTTTTCCAGGATTTTGGTTGTTGTGAGGAGGAAAAGCATTTTGATATATCTGTAAGCCTGCATTGGGAGAGGTTTGGGCACCAACGGTGATTTCTTTGTGATCAATGAGGTCCTACACATAATCTTTCAGTTTCATGCATCTGAGGGTAGTGTGACCTTTTACCCTATGAAATTTGCAGTACTCATTGTCTTTGTACCATGCAGCTTTGGATTGGCTTGGGTCAATTTGCTGGGTAGGAGGAAATTTGATGAGGTTTTCATTGACTAATTTCTCAAAAATGACATCCAAAGGTTCACCAAGGGGTGTATAATTTCTTGGTGCAGGTTGGAATCTGGGCTTTTGCCCTGTAGCTACATTGATGGCATTAGCTTGATTGCTAGACCCTTGAAAGTTGGGTCTTGGATTATAGTTTTGATAGCTTTGGTTATTCTACTATTGGTAGTTGATAGCTTGTTGATTGTTTGATTGATATGGTGGGTTCGATTGATTTTGGGAAGGACCAACAATATTCACATGTCTGGTGTCAGTGACGCCATCTATTGCAACGTGCTTGTTTTTGTTCTAATACCTAAACTTTAAATTGGAATGTGATTGATTTTGGTTGGCTTCCTTGTAAATCTTGACCACACCATCTTTAATGAGTCCTTGCTCAAGGATCATTCCTTTCTCTTTGATGTCTTTGTAGGTCTACAAATAGTTCATGGTCATGTGGTGAGCGAAGCTAGAATGGGCATTATCATTAAACATTTTCACCAAATGGCGCTCTGGCAAGGTGCAAGATATGTGGGTGGTAAGGGTTTGCCATCTTTGCAAATATTCAAGAAGGCTTTCTCCACCTTTTTTCTTAGTGTGGACAAGATCAACTACTGATAGCTCTGTTTCAACAAGATGGGCATATTGGGGTAAAAATGCCTCAGACAATTCAGAAAAAAAATTAATTGTGTGATAGGAGATTCTATAAAACCATTCAAGAGATGGTCTGGCCAAGCTTTTGGGAAAGAGACCCAAGAGGAAGACGTCATTGTATGCCACTTCTTGGCAGTGCATGTAAAATTCTTTGATATGTGTGACAGGGTCTCCTTTTCCTCTGAATTTTTCAAACTTGGGTGTCTCAAAATGCTTGGGAAATGGTGTCATGGTAATGACTCTATCAAATGGGTAAGGACACACATTCTCAAACTTGAAGGTTTGTGGATCATTTCCCTCTTGGATGTTCTTCAAAGCTATTTTCATAGCTTCCCATTCTAAATTAATGGGTGACATCTGGGGTGCCTCCAATGTAGGAGTGTCTTGAGATAGGTATGTGCTAGATCGGGCAATGGAATATGGATGGCTTTGAGGTATGGGATGGTAGGGATTGTACATGGCTTGGGCAACTGAATGGTGGATGATGGGTTGCTGAGGTGGAGGTGGCACATATTGTTGCATATGTTGTGAGGCTTGCTGCTGATATTGGATTTGAGGTTGGGATTGAGGAACATAAGCTAGCTGTGGGATAAGTGGATTGCTTTGTGGAGGTAAGGTATAAGATGGGTGTGAAGCTTGGGGAAAGGATCAGGGAGCTTGTGGAACTTGACTTTGGATTTTAGGAGTTTGGCCAATATATGTGGGTTGTTGCCCTATTTGGGAAGGTGTCTACATTGCAAAGGAGGCCAAGTAGTTGGTGGTTGGTGGTGGTGGATTTCCTCCTAGAAGTGACATAGAAAAATAGTTGGTAATAGGAGGTAATGGATTGGTTGGTGGTGGAGGTGGTGGGAATTGAAAGCTTGGGAATGGAACAGATGGGGTTTGATAGCTTGGTGGCTAGATTTGAAAGCTTGGTAAAGTGGTGGTAGGAGCTTGGGTCACTTTAGAGCTTGGTAGAACATTGGTAGTAGCTTGTGGTTTGTGATAGATTTATGGAGTGAAGGTAGTAGCTTGTGGATTTGTGGCTGATGGCACTGAGCTTCAAGGACCTAGTGGAAATGATGGAATTATGTTCTGAGTGGAGGTAAATAGGTTGGGTGTGATAAAAGGTTGATTACTTGGCCCCATGGGTGGCATCCTAGTTGTATATTGTTGCAGTTAGCCAAAGATGCTAGCACTAATTTTGGAGATGGGTGGATTTGGAAGGTTGGGTTGGGGGGCAGGAGTAGCAATAGTGAAGGGAGTGAATGATGAGGTGTTTTGGGTGAAGGGGGTTTGGGATGAAGTGGTATGGACCAATGGTGGAGTGGTGGTGGCTGGTTTGGCTTGTGGAAGGGAGATTTCAACTTGAGTGGAGGCTGGTATGTTTGGCTCTATTGGATCATATGAGGTGGGTTGAGGCTCTTCTTTTGGCACATATTGAGGATAATTTGAATAATAAGAGCCTATGGGTGGTGGGAGTTGCTCAAACAAGGGGTGAGATGGATCTTAAAAGGGGGGAGGTCTTCCAAAGTTGAAGGCTCCAATGTTGTCCCTTCAAAAGTTAGCCATGATTGTTTCCTTGTTTTTTTCTATAATGGTGTTCACCAATACTACATTTCCTGGTTGGTTCATGAAAGCTTCAATGTTAGTAGGTGATGGTATAGCATTCTCTGGGCTGAAGGATGGTTGAGTGCTCAAGGGGAGTGATGTTGTTGGATCCAAATTATAGGGCTCCATTGTTTCCTTCTTCTTGCCTAAGCGAGTGATGGGTGGCATGAAAATGCAGAATGTTTCCTAGGGATGAGATGCAACAATCCTAATGGGGGCAAAAGAGGAAGGCTTTTCTATGCAAATGATTTTCTAGGTTGAGGCAAAGCTGTATGACAAAACCTAAGGAGGATTGGGTTGAGGAATCTAACTTCAAAGATATGTTGCCAAATTATGAAAGGTCTACTTTCCTATGTGCAAGCTTGGTGGTGATTGTGTCAACTTAAGGATAGACTGATGATCCTTTAGGAAGAACACGAGATTGACCACTTGTGGATCCCAACCTTTAGCTCAAGGTGATGAGGGATAACAAGTGACAAAGCTCTGTCAAAGGGATAACCTAGGTGAGATTGGTGGATTTGGAAGATGTTAGGAATGGCAAACTTTTGGCAAGGTGACAACAATTTTGAAGGCTTGGATGTGAAGTTTTTGGATTGCTGGCTAAATGGTTTGGTTCTAAATGAGATGGATGAGCTAAAATGCTTAAGGGGATGACTAAGGATGGCTGGCTTACCTACAAGGATGATTCTAAAGTGAAGCTTATGCAAGAAGATGTGGAGGAACAAGGGGGTCTAATCATAGAAATCATGCCTAGTTGGTAAGGCATAAGCAGGGCTAACTCCTAGATGTAGGTTAAGTTGGATGGTGTGATCTAACCAGGCATCTTGAAGGGCTTCGTCAGTAGCTTTGTCCTCTACTTTGTGGAGTTTGGAAATTTGAGGGCTTGGTGTTAGTTCCTTTCTCTTGGCTGAAAGCTCTTGGTATGCTTGAGATGGCTTGAGTTTGGCTTTATGAAACTTCTATTTAGGTTTGGGTTGTTTTGACATGAATTCTTGAATCTCCTTGGCTTTTAGAGATCTCGGTTGTTTTGCTTCGACTTGTTCAACTTCTAGAATAGGCAATGACTATGCTAAGTATGCCCTAAGCTAGGATTGACCGAGTTTGGCAAACATTCATTCAAAAAATAAAAAATCAAGCAATAGATAGGAACAACCAGATAGAAGTTTTTTGATTCTCAGAATGTAATACTTGCGCCAAGGAGTGTGTATGTTCTACAAATGTTTTGATCAGTTACTCCAAACACATTAACATCTTTGGTGGTTGTCTGCAAGGCTGACAATTGGTTTAGCTAGGGAGTCCTCGATATACCCAAGGTACATGAGGCCCAAATCTATAGATGAAACCAAAAAGATGTCACACAGTCAAGAGGAGTGGTAACCCACTTCTCCTCTTTCACTTCTCAAGGGTATAAAGTTCCTTGAGGCTTAGCCTGAGTGATAAAATCTTGATTCTAAGAGAGGTGTCTTTGGAATCACCTCCCAATTTTTATACTCCGCCGAAATGCTAGAGTTGAGGTCATCCCAAGGGGTGATGAAATCCCCAAGCAGGCCTCCTAAAAAGAGAAACAAGGTTTTGGATCCTAATCTTATGGACCCTAGATGGTCTCGAAAGATGACAAGGGGAGAGAAGACTTGGATGACCTTGGGCTAAAAAATACGCTTGTTCCTTTTCCAACTGACTCTTATGTGTGCTGATCTAGACTTTGCAAGCACTCATGTCTAAGATGCAAATGTTCAATTCCAACTTGAAGCATTAACAAAAGTAAAATCAATCAAAGAATGCAAACAAGAAGAAGATTTAGGGTCAACAAGAAAGTAAACCCGCATGCCCGGAGGCCCTCCATGTCAAGAGTTGTTCAATTTTAATGTCCAAATGAAGTGTTAGCAAGCCTAATGTGCATTTAAGGAATTTTCTAAGTTAGAAAAACTAATAAAAACACAAGTAAGTGACGTTTGATCTTTGTGGAGCACTTAACACCCTCTTAGATGGACCCATCCCCATAGATGGCACTAAGATTGCAACCAATGGTTAAATTGATGGGTGATTAAAGAGGGTGAGTCCAACTACAAACTCACTTAAAGCGTCTTTATTTGATTTTTATAATTTAAGAAGTTCCTCAAATGTAGATTCTTTTTATGCCCCAAAAATTGAAGTGTGAGATATTGCAATGTTTAGTTGATCTTTTGCATTCAAGATTGAGTTTGTTTGTTTTAAGCATGCATTCCAAGAAAGATTGATTTTAATCCATGGCATTCAAGATTATGTTTGAGAAAAATTCATTCAAAGAAAAAATGTTTAAATATTCAAGTTCATTTTAGCAACATGCGTTCAAAGACAAGTGTTTAAACATTCAAGTTTTTTCCTTTGAGCATTCAAGATTGAGATTTTGTGTGTTGTTTTAAGAACTTTGAAGTGCTTTGTTTTAACCTTAGATCATTCAAGATTGTTTTGGACTCAAAAGTGAAAATGACTCTTTGAACTTTGGTTTTCATTCAAGATTTTGTGTTCTAGTTTGCATGTTTTAAGCCCAAAAATGATATTCCTAGATTGTTTTGATGCATGAAAAATCTAAGAAACATTCAAGATTTTGCAACAAGACATTTGTTTGGAACAAATAACAAAGCTTTTAGGAAATTTTTGGCAACCATTTAGGACTCTTAGTTTTCATGAGATTTTTAAAAGAACTTTAAAATATTTTCAAATGAGGTTCATTTTATCCTTGATTGATGCTTTGAGTTTGATTTAGATTTTAGTGTGCACTTAGTGTTGTTTTTGAACCTTTTGAAATGGAAACTTGAAGTTCTTTTTAAATTACCAAAAGTGAAGTGTTCCTAACTTTGCATGAATGCATCTAAAACCTTGATGTTGCAAGGATACAAATGATTGGATTGGTTTAGTTTCACTTGTTAAAAGATTTTTTTTTTTTTTTTTTGTAAATTTTTAGTTTTTAATTGATTTAAGTATGATTTGGGGGTTCATTTTAAGCACTAAAAAGAAGTGTGTATGATTTTGCTTCCTTAAAAAAAATGGCCAAGATCTCCCACAAGAAGAAGAAGAAGAAATAGACGGAATAAGAAGAATATAGACAAGAAGAGGAAGAAGAATTTTAAGTGCTTTGTCCACCTATAAGCTTGAAAAATCTGCAAACACTATGAGATAGACTATGAGTTCCTTTGTCTTCTTCATGCTCATGTGGGCCTACAAAACCAATTTATACAATCCTACCAATCATAAAAACAAGTAAAATTAGCCAAAATTAGCAAATGACATACAAAACTTGACTAAAAAAGCTAATGAAGATGACCCATGCAAGGTCCCACCGGGCGTGCCAAAATGTATATGAGCAATGTTAGTATGCTAATAGAAACCAAATTTAAATAAAGCTTCTACAAACTAAACAAAATTCATAAAATTCAAGACAGGCTAAGATGAGCTCTCAATTAAGAATATGAGCCATTAATGGGCTCTCTCAATAAGAAGCTCTCTTGTTGAGTGGCTTTGTTTAAATAGATAGGATGTATGCTCAAGCTTATGCTTCAAAAAGGGCTTCAAATGGAGTTGGAATTTGGGTGTGAGTGCATGGTTTTGATGTAAAATGGCTTCTTAAAATGGCATTATGACTTTACTTCATGGATTGTGTTGTTTTGCAAAGGTTAGGCAAGAGGCTTGAGGGTTTGAGGGCTAAGATGCAAGGATGGAGAAAAGCTCATGGAGGGCTCAGATTGCATGAGAGGAGAGCACATGGATTGTGCTTCCTTATAGCCAATCAAGGAGTGACACATGTCACAAGGTGAGAGGATGGAGGAAAGGGGAAGGATGAGTCAACAAAGGAGGCTCAAGGGATAAAATCTTCATAAAGACCCTCATAATGGCTTGTAAGAGCAATGAAAGGGATTTGGAAGAGTCATTTATGGCCTAGTGGGCTTCATAAAGTTTTATGGTTGGGATATTTTGAGGGAGATGAGAGAAATTTTTACTTGGGCTTAATTAGGAAGTTTTTAAGCTTGCTTAAGATTGTGCAAATGATTAGAGGATGGATTATGATGGTTTAGGATTATCTTAGGGATAGGCAAGTGGATGGCATTTAATGAGGGTGGGTGAAGGAGGAGATATTTGTTAACTTTGGCTTGGGTTAGTAAGTCTTAACCCATGTTTAGAGAATGTGACAAGGTTAGGAGGGGATTAGGATTAGGTTTAAAGACATCTTCTAGAAGAGTCTAGACTTTGGATGAGGATAAAGACTTTCTAGAATAGTCTAGAACTTCCTAGGATGAGGATGAAGACTTTCTAGAAGAGTCTAGAACTTCTTAGGATGAGGATAAATTAGATTTTTAGGAAATAAATAAAGTTTTATTTATTTCAAGGGTTTGGGTTGAGGAGATATTTATTAAAACTTGTTTAATAAACATGAGGATTAATATTTAATCTTAATTAAATATTTTGAGTTGGGATTAGGGGTAGGAAATGATGGGATTAGCCTTTAATCAAAATTAAAGAAGGATTAGAAGATTTTGGAAGAGGTTAGTGGTCTTAAGGAAATTGGCCTAGTTTTGGAAAAAAAATAAATTTTTTATTTATTTTGGTTGTTTTGGTCAATTTATTAATTAAATAATTAATAAATAAGGAAATAATGTTTAAATAAGATTTAAACATTTTTGGGAGGGATTCCTTAATTAAATATTTTTAATTGAGATAAAGGGATTTAATGGCATAAAAATAAATAAATGAATTAAATAAATAATTAATTAATACATGATGATGTCATCAAGAATTTTTTTGAAAATAAAAATACTTTATTTTCTAAAGGTTTTTAGGTGTCTACACTCGAACTATGTCAAAACCTCAGTGCGCTAGGATTGGAGGTCACCCTTGTGAGTCATAAAAGTTGCAGATTCAAACCATTACTAAAAACCTTAGAGAGGCCAAACTTTTTCATTTTCTGGGAATGTGTGCAATGATTGCAAAACTCTTTGAAAACATACACAATTAGCTCTCTTAGGGATTAGCACAAACTAAGTCACTTGATTGTTCATGTGCAAGGTTTATTTTGCCATTTCTCATTGTTTTCAGACGTGCTTGATATCACCTGCTTACTGTTCTATGTGCTGTTTTATCTGCTTGCTTGCTCAAAACGATTGAAATCCGCCCTCTATTCGTAAACAGTCCTGAAACAGTGGCACTTCGCTTAGCTGAATACTTGTGTCTTGAACTTTGACTAGTCTCATCTCTTAAGTTACCTTTGGTCTTCATTTTTTTAATGTTTTTCATACCTTGTGTCACGTTGGTCATAATCTCTAGCTATTCTAGCCTTTAAATCAGACCATTTGTGCCTAGGTGGACAACATTCTTGTTATTATCTCATCCTTTTTGAGACTCGGTCTTAGTGTTGTCCTTGTCCAAGTTCTAGCTTTTTTTCCTTGTCTATGACTGTTGCAACCAAAAGTGACAACATGTTTTATCCTTATAACCTTAGACGTGGTCGTGCCAGGGGTCGTAATCATGGCAGAGGTTGCTTACCTTTCACTACACAATCTATACCTAGTTCGGCTAGTGAGGCATCTTCACGATCCCCCTCACCTGCCAGGTCACCTCAAGCTTAGCAAACATTTTCCATAAACCTGCAACAAACTAGGAATCCTTTGTACCAAGAGGATACTGAGACAAATAGAGGTCCTACATTACCAAACACGATGTCAGATTCCTTTTTCAGAGAGCCTTTTGAAACAGAACACATTCCTATAACAACTAATCATGAACCTAAACATGGTAGTCATAGTAGACATCAAGAAACACAATGCATGACAAAGAGAAAGAGAAAGATCATAACACCAATGAGGAACAAGAAGAGGTGGAAATACTCCCTGAACACATAGCAAAATGTCAAAGAGACAAAAACTTCCAAAAGGTCATGAAAATCCTACTCAACGAAGAGAAAGAAAAATACTTTCTCAAACTTGCCCAAGAGGGAGCTAAACTGCCCTCTCATTTCAATGTGGAAACCATTATCATGTCTGAGGAAGAAACTAAGACTTCTAAGCTCCAAAAACAATTGAAAATTATGCAAGACCAATTGGCTCAGATGATGCATGAGAAAGAGAAACCTATAAAGACATATACATTGGACACTCTTTGTCCATTTCCATTTGACAAGAACATAAACATGTCACCTTTCCCATGAGGCCTAGAGCTACCCAAATATGACAAGTACTTTGGTACTACTGATCCCCAAGATCACTTGCGAGAGTTTGGTGCTTTGTCCATGGAGTTTATGCACGATCACACATACCTCATGTGTTTATTCCCTAGGAGCCTAGGTGGTCAGGCTTTCGAGTGGTTCTCACATTTACCTCCTGGTATCAAGATGTTTGACGAAATTGTCAATCTCTTTGTTCAGCAATATTCTCATAACATTCAACATCTTGTCAACATTCGAGATCTATGCAACCTTAAATAGAAGGTTGGTGAGCCTTTTCTCACATTCCTCCAATGGTGGAGACAACTATACACTAAGTATTCTCATAAAATTCTAGAAACAAAGAAGCTTGACATTTTCACTGATAACCTCTTACCTAATTTTGGATACAGAGTCAAACTTCAAGGTCCACGTACCTTTGAAGACATGATTACACTGGCTATCCATATTGAGGAATTTATCGTCAAGAAGGGTGAACTCACTCTTTAGAGAGACACAAAACAAGGTTCCACTTCCAACAGGGATAAAACCAAACACGTCAACAAGAATCGAGAAATTGTACATGATGGAGTTGTTGACAATGTCACGCCCAAACCTGTTAAGGCTGCATTTAATCTTACAGATGGTCTTAAAGCAGCCAAAAATGCTGAGAAACCTCCCCCTGAGAATAAGACGTCTGGGAACAAATGAAGAAACTCATGGACAACATGCCCCAAGCAAGAGTATACACCTTTGGGGGAACCTTTGGATGTGGTTTACAAAACATTTCTATAACACAAGCTTATTTCACCAATGGACAACCCTCATCCCTATGATCCACATCCATGTCCACCATGGTGGAATGAGACCTCTTTCTGTGAATATCACCAAAACAAGGGACACAAAACTTTCAACTGTATAAACTTGCGCCATAAAGTCCAAGACATGATTGATGTTGGTGACCTTGTGGTAGATGGACATAATAAAAACTCAGACCACAAGGCATTCAAAGAACCTTTCCCATCTTATGAAAAGGGATAGACTTCGAAGCCAAAACCCTACAACAAGGTCAACTATACCTATCCCAATGATGACAATGTCATTCATATGGTTGAACCTGTGGATCCTGAATATTGCAATGTTATTACCATTAAGGGCAAGCAAGATAACGACAAACCCAAGACACCATTTGTCTTGAGGGGCCCTACTTCCAATGTAATGGATAATGCACCCTCACAACACTGTGCTAATGTTGTTACTCGCTTTCATGCTAAGTTGGTGCTTAAAGGCCCTACGCCTCCTACTTCAAATCCTGAACAACACAAAGACAAAGCCCTTGCTGGTCCATCCGGTAAAGGTGCAAAACCCACAATGAACTTGACCACAACTAGTTATAGTCTCGATTAGCTAAAATGAACTAATCCTCATATTTCCATATTTGAGCTGCTTAAAATCTCACCTGCTCACAGGAAAATTCTAGAGAAAGCCCTCACTGAGGTAAATGTTCTTCAAGATATTGATCTTGAGCAATTTCAATCCATGGTAGGTCACCTGACCTCACCTTATCTTATGACCTTCTCCAAGGAGGATGACAACTCGCTGAATCACCCACACAATCAGCCTCTACACATCAAGGTTATCATCCACCAGACACGTGTTTGTCAGGTACTCATTGATAATGGCGCTGGCCTAAATATTGTCTCTGCTACTCTTCTTAGACAATTGAATTATTATGAAGATTCTATTGATCCTCGACGAAAGATCACTATCAAAGTGTATGATGAGGTGGAACGAAAGTCTCTTGGTCTTGTGGTTTTACCAATCCACGTCAGTCCTGTCGAAAGGGATGTCACCTATCAGGTGCTTGAATTCCCTTGTCCTACAACATTCTGTTAGGATGGCCATGGATACATGAGATGTGCATTGTACCATCCACATACCACCAATGTATCAAGTTCCCATTTCATGGCTCTAAAGTTACTATTCCTGCCACCACTAGCTATACCTGCAATATGCTCAAAACTGCTGAAACTTTTGTCCCTGCCAACCGCAAGTCCACTAATTATCATGACAATAAGCTGAAACAAATTGAGCAATCATTCAAACTGAAAGAAACTGGCATGGGAGAGTATCACATTGAACCAATGCTGTCATTGACATCTCTCCCAGAGTCTCCTCGACATTATCGGAGACCTTCGAAGTAAAGAAGCCCTTCATGCTAACACCTTAGACCAAGTATAATGGCACTTTTGTCAAGGCTACAGTTCCCTTAGAGGATGAAAGTGAAAACAAAGCCATTTTCACATGGTTTTATAAAGAAGAGGCTCCCATGGACCTAACAGAACAAGTTCAAGAAATTACTCCTCAAAAATATGGGTCTGGCCTTAGGCTTATGAAGCATTTTGGTTACAAGGGAACTGGCCCTATTAGGTGCAATAACAATGGCCTGATCGATCCTATCAAAGCAAGCACTTGACACAACAGTGATACAACCGGTCTAGGGTTTAACAAAGTCCCTTTCCATTTGGGATCAAGCAAATTCATACCCATACCTAAGAGTTCATCAGAAAATGAGTCATAATCTAAGTCAGGTACTTAAGAGGAAGAATCTGATGATGAGGATTCCTACCCTCATCCTATTCCTTATGATCTCACTAAATTCTTTGCTGAGCCAGATGACTTTGTGCCATGTGTTAGCACTATGGATGATACTAAAAAACTCAAATATCATTCAGAATAGGGAGAATCTAATCGATCATGCCGTATTGAGTATTTGTGTAAGAATCCAAAGGATGAAGGTGAGTATGTCCCTATCACTATTGGGGAGTTCTATAATCTCTCACCATGTAGCACTGATTCTCATGAATATGAATTTGACTCTCTTTCAGAAGCTACTACTAATAAATGCATTGACCAAGTGCATGTCTATGAAAATCAAATCGAAGTGGGTGAAACGTCTAGGGTTAGCTTACGAGAATTTGATCCAACTAATGTCCTAGAGTCATCAATTACTAACGTTTGTACTTCACGGCGTTTGAACACACCTATGGATGAAGTCACCGTAGGTCTCAAATTGCTGGTCCATGCACTTAATGACTATACTATAAACGCAATTGGACCAGCTACTACTCTCTCACTCACACATCTTGAGCTTATAGACTGGAACCCAAATACATCTAATGAAGTCCCCATGTTCCAAAATGACTATGCTCTCACCTGCTACCTTAACACTATCAAACCTATAACATCTTCCACCAATGAGCAGAGCGTCAACATGACTGAGGCCGATATCAAGTATCTCAGTCACACAATTAAAAATAAAAAATGTAAGAGGTCCGATGGTGAAAACCACATTGTGGCAATATCGGATCCCAAAAAAGTAAAAATAAAAGATGTATCCAAGGGTGAAAACCTCTTTGAGGCACCTACAGATGGGATATTTGATTTTCTTCCCAGTCACTTTGAGGAGAGATCATCAATGTTAATAGAGCTGACACAGCCAATTAATCTGGGCACAGCAGAATATCCTCATTTGACACATCTGGCACTGTCACTGTCACCTGAAGAGAAGGAAGAATTCATTGCCTTTTTCAAGGAAAAGAAAATAAATTTTTTGTGGACATATTTTGACATGCCAAGATTGGATCCTGATCTTATCATGCATCATTTGTCCATAGCACCAAGCATTAAACTAGTTAAATAGAAGCTTCAAAAAATGCATCCTCATGTTGCATTGCTCGTCAAAGCAGAATTGGAAAAACTTCTAAAAGCTGGTTTTATTCATGCAATTGATTATGCTGAATGGATATCCAATGTTGTTCCTATTTCCAAGCATGATAAATCTATCCGGGTTTGTACAGACTTTCATGATCTTAACTTGGCATGTCCTAAAGATGACTTTCCACTCCCTAATATTGATATGATCGTGGACATGATGGCTAGCTATGAGATGTATTCTCTTATGGATGGTTTTTCTGGATACAATCAGATAAAAATTGCCCCAGAAGACCAAGAGAAAATGGCTTTCACATGTGCATGGGGAACCTTTTGTTGGAATGTGATGCCATTTGGCTTAAAGAATGTTGGTGCCACATACTAGCGGGCTGTTACCACAATTTTCCATGACATGATGCATAAAACCATGGAGGACTACGTTGATGATACCTTGGTCAAAAGTGCTAAATGCACTACTCATCTAAAATATTTGGGACCCATCCTAGATCGTATGGAAAAATTCAGCCTTCTACTCAATCCTAAGAAATGTTCATTTGGTGTCACATTAGGAAAGTTGTTAGGATACATCGTCTTTCCAAAAGGAATTGAAGTAGATCTGGAGAAAGTACAAGCAATAATGGACATGCCACCACCTCGGAACATCAACCAGATGAGAGGACTACAGGGAAAGCTTCAATCTATTTGTAGGTTTATTTCACAATTGGTGGATAGATCACAACCCTTCACAAAGATATTACATAAGGGTGTGAAATTCAATTGGAGCCAGGATTGTGAGCAAAGCTTAAAACAAATCAAACAATATCTTGTCAATTCTCCAATCACAATGCCTCCTATTCATGGAAAGCCTCTTCTTTTATACATTTTAGCCACTGACATATCTCTAGGAATCTTGTTGGCTTAGGAAGACAATGACAACAAAGAAAGAGCTATTTATTACTTGATCCAAACACTGGTCTTTTATGAGAAGAAATATAGCATTTTTGAGAAAGCTTTCTTAGCAGTTGTCTTTGCTTCCTAGAAGTTGAGACACTACATGCTTGCCCACAGTACATGGCTCGTGGCTAAAATAGATCCCCTAAAGTACTTGCTCAGCGAGGCAGCTCTCACAGGAAGACTGGCTAAATGGGTCATGATACTCAGTGAGTTTGACATCTAATATGTTGAACGCAAGGCTATAAAGGGGCAGGCAATTGTAGATCAGCTAGCTGATGCACCCATACAGAGTCTTCTACCCATGAACATTGATTTTCTAGATGAGTTGATTCTTACACTCACACATCATACGTGGGTTATGTTCTTTGATGGCTCTTTCACTCAACAAGGATCAAGTGTTGGCTTACTTTTTATTACACCACAAAGATATTCATTGCCCAAAGCATACAAGATTTTTTTTCCTTGTACAAATAACATTGCTGAATATGAGGCTTTGATCAATGGCATAAAAATTGCAGATGAATGGAGAGTGGATCAATTAGACATCTTTGGTGACTCTCAGCTTGTTATCAACCAAGTAAATGATGTGTATCAAACAAAGGATGAGAAACTAATTCCTTACAAGTGCATGGTTGATGACTTGAAGAATTATTTTGCACATGTCACCTTCCAACAAGTTCCCCGAGCAGATAATAAGGCGCCTGATGCCATGGCTACTCTAGCCTCCCTACTACAAATGCCTGAAAATGATCTTTGATATGAGTTCTTGGTGGAAGCGTTACACTACCCAGCCTATGACACTCCTAATTCTAGGATGATCTATTCTATTATAGGACAAGAATCATCCTGCTACCATCACATTTATTCCTAACTCCATAATCAAACCATTTCGAAAGGTCTGACCTAGAATGAGAAACGTTACCTAATCTATAATGCTTCACATTATGTCATTATTGCTGACGATCTGTATAGGAGAGGTCTCGACAGAACACTCCTTAGGTGTTTAGAACCCGAAGAGTCCAAACATGCACTAATTAACGTTCACGAGGGCATTTGCGGATCTCATTCCAATGGCCTCACACTAGCTCACAAACTCCTTCATGACGGTTACTACTAGCCTAAAATGGAGCAAGAAGCCATCAATTATGCTAGGTCCTGCAAGTAGTGTCATCTACACGGGAATCTCATTCATGCTCCAGCCAGAGAGCTGATTCCCTCTACTACAACATGGCCATTTCAATAGTGGGCCTTCGACTTGGTGGGGCAAATTCACCCAACCTCTTCTAATGGACATAAGTTCATTATCACAGCTAAAGATTATTTCACGAAATGGGTAGAGGTAGTACCTCTCATAGTTGCTAA
Organism: Cupressus sempervirens; assembly: GCA_028749045.1. NCBI lineage: Eukaryota > Viridiplantae > Streptophyta > Pinopsida > Cupressales > Cupressaceae > Cupressus > Cupressus sempervirens. The sequence continues at coordinate 878,779,296 of CM053786.1, forward strand.
TGGAAAAACTATAACACTTTTCATCACAAACTACATCATCTGAAAATATGGTGTACCATCCTTAATCATTAGTGACAATGGAGGACAATTCAAAAATAAAGACCTTAAGGAACTGTGCAAGAAATTTAAGATTACACAACATTGGTCTTCCATTTATTACCCCCAGGGTAATGGTCAAGCTGAGGCATCCAATAAGGCGATCCTCAAAATTCTTCATCGCACAGTCTGCAAATCAGGAAGAGACTAGCATTTCCAGATCAATCCAGCTCTGTGGGCATATAGGACAAGCATTAGAACTCCAACAAGCACAACCCCCTTTTCATTGCTGTATGGGGCAGATGTTGTGCTTCCAATAGAGTTCGAGATTCCTACCTTGAGAATCTCTATGAAGGGCCTTATCACTGATGACAACTATAGGATAGCTCAACTTCAAGAGCTTGTATTACTGGATGAACGATGGCAAGTGGCATGTGATCATCTATGAGCATATCAACAAAGAATGGTAAGAAGCTACAATCAGAGGGTTAGGCCACATGACTTCCAGCTGGGTGATTTCGTCTTGAGAGAGAACCCCAAGAATCAACAACAGCGAGTACAAAAGGGAAAGTTTGAACCAAACTGGTTGGGTCCTTACATCATTACTACAATATATGGATCTGGCGCCTATGATCTTTCCACAACCGAAGGAGAAGTGTTTAAAGAACCTATCAACACCCTCCACCTGAAGTGGTTTTACAGTTGATTTAATCTTAGCAAGCTCTTTGTACATATCTATATGTCCTGAAAAAAAATCCTAAAAATTAGAAAAAGTCCTAAAAAAAAATTGTTACCCTGGTTAAAACCTAGCAAATAGGCACCTTGGTAACACCAAAAAAATTGAAAAAGAAAAAAATACAAAAAAATCAAAAAAAGAAAAAAATACAAAAACAATCAAATATACAAAAAAATACAAAAAAATCAAAAAAAGAGAAAAATACAAAAAAAATTGAAAAATAGAAAAGTGTCATTGGTGAAAACCTAGTAAATAGGCGCCTCTTGTTCCCAATGCTCCATCTTGCAGCGCATCTTCTGGCTATTTTGTACAGTCACTTTCATGCTTTTGCTTTCCTTCTTTTCCTGCTCATGTATCCATGGATTGAGTCTTGTCCCAGCTTAGGGGCATCCCCCCTTAGTGTCACTCTTTTAGAGGTTCTCCTCATAGAATCTCTTTTGCGATAGTCGCCAGTTGTTTCAACTATGTCTGCCTACTGTCACTAGTGTCACTCTTTTTGAGGTTCTCCTAAGAGAATCTCTTGCTCATCCACAACTCATAGATTGGAACCAACCAAGTGTCATACATATTGATGAGTTCGCATCAGAGGAAGCACTTCTAAGATTCATGGGAGCTGAAACTCCTCATAAGAAGACACAGCCAGATTCTGCCTACATCTACAAGCTAGATCCCAAGGGGTATTTTGGAGAAAATCCCCAACCTACTTTCGATACACCCAAAACTAGAACTAAGGTAAATCTGGGACTAGCTAAGGCAGCGAAGAGAACCCCTCAGCAAGAAAATCCAGAGCCACAAGCAGAACATGAGGATTTAGTATTGCCTCCTCAAGATAATCGACCAGAGGTGTCTTCTATTCTAATAGAGGATACTAGAGAAGTCAACATTGGTTCTTCAGAGATCCCTAGAATTGTTCACATTGCTGCATCCCTATCACAAGACCAAGCTGACCTCCTCTTTGAGGTTTTACGAGAGAACATTGGTCAATTTGCATGGTCATATCAGGACATGCCAAGACTTGATCCAAATCTTGTAGTTCATCATCTTGCAATCGATCCAAAGATCACACCCATCAAACAAAAGCTTAGAAAAATGCACTCCAAGGTGGCATTACTAGTCAAAGCTGAACTAGAACAAATGTTAGCTGCTAAGGTTATCCGACCTATCGACTACTCAGAATGGATCTCCAACATGGTCCCTGTCACTAAGCCTTCCAGTAACATCAGAATCTGCACTGATTTTAGAGATCTTAAGAAAGCTTGTCCAAAGGATGATTTTCGCTTGCCCAACATAGATATGATTGTAGATCTTATAGCTGGACATGAAATTTTGTCCCTTATGGATGGATTTTTTGGGTATAATTAGATCAAGATTGCAGAAGAGGACCAGCATAAGACATCATTCACTAACCTTAGGGGAACCTTTTGCTACACCATGATGCCTTTTGGCCTAAAGAATGTTGGGGCTACCTATCAAAGAGCTATGACAGCAATTTTCCATGATCTTATCCATAGCATTTTGGAAGATTATGTAGACGATATCCTAGTCAAATCTCACACCTTCATGGATCATCTTGCTGACCTGGAAAAAGTCTTTGATAGGTTGGCCCAATATCATCTCATGCTAAATCCCAAGAAGTGTGTCTTTGGGGTCACATCTGGCAAGCTTCTAGGCTTCATAGTTTCTAAACGGGGTATAGAGATCGACCCCAAAAATGTCAAGGCTATCTTAGACATGCCTCCTCCCCAGACACTACGACAGCTTCGCTCTCTTCAGGGAAAACTTCAGTCTATTCGGCGCTTCATCTCCCAACTTGTAGATAAGTGTACACCGTTTTCTCACTTGCTAAAGAAAAATGAGAACTTCAAGTTGGATCTTTTATGTCAGCGCAGTTTCGATCAGCTCAAGCAGTATCTCACCAATCCCCCTATCTTGGTTCCACCAGTTCCTGGTCGCCCCTTGATCTTGTATATATCAGCAACACCTACTGCTCTAGGGGCACTTCGAGCACAACATGATGATTATAGCAGAGAGAGAGCCATCTACTATATCAGTAGAACCCTAGTTGGTTATGAACTCAATTAAATATCTATGGAAAAACCTTGTTTGGCAGTTGTTTCCTCAACTCAAAAGCTTCGCCACTACATGCTAAGTCATACCATCCAACTAGTCTCCAAGATTGACCCACTCAAGCATATGCTCTCCAGAACAGCACTTACAGGCCGTTTGGCCAAATGGGTTATGCTACTAAGTGAGTTTGACATCCAGTACATGGACACAAAGGCAATCAAAGGGAAAGCTTTAGCAGATCACCTAGTTGATGCACCTCTAGTAGATGCATATCCTTTGCTCACAGAATTCCCAGATGAGCATATCTGCCTAATTGAAGAACAACCCTCATGGAAGCTTTATTTTGATGGCTCATACACATCTCATGGATCAGGGGCAGGAATATTATTAGTTACACCTCAAGGAGATTATATTCCAAAAGCCTTCAAGCTACAATTCCCCAGCACCAACAATATAGCAGAATATGAAGCTCTTGTAGCAGGGTTAAAGATAGCTACTGAATGGAATATCACTGAGTTAGAAATCTTTGGTGATTCCCAGATCATCATCAAACAAGTCTTAAATGAATATCAAACCAAAGATGAAAAGCTATTACCCTGCAAAGAGCTAGTTGATCAGCTGACCCAGCATTTTACAAAGCTTCAGTTTACACAAGTGCCTCGAATGCAGAACAAGGTAGCAAATGCCATGACCACTATCGGCTTGCTCTTGGAAATTCCCCAAGAAGCTACGCAATATGAGTTTTTAGTTGAGAAGCTCCTCACACTTGCCTATGCGAATGAGGATTCAAACCATGTTTGTATCTTGGTTGGTCCCCAATCCCCTTGGTACCATGAAATTCACGCTTACCTTAATGACGGTATCATATCCCCTCACCTCACACGTACCCAATGCCAGAACCTCATCTGAAAATCATCCCGCTATGTTATCATAGCCAATACCCTATATCGTCGGGGTTATCACGATACTCTCTCTCGATGTTTAGATGAAAATGAGGCCGCAATGGCATTAAAAGAAGTACATTCTGGACTTTGCGGTGCCCACACGAGTGGTATTGTCCTAGCACGAAAAATCCTTAGAGTAGGCTACTATTGGCCTACCATTGAAGAAGACTCTTGTGACTTTGTCAGAAAGTGTCTCCCATGTCAACAGCATGCAAATCTTGTGCACGCTCTAGCACAAGATCTACAGCCTATTGCACCACCTTGGCCTTTCGCTTGTTGGCGCCTTGATCTAGTTGGAACTATCACCCCTCTCTCATCTGATGGACATAAATGGATAATAACAGCTACTGACTATTTCACTAAGTGGGTGGAAGCAGTCCCCCTAGTCTAAGCTATAGGAGTTCAAGTCTCCAAGTTCATCTTGTACCACATTGTTTGCCGCTTTGGCATCCCATCCACCATCTTCACTGACCACGGAGGTAACTTTGAAAATCTCAACATGGAAGAATTATGCACTTCCCTCCACATCCATCACCACTTTTCTAGCCCATATTTCCCACAAGGTAACGACCAGACAGAGGCAACTAATAAAACCCTCCTCAAAATCCTAAAGAAAGTTGTCAATGATTTCGGCCATGATTGGCACCTTCAAATAAATCTAGCTCTATGGGCCTATCAAACTTCCTTCCGTACATCCACAGGCACAACTCCATACTTCCTAGTCTATGGTGCCGAAGCGATATTACCTATAGAAGTTGAACTTCCCTCATTACGCATATCTTTGCGAGGGCAAATCTCAGATGAAGAATATAGAGTAGCTCGACTCACCCAGCTAGATCTCTTAGACGAGAAGAGACAACAAGCCTATGACCATCTCACAGTCTACCAAACTCGTCTCAAAAGGAATTTCAACAAGAAGGTGCTCCCACGACACTTTCAGCCAGGTGATATGGTCCTCAAAGAAAATATGAAAGTCCAAGCAGATCGAGAAAAGAAAGGCAAGTTTGAACCTACATGGCTTAGTCCCTATGTGGTTACTACCTCCTTTGGCTCCGGAGCCTATCAATTATCTACACCAGAAGGAGAACTCTTGAATGATCCCACTAACATCATTCATCTCAAGAAGTTCTATGCTTGAAGATCTTTCGTATACCTAGCTTTTGAAAAATACAAAAAAAATAGTAAAGAGAAATAAGCGTACAATGGTGAAAACTTAGCAATTCAAGCGCCTTGGATAGGTACCTTGGTGAAAACTTGGTAATTTAGGCACCTTGTTTGCTAAAGACTAATCCATTATCTATCACTACTGTATCCCTCATCCATTCACCCACCATCCCATAAAACACCTGCTTGTTCCCTTGGTGTTCCAATCAAATATCCAAAATCTGATGGAGCTTGTCAATACCTCCTATAGAGCTTGTAAATCTTGTACCAAAGCTTGTATTATACCTTGTAAATCTTGTACCATACCTTGTATATATCTGAATCTTGTCCAAAGCTTGTACCATATTTCAGCTTGTAAATAATCTTGTATCCTAGCTTGTATCCTATCACATGCACACACACAGAATCCCATTTCCCTTAAGCTTTTCACAAACCATCTACCTATCCACCTATCAACTATTATAGACATCCCATCCTTCACAAACATTTTCATCTCACAAAAAAAAAAACATGAACAAACTTGTACATTTGTAACATATCTTGGTCCGTCAGCTTGTACATCCTCTTTAGCTTAGTATCATTGTATCTATACGGCTTACGTGTTAGTTCATCCTTGGTCAACATCTTGCACACATTGCACACCTTGGTTAGCTATTCCAATACATCCTTTAGCTAGATCTCCTATCACCAAAGTGTTATCCTTCTTAGTTCAGCTTGCTAGATGCATTACTCATCCTGATCCATCAGCTTAGGTGCTCTTCAATAGGTCCTTGCAGGATATAGCTTTCCTCATGTCTAATCTTGGTCCGTTAGTACCTCATCCTACCCATCTCGTTGGCAAACAGTTCTCTTTTGGATTTTCACTTTCTTTTGATTTGGGATCTTCCCTTTTGGGTCTTGAAATATCTTTTCCAAGAAATCTCCTTGTTCCCTCCTCAAGGTTGCCACGATCTTCCATATCATGGTATGCTGCGAATGGGGCAATTAGAGCGTAAGGTCTTGATCAGGCCTTTTGCTTGTTTTCTTTTTCTGCTTGTGGGTTACCTAGTGTCATTTCCACACTGCTTCCACTGGGATTCATGTGTGATACTGGGGCAAACCTTGCGTATTTGTTTTGAGTCAGTTTGTCAGTCCTCTGGATGGTTGGTAAAAAGGCCTTGATGTTCTTGGTAACCCTAGCAATTAACCAACAGTCCTATAGCAAATCTAGTTCTCAACTACATGGTGGTACTTCTCTTTGAAGTATCCCCCCGCTCAAAAAGCTTCAATGGATTCCCTTCATCTCCATTATCCCCCATCCATATCCAACACCTATCCCAGCTTATGCATTAGTATCTCTTTGAATCACTCCTCACACTTAGCTTTAGGGATCCACAATCCTAGTCTAAGGGATCCACCAATCAAATCAATCCACCAAGCCTCATCTTTCAAGATCCACAATCCTAGTTCTAGGGATCTCCGAAACCCATCTTCCGCCAATCCGACTCTTTGAAATCCTATTGCATCAGCTTTATCATTCTATCATCCATCTCCCTACCATGGATTCCTTTTATAGCGCTCCGCTCCTCCATCTCCCCGCCAATCCTGGAAAGTCTTAAGCTTGCTTTACTTTTGTGCCTCTGATTTCCCTTTATCATTCTCTTGTAGTGAGAGTTTGAGCTAATTCAGCCCCTTCTCTTTGCCAACCGGTGTCTTAGCTCATCTCAATTTCTTGTACTTTTCAAGAAGTCGTCGAGCCTCATTTCTCTCCCCATCACCTTCTTGAGGGGGCATCATCTAAGTCTAGTCTCTCCTCTTCTTATCCGAGACTGGGGCAACCTTGTTGCTAAAACATCTTCCTCATGTCATCTTCATTCAAACTTCTTTGAAATAGTGTTGTCTCAACACTATGTCAAAGAGGGGCAAAATGTAAACACCTAAATTTGATTACACTATTTTAGTAATTCTATTTAGTTATCTAAAAAGGCATTATTAATTAAATTTCTATTTAATTAATCCTTTGTCATCCCCCTAGTTGATTAATTTAATAATCATCTATAGTCCTAATTGATAAATCAAATAATCTATTATTTATCAATTAAATCCTATTCTTCTATCTAATTCAAAAAATCCCCATTTATTAAAATAAATCTATTTGATAAATGAAATCCTCAAATTCAAAAACCCCTAACCTATCTCTAATCCTCCATTTAGCCTAATCCACCCCATCCACCCATACTAACCAAGCTTAGCCACTAACTCACCCACCCTCATTAATGTCATCCACTTGCACATGTCTAACATTCCTAATCTAATCCTAAACCCAAGCCTAATCCACCCCCTAATGTTGTCACATTCCTTAAACAAGTTTAAGACTTTCCTAATCCAAACCAAAGTCTCCCCTCAAAAAGCCCAACCACCAAGTCATGAGTGCTCTTACAAAACATAAAAGACTCTTACAAGCCCACTCATGACTCTTACATCCATCTTCCACACTCTTCCCTCTTCCACACTCATTCCTCTTACATCTCTCTTACATACTCAACCCCACTCATCATGCCTTTAACCAACCCTTTACCCTACCCTCTCACACTCATCCTCTTTGTGACAAGTGTCACCTTCCCATTGGTGCTAAACAAGCACAATCCATGTGCTCTCCTTTGAGTGCATCCTAGCCCTCCTTAAGCCTTCATCCATCCTTGCATCTAAGCCCTCCATCCCTCTACCCCTTAGCCTATAAATTGAATCCCATCCCAAGCCATTTCATCAACAATCTTTGAGCTAAAGTTACCATGCTATTTTGAGAACCAAAGTCATCAATCTTAACCTTATAATGCCAAATTGAGAGCTCACACAGCTACCAATTTGTTATTATCCATCTCCACCATTGAAGCAACTTTGAGCAATTGAGCATACATCCACATCAAAGGACACATCTACAAAATCAAGGAAGCATGGAGTGTTTTTTCTTTTGAAGTTTGCATTTCGTGTTTGCTTTCTTTGTCTAAGCTTATATGGGAATTTAGTTTTAGTTTGTGAATGTTTCTCTTATTGCTAATGTTCCTTGCACACTAAGATTCTTGTTCTACATTTTGGCACGCCTGGTGGGACCCCACTATGGGTCATTTAATCATCCATTTTCATCTATATGTCATTTTTTCTAACCATCTAATGTGTGTTATTGTTTGAGTGTGTTGTAGGGTGTTTTTCTTGTTTTTGCAGGTTAAAGGATGCACTTAGGAAGAAGAAATACCATTTAAAAATCCAAAAATAGCAACAAATTTAAAAAATTTTGAAAAAAATTCGCATTTTCAACTTTTTTCACGCAGTGTCGTCTCCGTAGTTTTTGCATCTGCGCCTGCAAAGTGTCATCTTCGTCGGCTACTTTGTCGTCTGCGTAACCAAATCGACGTCTCTGCATTTTGGCGTCTCTGCCTAGTTTTCTGTTGTCGGTGCTGCCACTAGACTGTCATCTGCGCATCCTCAACTATCGTCTCCGTAGATCCGCGTCTCCGCTAGCTACACTGTCGTCTCTGCAAGCTATTCTGTCATCTCTGCCACCGCCAACTCAAATCATCATCTATGAAAATCAGCGTCTGCGCAAATCAACGTCTCCACTTGTCACATATTTTTTGCGCCGCAAAATCTGACCTATTGTCTCCGAATACTAGCGTCTCCGCATTTTAGCGTCTACATATTTTGGCGTCTTTGCTTGATAGACTATCGTCTCTGCCTACTTATGTTGCATTTCTGTTATAAAATTTTTAGTTCTGCATTTTAAGCATTTTTACGCGTAGAAAAAACAGCAAAAAAAGTTTTTAAAAAAATTTCTCATAGTTAAGCTCTCATTTTTGAAGATTTTGGCTAACTAACTAAATTGTTTTTTTTTTTTGTCTCATTGCAGGTTGGAGCACATATGGAACCACTAACCATGTTTCTTGTAGGTTTTCATGTTCCTAAAAAATGAACTTGAATGCTTAACCATTTGTCTTTGAATGCATGTTGCTAAAAAATGAACTTGAATGGTTAAACACATTTTTCATTGAATGAATGTTGTTCAAAACACACTCTTGAATGTCATGGATTAAAATCAACTTTCCTTGGAATGCATGCTTAAAACAACAAATCCAATCTTGAATGCCAAGGATCAATTAACCATTGCAATATCAAACACTTCATTTGGAGCTTCTAAAATTGAACAAAACAAATCTCTTTTCCACATGCAATCTAGGTAAAGTTTGATTTTTGGACATTTAAGAAACTTTGTTAAGTTAAAATACAAATTTACAAAAATCAATTTGAGTAGTTCCTTGGACTCACCTCTTTTCTAATCACCCATCAAATATTAACCATTGGTTGCAATCTCAGCGCCATTTACGGGGATGGGTCTACTTGAAAAAAGTGTTAAATGTTCCACAATCTAACTCACTCACTTGGTCTTTGAACGTTTGCTTTAACTTTATAAAAATTCTTAAATGGCCAAAACTCTAGATTAAATCGATCACACTCCAAGTTTGGGCACTAAAATTGAACAACAACTGACATGGAGAGCCTCCGGGCATGCACTTGAAATCGAATCTCACACACTTTTGTTTTGGGCTTAAAAAAAACTCACACTCAATCTTGAATGCCTTAAAGAAAATTAATCGATACTTGACGTGGAGGGCCTCGGAGTGCGCGAGTTTGCTTTTGTTGACCCTAACTCTTCTTATTGTTTGCATTCTTCGATCGATTTACTTTTGTTGGCGCTTCAAGTTGGAATTGAACATTGTCTCTTAAACATGAGTGCTTGCAAAGTCTAGATTAGCACACATAAGAGTCAGTTGGTAAAGGAACAAGCATGTTTTTTATCCCAAGGTCATCCAAGTCTTCTCTCCCCTTGTCGTCTTTCGAGGCCATCTTGGGTGCATAAGATTAGGATCCAAAACCTTGTTTCTTTTTAGGAGGCCTGCTTGGGGATTTCATCACCCCTTGGAAGACCTCAACTCCAGCGTTCTAGCGGAGTATAAGAATTGGAAGGTGAATCGAAAAACACCTCTCTTGGGATCAAGATTTTTTCATTCGGGCTAAGCCTCAAGGAACTTTATACCCTTGAGAAGTGAAAGAGGAGAAGTGGGTTACCACTCCTCTCGGTTGTGTGACATCCTTTTGGTCTCATCTACGGATTTGGGCCTCACGTACCTTGCGTATATCGAGGACTCCCTAGCTAAACCAATTGTCAGCCTTGCAGAAAATCATCTAGGATGTTAATGTGTTTGGAGTGACTGATCGAAACATTTGTAGAACATACACACTCCTCGACGCAAGTATCACATTCTGAGAACCACAAACTTCTATCTGGGTGTTCCTATCTATTGCTTGTTTTTATTTTACTTGTCTAATGAATGTTTGCCAAACTTGGTCAATCCTAGCTTAGGGCACACTTAGCGTAGTCACTGCCTATTTTAGAAGATTGAACAAGTTGAAGCAAAACAACTAAGATTTTTTCCAAAGCCAAGAAAATTTAGGAATTTATGTCGGAACAACCCAAACCCAAACAGAAGTTTCACAAGGTCAAACTCAAGCCATCTCTAGCATACCAAGAACTTTCAGCCAAGAGAAAAGAAATAACACCAAGCCCACGAATTGCAAAACTCCACAAAGCCGAGGACAAAGCTACCGACGAAGCACTTCAAGAGGCCTGGTTAGAGTGCACCATCAAATTTAGCCAACATCCAGGAGTTAATCTTGCTTATGCCTTACCAACTAGGCATGATTTTTATGATTAGACACCCTTGTTTTTCCACATCTTCTTGGATAAGCTTCACTTTAGACTCATCTTTGTAGAAAAGCCAGCCATCTTAGGTTATCTTCTTAAGCATTATTAGCTCATCCATCTCATTTAGAATCATACCATCTAGCCAGTAATCGAAAATCTGCACATCTAAGCTTTCAAAATTGTTGTCACCTTGCTAAAAGTTTTCCATTCCTAAAATCTTCCAAATCCACCAATCTCACCAAGGTTATCCCTTTGACAGAGCTTTGTCTAGGGTAATCTAGCTTTGTCACTTGTTATCCCTCATCACCTTGGGCTAAAGGTTGGGATCCGCAAGTGGTCAATCTCGTGTTCTTCCTAAAGGATCATCAGTCTATCCTTAAGTTGACACAATCACCACCAAGCTTGCACATAGGAAAGAAGACCTTTTGTGCTTTGACAACATATCTTTGAAGTTAGAATCCCCAACCCAATCCTCCTTAGGTTTTGTCATGTAGCTTTGCCTCAACCTAGGAAATCATTTGCATAGAAAAGCCTTCCCCCTTTTGCATCCATCAGCATTATTGCATCTCATCCCTAGGAGAATTTTTCATGCCACCCATCACTCGCTTAGCCAAGAAGAAAGAAACAATGGAGCCCTATCATTTGGATTGAACAGCCTCACCCCCCTTGAGCACTCAGCCATCCTTCAGCCTAAAGAAAGCTATGCCATCACCTACTGACATTGAAGCTTTCATGAACCAACCAAGAAATGCAATATTGGTAAACGCCATTATAGACAAAAAAAAAAGAGAAAATCATGGCTAATTTTCGAAGGGAAAATGTAGGAACCTTTGACTTTGGAAGACCCCCTCCATTATCAGATCCATCTCACCCATTGTTTGGATAGCTGCCACCACCCATAGGCGCTTATGATCCAAATTATCCTCAATATATGCCAAAAGAAGAGCCTCCAGCCAATCCATATGACCCAACAGACCCAAACATACCATCATCCACCCAAGTTGAAATCTCCATGCCGCAAGCCAACCCAGCCACCACCACTCCATCCTTGGTTCATACCTCTCCACTCCAAACCCCCTTTACCCAAAACACCTCACCATTCACCCCCTTCACTATTGCTGCTGTTGCTCCCCAACCCAGCCTTCCAAATCCACCCATTTCCCAAATCAGTGCTAGCATCTTTGGCCAACCTCAGCAATATACAATAGGGATGCCACCTATGGGGCCAAGTAATCAACCTTTCATCACCTCCAGCTTGTTCACCACAGCCTAAAGTACAATCCCATCATTTCCATTAAGTCTTGGGAGCTCAATACCACCAGCCACAAATCCACAAGCTACTACCTTCACTCCACAAAGCTATCAAATCCCACAAGCTACTGCCAATCTTCTACCAAGCTCCCAAGTGACCCCAGCTCCAGCCACCACTCTACCAAGCTTCCAAATCCAGCCACCAAGCTATCAAACCCCATCAATTCCATTCCCAAGCTTTCAATTCCCACCACCTCCACCACCAACTAATCCATTACCTCCTATTACCAACTACTTTTCAATGTCACTTCTAGGAGGTAATCCACCACCCCAGCCAACCACCAATTATTTGCAGACACCATCCCAAATGGGGGCACAACCCACATATATTGGTCAAACCCCACAAGCCCCCCGATCCTTTCCCCAAGCCTCACAACCATCTTATACCTTACCTCCACAAAGAAATCCATTTATCCCACAGCCAGCTTATGTTCCTCAATCCCAACCTCAAATCCCATATCAACAGCAAGCCTCGCAGCACATGCAGCAATATGCGCCACCTCCCCCTCAACAACCCGTCATCCACCATGCAGCTGCCCAAACAATGTACAATCCCTATTAGCAAATCCCTCACAGCCATCCATATTCAGTGGCCCCATCCAGCACATACTTACCTCAAGGCACTCCTACATTGGGGGTACCCCAGCCATCACCTATCAATTCAGAGTGGGAGCAAATGAAGACGGCTCTGAAATCCATCCAAGAAGTGAATGATCCAAAGACATTCAAGTTTGAGAATGTGTGTCCTTACCCATTTGACAGAGCCATTACCACGACACCATTTCCCAAACACTTTGAGGTACCTAAATTTGACAAATTCAGAGGAAAAGGAGACCCTGTCACACATATCAAAGAATTTTACATGCATTGCCAGGACGTGTCATACAATGATGTCTTCCTCTTGCACCTTTTTCCCAAAAGCTTGGCTGGACCAGCTCTTGAATGGTTTTATAGAATCTCCTATGGCACAATTAAAAACTTTGCTGAATTATCTGGGGCATTTGTAACCCAATATGCCCATCTTGTTGAAATAGAGCTATCAATAGTTGATCTTGTCCACACCAAGCAAAAAGGTGGAGAAAGCCTTGCCGAATACCTGCAAAGATGGCAAACCCTTTACCCTACCCTCTCACACTCATCCTCCTTGTGACAAGTGTCACCTTCCCATTGGTGCTAAACAAGCACAATCCATGTGCTCTCCTTTGAGTGCATCCTAGCCCTCCTTAAGCCTTCATCCATCCTTGCATCTAAGCCCTCCATCCCTCTACCCTTTAGCCTATAAATTGAATCCCATCCCAAGCCATTTCATCAACAATCTTTGAGCTAAAGTTACCATGCTATTTTTAGAACCAAAGTCATCAATCTTAACCTTATAATGCCAAATTGAGAGCTCACAAAGTTACCAATTTTCTATTATCCATCTCCACCATTGAAGAAACTTTGAGCAATTGAGCATACATCCACATCAAAGGACACATCTACAAAATCAAGGAAGCATGGAGTGTTTTTTTCTTTTGAGGTTTGCATTTCGTGTTTGCTTTCTTTGTCTAAGCTTATATGGGAATTTAGTTTTAGTTTGTGAATGTTTCTCTTATTGCTAATGTTCTTTGCACACTAAGATTCTTGTTCTACATTTTGGCACGCCCGGTGGGACCTTACCACCCGCATATCCTGCACCTTGCCAGAATGCCATGTGGTGAAAATGTTTATGATAATGCATATCCTAGCTTGGCTCACCACATGACCATGAACTGTTTGCAGACCTATAAGGATATCAAAGAGAAAGGAATGATCCTTGAGCAAGGACTCATCAAAGATGGTGTGGTAAAGATTTACAAAGAGGCCAACAAAAATCAATCACATTCCAATGACAAGTCTAGGTATTGGAACAAAAACAAGCATGTTGCAATAGATGGGGTTACTGACACTAGACATGTGAATATCGTTGGTCCTTCTCAAAACCAGTCTAACCCACCATACCAAACAAACAACCAACAAGCTATCAATTACCAACAACGAAATAACCAAAGCTATCAAAACCACAATACAAGACCCAACTTTCAAGGGTCTAACAATCAAGCTAATGCCATCAATGTAGTTGCAGAGCAAAAGCTCAGATTCCAACTTGCACCTAGAAACTATACACCCCTTGGTGAGCCATTGGATGTTATTTTTGAGAAATTGGCTAAGGAAAACCTCATCAAATTTCCTCCTACCCAGCAAATTGATCCAAGCCAATCCAAAGCTAAATGATACAAGGACAATGAGTATTTTAAGTTCCATAGGGTAAATGGTCACACCACCCTCAGATGCATGAAATTGAAAGACTATGTGCAGGACCTCATTGATCGGAAGGAAATCACTATTGGTGCCCAAACCTCTCCCAATGCAAGCTTACAGATTTATCAAAATGCTTTTTCTCCACACAACAACCAAAATCCTGGAAAAGCACCTATCCAAAACAACACCAACAACTGCCAGCCAAACCAACAGCATGGGAAGAACAATGACCACACTTCATCCTATATAGACTATAGTAGCCTTATAGGTTGTATATCTGAGAAAGAGCCTTCTGTCAATGTTATCAATATCCAAGGACTAGACAATGAGTGTGCGGTCACCACTCGAAGAGTGCAATTTAACATCGCAGGCCCACCAGTTTCATCAGCACCATCAGCTCCATCAAAAAGCTGGTACAATATCTTGGAACACCTTGGGAACATGCTAGCCCAAATATCCATTTTAGACATTCTCCGCACTAGTCCTGTGTACAAAGACATCCTTGACAGTGCTCTCATAGAATCCCGTGTCCCTTTTGATATCAATGCTACTGATTTTTGTAATCTTGTTGGACACCTTTCATCCTCATGTGCCCTATCTTTCAAACCCACTGACATACCCGCGGTTGAGCTAGATCACACCCTTTCGCTTCACATAGCCATCATGGTATCCAATTTTTCCGTGAAAAGAGTAATGATAGATAATGGATCAGCCTTGAACATTTGCACCCTAAAATTCATAAAACAAGCTGGGTATACTAAGGCAAATATCATCAGTGAGGTTATCACCATCAAAGCTTATGACAACTTGGAAAGGACCACAGAAGGGACTATTTTGCTACCAATCAAGGTTGGGCCAGTCATCCAAGAGATAGTTTGCCATGTTGTTGATCTAAACCTACCATTTAACATCCTCCTCGGTCGCCCATGGATTCATGCTATGAAGGTCGTTCCATCCACCTACCATCAGTGCATCAAATTTCTGCATCAGGGCACTGAGGTAACCATCCACACCGATCCAGAACCCTTTTCTTACTGCAATGCGGTTGAAGCTTCATATACAAACCATTTCCCTTGAATAGACATCGGCACAGCCATCGCCAGCTCATCCCACACTTGTAATGACACAGAAACTATCCTCTCCTCCACCCTATCTACTGTAAAGATCAACAATAAAGGTTGTGGAGAATATAGTCTATCAGATGCATTTGTTGTCAGAGCAATCCCACTTTATCCACATACCCATGGACGGCCAACATATCACAAAGCTAAGGAGATTCCACCTCCTCGATAAAAATGGTTTTGCCCAACCACCTTTGTGTCCTCCAAAATGCCTCTTCATGAGGAGCTCACTCTAGATATCAACAATTGGTTACATAAGGTTGCACCTCCAAGAAATCAAGCACGCCTTGATCACTTCAGCCAGAAGTATCCCCAACAACATAAGCTCATCACTGAAAAATAGAACTATCAAGGAGGTGGACTAGGACCAGAAGAAAGGGGCATGCAATGTCCCATCGAAGCACATAATTGGGAAACACAGTCAGGTCTTGGCTTTGGCATACCCACAACTGGGGGCACCAACGAGAATGGTCATGCCTTTTTGAACATTCACTGTGACCTTGTCGAAATCGAAGACATTCCTGAGGAAGTTGAAAAGAGAGCCTATGACGATATCCCAGACCAAATCTTCCTAGGAGACTCTGTTCTTCGAGAACTATCCATCCATCTCATTGACCTACCACTTGCTCATCCACAACTCATAGATTGGAACCAACCAAGTGTCATACATATTGATGAGTTCACATTAGAGGAAGCGCTTCTAAGATTCATGGGAGCTAAAACTCCACATAAGAAGACACAGCCAGATTCTGCCTAAATCTACAAGCTAGATCCCAAGGGGTATTTTGGAGAAAATCCCCAACCTACTTTTGATACACCCAAAACTAGAACTAAGGTAAATCTGGGACTAGCTAAGGCAGCGAAGAGAACCCCTCAGCAAGAAAATCCAGAGCCACAAGCAGAACATGAGGATTTAGTATTGCCTCCTCAAGATAATCGACCAGAGGTGTCTTCTATTCTAATAGAGGATACTAGAGAAGTCAACATTGGTTCTTCAGAGATCGCTAGAATCGTTCACATTGCTGCATCCCTATCACAAGACCAAGCCGACCTCCTCTTTGAAGTTTTAAGAGAGAACATTGGTCGATTTGCATGGTCATATCAGGACATGTCAAGACTTGATCCAAATCTTGTAGTTCATCATCTTGCAGTCGATCCAAAGATCACGCCCATTAGACAAAAGCTTAGAAAAATGCACCCCAAGGTGGCATTACTAGTCAAAGCTGAACTAGAAAGAATGTTAGCTGCTAAGGTTATCTGACCTATTGACTACTCAGAATGGATCTCCAACATGGTCCCTGTCACTAAGCCTTCCGGTGACATCAGAATCTGCACTGATTTTAGAGATCTTAAGAAAGCTTGTCCAAAGGATGATTTTCCCTTGCCCAACATAAATATGATTGTAGATCTTACAGCTGGACATGAAATTCTGTTCCTTATGGATGGATTTTTCAGGTATAATCAGATCAAGATTGCAGAAGAGGACCAGCATAAGACAGCATTCACTACCCCTTGGGGAACCTTTTGCTACACCATGATGCCTTTTGGCCTAAAGAATGTTGGGGCTACCTATCAAAGAGCTATGACAGCCATTTTCCATGATCTTATCCATAGCATTTTGGAAGATTATGTAGATGATATCCTAGTCAAATCTCACACCTTCATGGATCATCTTGCTGACCTAGAAAAAGTCTTTGATAGGCTGGCCCAATATCATCTCATGCTAAATCCCAAGAAGTGTCTCTTTGGGGTCACATCTGGCAAGCTTCTAGGCTTCATAGTTTCTAAACGGGGTATAGAGATCAACCCCAAAAAGGTCAAGGCTATCTTAGACATGCCTCCTCCCCAGACACTATGACAACTTTGCTCTCTTCAGGGAAAACTTCAGTCTATTCGGAGCTTCATCTCCCAACTTGCAGATAAGTGTACACCGTTTTCACACTTGCTAAAGAAAAATGAGAACTTCAAGTTGGATCTTTTATGTCAACGCAGCTTCGATCAGCTCAAGCAGTATCTCACCAATCCCCCTATCTTGGTTCCACCAGTTCCTGGTCGTCCCTTGATCTTGTATATAACAGCAACACCTACTGCTCTAGGGGCACTTCGAGCACAACATGATGATTATAGCATAGAGAGAGCCATCTACTATATCAGTAGAACCCTAGTTGGTTATGAACTCAATTAAACATCTATGGAAAAAGCTTGTTTGGCAGTTGTTTTCTCAACTCAAAAGCTTCGCCACTACATGCTAAGTCATACCATCCAACTAGTCTCCAAGATTGACCCACTCAAGTATATGCTCTCCAGAACAACACTTACAGGTCGTTTGGCCAAATGGGTTATGCTACTAAGTGAGTTTGACATCCAGTACATGGATAGAAAGGCAATCAAAGGGAAAGCTTTAGCAGATCACCTAGCTGATGCACCTCTAGTAGATGCATATCCTTTGCTCACAGAATTCCCAGATGAGCATATCTGCCTAATTGAAGAACAACCCTCATGGAAGCTTTATTTTGATCTCTCATACACATCTCATGGATCAGGCGCAGGAATATTATTAGTTACACCTCAAGGAGATTATATTCCAAAAGCCTTCAAGCTACAATTCCCAGCACCAACAATATAGCAGAATATAAAGCTCTTGTAGCAGGGTTAAAGATAGCTACTGAATGGAATATCACTGAGTTAGAAATCTTTGGCGATTCCCAGCTCATCATCAAACAAGTCTTAAATGAATATCAAACCAAAGATGAAAAGCTATTACCCTACAAAGAGCTAGTTGATCAGCTAACCCAGCATTTTACAAAGCTTCAGTTTACACAAGTGCCTCGAATGCAGAACAAGGCAGCAGATGCCATGGCCACTATCGGCTTGCTCTTGGAAATTCTCCAAGAAGCTACACAATATGAGTTTTTAGTTGAGAAGCTCCTCACACCTGCCTATGCGAATGAGGATTCAAACCATGTTTGTATCTTGGTTGGTCCCCAATCCCCTTGGTACCATGAAATTCACGCTTACCTTAATGATGGTATCATATCCCCTCACCTCACACGTACCCAACGCCAGAACCTCATCCAAAAATCATCCCGCTATGTTATCATAGCCAATACCCTATATCGTCGGGGTTATCACGATACTCTCTCTCGATGTTTAGATGAAAATGAGGCCGCGATGGCATTAAAAGAAGTACATTCTGGACTTTGCGGTGCCCACATGAGTGGTATTGTCCTAGCACGACAAATCCTTAGAGTAGGCTACTATTGGCCTACCATTGAAGAAGACTCTTGTGACTTTGTCAGAAAGTGTCTCCTATGTCAACAGCATGCAAATCTTGTGCACGCTCTAGCACAAGATCTACAGCCTATTGCACCACCTTGGCCTTTCGCTTGTTGGCGCCTTGATCTAGTTGGAACTATCACCCCTCTCTCATCTGATGGACATAAATGGATAATAACAGCTACTGACTATTTCACTAAGTGGGTGGAAGCAGTCCCCCTAGTCTCAGCTACAGGAGTTCAAGTCTCCAAGTTCATCTTGTACCACATTGTTTGCCGCTTTGGCATCCCATCCACCATCTTCACTGACCACGGAGGTAACTTTGAAAATCTCAACATGGAAGAATTATGCACTTCCCTCCGCATCCATCACCGCTTTTCTAGCCCATATTTCCCACAAGGTAACGACCAGATAGAGGCAACTAATAAAACCCTCCTCAAAATCCTAAAGAAAGTTGTCAATGATTCTGGCCGTGATTGGCACCTTCAAATAAATCCGGCTCTATGGGCCTATCAAACTTCCTTGCGTACATCCACAGGCACAACTCCATACTTCCTAGTCTATGGTGCTGAAGCAGTATTACCTATAGAAGTTGAACTTCCCTCACTACGCATATCTTTGCGAGGGCAAATCTCAGATGAATAATATAGAGTAGCTCGACTCACCCAGCTAGATCTCTTAGACGAGAAGAGACAACAAGCCTATGAACATCTCAAAATCTACCAAACTCGTCTCAAAAGGAATTTCAACAAGAAGGTGCTCCCACGACACTTTCAGCCAGGTGATATGGTCCTCAAAGAAAATATGAAAGTCCAAGCAGATCGAGAAAAGAAAGGCAAGTTTGAACCTACATGGCTTGGTCCCTATGTGGTTACTGCCTCCTTTGGCTACGGAGCCTATCAATTATCTACACCAGAAGGAGAACTCTTGAATGACCCCACTAACATCATTCATCTCAAGAAGTTCTATGCTTGAAGATCTTTCATATACCTAGCTTTTGAAAAATACAAAAAAAATAGTAAAGAGAAATAAGCGTACAATGGTGAAAACTTAGCAATTCAAGCGCCTTGGATAGGTACCTTGGTGAAAACCTGGTAATTTAGGCACCTTGTGTGCTAAAGACTAATCCATTATCTATCACTACCGTATCCCTCATCCATTCACCCACCATCCCATAAAACACCTGCTTGTTCCCTTGGTGTTCCAATCAAATATCCAAAATCTGATGGAGCTTGTCAATACCTCCTATACAGCTTGTAAATCTTGTACCAAAGCTTGTATTATACCTTGTAAATCCTGTACCATACCTTGTATATATCTGAATCTTGTCCAAAGCTTGTACCATATTTCAGCTTGTAAATAATCTTGTATCCTAGCTTGTATCCTATCACATGCACACACAGAATCCCATTTCCCTTAAGCTTTTCACAAACCATCTACCTATCCACCTATCAACTATTATAGACATCCCATCCTTCACAAACATTTCCATCTCACAAAAAACAAAACATGAACAAACTTGTACATTTGTAACATATCTTGGTCCGTCAGCTTGTGCATCCTTTTTAGCTTAGTATCATTGTATCTATTCGGCTTTCGTGTTAGTTCATCCTTGGTTAACATCTTGCACACATCGCACACCTTGGTTAGCTATTCCAATACATCCTTTAGCTAGATCTCCTATCACCAAAGTGTTATCCTTCTTAGTTCATCTTGCCAGATGCATTACTCATCCTGATCCATCAACTTAGGTGCTCTCCGATAGGTCCTTGCAGGATATAGCTTTCCTCATGTCTTATCTTGGTCCGTTAGTACCTCGGCCTACCCATCTCGTTGGCAAACAGTTCTCTTTTGGATTTTCGATTTCTTTTGATTTGGGATCTTCCCTTTTGGGTCTTGAAATAGCTTTTCCAAGAAATCTCCTTGTTCCCTCCTCAAGGTTGCCACGATCTTCCATATCATGGTATGCTGCAAATGGGGCAATTAGAGCATAAGGTCTTGATCAAGCCTTTTGCTCATTTTCTTTTTCTGCTTGTGGGTTACCTAGTGTCGTTTCCACACTGCTTTCTCTAGGATTCATGTGTGATACTGGGGCAATCCTTGCGTATTTGTTTCGAGTCAGTTCGTCAGTCCTCTGGACGGTTGGTAAAAAGGCCTTGATGTTCTTGGTAACCCTAGCAATTAACCAACAGTCCTATAGCAAATCTAGTGCTCAACTACATGGTGGTACTTCTCTTTGAAGTATCCTCCCGCTCAAAAAGCTTCAATGGATTCCCTTCATCTCCATTATCCCCCATCCATATCCAACACCTATCCCGGCTTATGCATCAGTATCTCTTTGAATCACTCCTCACGCTTAGCTTTAGGGATCCACAATCCTAGTCTAAGGGATCCACCAATCAAATCAATCCACCAAGCCTCATCTTTTGAGATCCACAATCCTAGTCCTAGGGATCTCCGAAACCCATCTTCCACCAATCTGACTCTTTGAAATCCTGTTGCATCAGCTTTATCATTCTATCATCCATCTCCCTACCATGGATTCCTTTTATAGCGCTCCGCTCCTCCATCTCCCCCCCAATCCTGGAAAGTCTTAAGCTTGCTTTACTTTTGTGCCTCTGATTTCCCTTTATCATTCTCTTATAGTGAGAGTTTGAGCTAATTCAGCCCCTTCTCTTTGCCAACCGGTGTCTTAGCTCATCTCAATTTCTTGTACTTTTCAAGAAGTCGTCGAGCCTCATTTCTCTCCCCGTCGCCTTCTTGAGGGGGCATCATCTAAGTCTAGTCTCTCCTCTTCTTATCCGAGATTGGGGCAACCTTGTTGCTAAAACATCTTCCTCGTGTCATCTTCATTCAAACTTCTTTGAAATAGTGTTGTCTCAACACTATGTCAAAGAGGGGCAAAATGTAGACACCTAAATTTGATTACACTATTTTAGTAATCCTATTTAGTTATCTAAAAAGGCATTATTAATTAAATTTCTATTTAATTAATCCTTTGTCATCCCCTAGTTGATTAATTTAATTAATCATCTATAGTACTAATTGATAAATCAAATAATCTATTATTTATCAATTAAATCCTATTCTTCTATCTAATTCCAAAAATCCCCATTTATTAAAATAAATCTATTTGATAAATGAAATCCTCAAATTCAAAAACCCCTAACCTATCTCTAATCCTCCATTTAGCCTAATCCACCCCATCCACCCATACTAACCAAGCTTAGCCACTAACTCACCCACCCTCATTAATGCCATCCACTTGCACATCTCTAACATTCCTAATCTAATCCTAAACCCAAGCCTAATCCACCCCCTAATGTTGTCACATTCCTTAAACAAGTTTAAGACTTTCCTAATCCAAACCAAAGTCTCCCCTCAAAAATCCCAACCACCAAGTCATGAGTGCTCTTACAAAACATAAAAGACTCTTACAAGCCCACTCATGACTCTTACATCCATCTTCCACACTCTTCCCTCTTCCACACTCATTCCTCTTACATCTCTCTTACATACTCAACCCCACTCATCATGCCTTTAACCAACCCTTTACCCTACCCTCTCACACTCATCCTCCTTGTGACAAGTGTCACCTTCCCATTGGTGCTAAACAAGCACAATCCATGTGCTCTCCTTTGAGTGCATCCTAGCCCTCCTTAAGCCTTCATCCATCCTTGCATCTAAGCCCTCCATCCCTCTACCCCTTAGCCTATAAATTGAATCCCATCCCAAGCCATTTCATCAACAATCTTTGAGCTAAAGTTACCATGCTATTTTGAGAACCAAAGTCATCAATCTTAACATTATAATGTTAAATTGAGAGCTCACAAATCTACCAATTTGCTATTATCCATCTCCACCATTGAAGCAACTTTGAGCAATTGAGCATACATCCACATCAAAGGACACATCTACAAAATCAAGGAAGCATGGAGTGTTTTTTCTTTTGAGGTTTGCATTTCTTGTTTGCTTTCTTTGTCTAAGCTTATATGAGGATTTAGTTTTAGTTTGTGAATGTTTCTCTTATTGCTAATGTTCCTTGCACACTAAGATTCTCATTCTACAATTGGGACAGTCTAAACCCTGACTCCTGAGGATCAAGCCTCGTTCTGGGGATAATCCTACAACTCATTATTAGACTTTGTTATCTTTTAGCAATCTCAGGTATCTAGGTGTTCTATCTAGATCCTTGAAGGTTAAGCTCTGTTCTGAAGATAATGTTCTAAATACTTTCAATCTCAGGTATCTAGGTGTTCTATCTAGATCCTTAAAGGTTAAGCTCCGTTTTGGAGATAATCTTCTAAATGCTTTCAATCTCAAGTATCTAGGTGTTCTATCTGGATCCTTGAAGGTTAAGCTCTGTTCTAGAGATAATCTTCTAAATGCTTTCAATCTCAGGTATCTAGGTGTTCTATCTGGATCCTTGAAGGTTAAGCTCCATTCTGGAGATAATCTTCTAATGCTTTCAATCTCAGGTATCTAGGTTTTCTATCTGGATCCTTGAAGGTTAAGCTTCGTTCTGGAGATAATCTTCTAAATGCTTTCAATCTTAGGTATCTAGGTGTTCTATCTGGATCCTTGAAGGTTAAGCTCCACTCTGGAGATAATCTTCTAAATGCTTTCAATCTCAGGTATCTAGGTGTTCTATCTGGATCCTTGAAGGTTAAGCTCTGTTCTAGAGATAATCTTCTAAATGCTTTCAATCTGAAGTATCTAGGTGCTATGCCTAGATTCCTTGGGATTAAGCTCTATTCTAGAGATAATCCTTAAAAGATTAGCAATTGGTCTTCGTATCATCAACTTCCAAACCAATCCTTAAATGAAATCACTTTTAATAAATACACCTATCTTGATTAATTAAATGTAATTATTTAATTAAATGAGAAAGGTAACTTAATAGTTACACTTGTGACTAGTGATGATTGTGTGATTTTTTTGATGTCTTTTAATAATGGCCCAATGATGAAAATAAGTTCTTTACATTCTCTAATGAATGATGAACACAAAATCCTATGTTATAGTTTCTCTTTTGCAAGTACACCATTGCATTTTCATGTAGCTTGCATTATTAGACTTCATGTTAAGTTTACATTTTTAGACTACATTATGAGTTTGAGAGGGTTCTCCCTTCATCTTTATTGTGGACTTTTAATCAACTGTGGTCATGTTTTGATCTTCATTTCCTTATCTTCTTTCATGATCTCAATCAAAATTTCTATCTTAAACAGTTGATTGATTTTGGGGCATTTTCTTTTCTTCTTTCTATTTTCTTTCCATATCTTTCAAACTCCTATCTTCCATTTTCTTTATCCCCCACTTCTTTTCTTCTAAAATCACCTTTGGGGCATAATATTTCATGCTTGATGATCTACCTTCGTTCAATGATTCTTATATCTTTCATCTTACATCAAGAACCTTATCTTTTGTTCAATTTGATCAAATTTATCAATTTGTTGTCTCTCCTTTATCTCATTTCGATTTCGATCATGAGGGGGCAATAATTATTAACTTCAATCTTTGATTCAATTTCTTTCTTTGACTACATGTGTTCCCAAATCAATCACACATTAGTCAAAGAGGGGCAAATGTATACACCCTAAAATGGTCGCCTAGACTATGGGCCCCCATTATTCAATTTATCAATTTATCAAATTTCTTGAATCAATGGTTTGCAATATTTTATTAAATCAATTCAAATCAATTTCCTTGATCAAATTTGATTATTTTATTTCTAAGGTTGATCATTTTATCCTAAGTCTTATTTAATTAAAAGAAAATCTCCTCTTTTAATTAAATAAAATAAGTCCCCATTTAATTAAAAGAGAACCTCTCTTTTAATTAAATAATTCATCCACATTTAATTAATTAAGAGAAAAACCCCTCTTTTAATTTAATTAAATATCTCCTATTTAATTAAAAGAACTTGCTCCCTTTTAATTAAATAAAAATCCCACTTAAATATCTCTTGTTGATGAAAGAGAAATAAAATAAATTCTTTTATTTAATTTCTACACTTAAATGCACATATTTCTAAGTGGGACTTATCTTTTCACTTTCTTTTCAACCACTCCTCTTTTCTCATTGGTGTAATTTCGTCTCACATGGATCAAACTCTATTATCCCATATTGGTTGTGAGAAGCCTCTCACCTCCATAATTTCTTTTATAAGGGAGAGCCCTCTCTTCATTTTAGAGAGGGGTGATGTTATTGTTATGCTGCAAGTTTGGAGAGCAATTTTTGAAGAAGGAGTTTTTGAATGCTAAAGCTTTTTGTGGAGAACTTCTATCTTCTTGTCTCATTCTCTCTTGCACTCATGGCTTTCATCATGGGCTTTTATCATTGCATTTGCATGTTAGTTTAGAGTCATATTTGCTTTCATAAGATTAGATCTTGCTTTCATAGATTAGATTTTGCACTTTTCTTGCATTGTTATCATATAGATTAGTTTTCATCTTCATTTGCATGCATTTTGGATCTTTGAATCTCTCATTTCATGGTGTACTTACATGGGCATGAACTAGGTCAAACTGAGGGCCTCCATTGCAAAACCCTTTCACTCCATGACTAGAGAGCTATGAGTCGCCATTTGAGACCTCATTCTTGAGTAATCTTGAATATAATGATTCATAGAAGTGTGCTCACATTTTAGGCACACACCTACCACATCATCAGTCCATGTCATTGACATGTCACCTCCACATCAATTGGTCACCATGTCGCATGGTTATCTTCCTTGCATCTTTCCTTTGGTGGCATAGCAACCATCGTCTGATCTACCATGTCTCACCATCGTGTGCCTTAGATTTTGAATCACCACATCACTACCCAATTCAAAATCCATGCCATGTGGCACCTTATTATAGGTTGGATCCTTCCTTATCATTGGTCTATGTGGGCACCTAGATTTGTGTGTCTATCCAAAATAAGCCAAGGAAACTTTCCAGTTGGCACTAATTTATCTAGGCCCCACCTATGAGCCTAGGCCTTCAAAAGTGCGGTGTTTATTCAGACGCTTAGTCTATTGTGCTAAATGGTTTTTAAACACATGAAAATTACCTAGCACAAGAAATGGAGGAGTAAAGGTCAATCTAAAGTTACAGTCAGTGAACACCTCCAATTACCATTCAACTTGTTGTTTTGAGATATAACAAGTTTGTCTATTAGAAAAATGTAGTCTAGGATTATCACACCACTATTACAGAGAAAAACTACCACTTTTAACCCTTTGAAAACTCATCCATGTAGCTCAAAAAATCTCCAAAACAAAACCAACTAGCAAAAAATGTGCCAACACTATCAAAATGGCCTTCAAA
Source organism: Cupressus sempervirens (assembly GCA_028749045.1). Lineage (NCBI taxonomy): Eukaryota > Viridiplantae > Streptophyta > Pinopsida > Cupressales > Cupressaceae > Cupressus > Cupressus sempervirens. The sequence goes on from CM053786.1 coordinate 878,805,284, forward strand.
TTCACCCAGCTTCACCAAAACATATCACCGGTCTCAAATTTAGTGTACAATAGGTTTGAAACATCATTTTAGCTTCTCAATGACTAAGCAATCATGATAGAAAATCATTATTTCAATTTTCAATCGTATTTCATTTGGTGGGTGGGTATCTTGACAGGGTTAACTATTGCATTGGAACCACATTGACATCTTGGCAGGATGAACGTAGTGCATTTAACATGGTAGTTATGGTATTGCAAGTTTTTTTTAGACAACTTCCAGAGATTCTACAACATAACTTTGATGTGAAAACTCTAAAGGAAACTCCTCTTCTCTTATTTGCATCCACCTATAGGCATGAAAATCCCTTTTTTTTGGATGGTATCACTCCAAACCTTCTTCTTAGTGGCTCTAATAGGCACCACACTCACATGAATCTTTAGGTACAGGTGGCCTGACTTCCATCTGACCATCAAGGAACTTCTTCTAGTGGCAAACAAATAAGCCCCCCAACAATAGTCAACACTACAAAGCTATCATTGATTCGGGGACAACTTCAAAATTTTATGTGATTGAAGAGATGAGCCTAAACTCCCAATTCAATAGTAATAGGTGTTCAATCCCTCAAACCTCCTCATAAGGTCATAACACATCATTCCCTCTATGGCAATCACATTTTGTATGCACATTGGGAAAAAATTCTTAGTGATATAAGCTTATGACTTAGCTTTGCAACACCTTCTAAAAATATTGTAAGCAATCAAGTATCAATACCAAATAACATTCAAATGACCATTCAATTACTTTGAGCAGGAGCTTATGAGTGAGATCATGGAAAACCTCTAACTGTTCAATTCCACAATACTACTATGCTCTAATCTGCAAGTCCAAAAAATAAATAATAATGAAAATCCCTCATATTCAGAGCCCATGAAAAAAACCACATTATTTCTTTCTTTAATCTAATTCACCAATCTTCTCATAGGTGAAAGATATCAGACTAATTTGTAAGAAATGCTCATATTCATCACTGAGTCTACACCTTCATAATCTCATGACATTGGGAACATGGATTTTTTTAATTTATCCTTTGATTATATTAACCTTTCTCTTATTTAATTGTGCATAGCATTTCCCTATTAAAACATCCTCTACTCACCTCGAAACCCATCAATCCTAGCAGAATTAGTTGGGCCCCGAAGTCGGTTCAACTAAAAAAAAAATTTTTTTGAATAGTTGACATTCCACAATGATCTAATGAAAATTTGATAATGATAAAAATCAAATTTGACCATTGAATCAACACTTAAAACTTGATTCACCTCTTTCTGCAACTTGTCAACTTTGTGCCAAGAGGCCCTCTAATCGGCTTTAAAAACTAACAAAAGCACCCGACCGAGCTCTCAAATCAAATATGTTGATTCTCTATTCCACATACTTTCACCCTATCAAATCTTGTCTCATAATGAATTCTTAGTCAAAAGATATTAACTGTCAAAGTTGCTCTCTTAGAACTGCCTACAAGAAAACATGTCAGAAAACAATAAATCATGTTCTATTTTGGCTTCTAAAACTGGGTAAACAGATACTTGGGGGCCCAAAATCTGGGGCATTGTTTCACTATCATGAGGAAAATATGAAACTATGATTAGGGCTCATAATGAATAATAGGAAAATTTTGGCGAGCAATCAAAGTAGGCTAATCAGATTTGCAGGACTGGAAGCAGTATTAGAAAAGTGATTTTTTCAAATGGAATGGACCTTGGAAAGTGTGCAGATGGATTCGTCAAGATTTGAAAATTGGAACACTTAAATTATTTTTAGAGGAGAACACAACAATAAAATCCATTCAATTTAACCTATCATGGATTCATAATTATGACATCCTGAACAAGGGTACCGACCATCTGCACTTTACTGACACCAATAAAACTTTACAGATTTCTTTTCGAATCACGTTCAAAAACTAATCAAACGAATTCTTCATAAGCTCAAAATTGAAACATAGAAAGTACCTAACCTCTAGAATTCAAAATAAAATGAGTTATCTCATTTTAGTCAACTAGGTCAAAGTTATAACAAGTCGAACAGGGCCTACCAAAATTTTGAGCAATTCACATCAGCATGACAACAATAAATGACCAAATTTGAGGGATTCAAAGCCTAGACAAAATATATCAAAATGACCCAAAATCTGAAACACAGGTTCTCTGGTATGGATACTAACTACTCCCAAAATAGTAAATCATCAAACAATACTGGGTGCAAGATATTAATTTGCAAACACAACCTCTTATAGTTGTTTGACACAGGAAAAAATGTAGATTTGGACATTGCTTAAAATGGAACTTCACAGGATGACTCAGAATGGAAATTTATCTTCACAAGGCAATTGGATATGCTGAATGCAAGGTGTTAGAAACATTAAACACCTCTTAGGCCTCAAACAGACAGTCAGGTACACATGCATCAAAAAGCGCTTATAGTGCTTGAATTTTAGAATGGTACTCAAAATCAAGGCTTCAATTTTGAGTCCCAACATAGTGAATGAAGTAAAACACTCCACCATCTTTGGTTTTATCTATCTACTTGGTCAAAGTGATTTAATAGCACCATCTTGGCCTTCTCAAGGCTTTGTTTTGGAAAAATATTGGATTTCATTGTATTTGAACCTATACTAAGATTAGATCTTCTCTAGATCTACATGATTGTTCTTTGCACTCTTAAATGGTAGTAGGTGAGTTTGGTTTAGAATAGGAAATATCCCAGTTATGCCTAAGCTATAAAGGAAGATTTTTTAATCTTTGTAGTGGTGGATTTTTTTTCGATTCTCTAGTATTGCTTTATCCATACTACTATAATTTCTCATGCCTCTGAATCATTGTAATCCTCTATTGAGTCTCTTTTATCCATTAACACATTGTGCAAGGTTCTTTAACTCTGGTTAATGTTTTTTCTATGTTCTGGAATTTGCATGATTGTATCTACTTTTGACATTCGAATCATATTAAGTGAAGTTTCTTCCTAAACCATTCTTTTGTTGTCTAATCCATATGTAATTATTGAATTAAGCAAGGTTTGAATCTATGTTCTTTGAGGTTACAACTAGTTGATTGTACATTCATGATCAATGATAAGTTCAAACACTCTATTTTGGTGCATTACCCCTTTAGGTTAGGAAAGGTAGATTTTCTTTCATGCATTCATTCTACCTTTTCTTCTCCAGGAGTAGTTAGGTGCATCCTGATAGTAAAGGAATTCAACCTTCTCCAGAGATTCAACCTTGTAGTTCAAGTCCCATAGCATGGAGGTTGTTTCAATGTTTCACAAGGTTCTCCTTAGGTAAAAAAACATTGGACAAGGGTACAAGCTTTTGTGAAAATGTGGCCTATGCTAACACACACACTTCAACAGGGTCATTGCATGTAGATTCATCTCGGAATGAACATTGGATTGTTCATCTGAAATTTTCCTTGGGAAGTGACCTGTTGCCTTCTATCTAAAGGGATTTTTTCTGTTAATATCCTCAGAGTCAAGGTGCAGGCAACCAAACCCTCTAAGAATGAAGGATTTGACAATGAAATTAAGCTAAGAACGAGTATGCAGATTAATCTAAAATGAAAGATGCAATGTAATCTAAGAACAAATAAAGCAAACTAGATTAAGCATATGCATGATTAAACTAAAATGAGATTTAAACTAAGAATGAGAATGTATGCAAGAAATGTAAGTAAATATGAGCATGAATTTCAGTAGTGATTCGATGCAAATTCTCCAAATTCATCCTCCTAAAATGAGGAGATGAGGGTCTCTTAAATAGACTCTCCTAGAATCCATCAATGGTTGAGATTGATTTAGATCAACAGTTAGGATTGAAGATGAGGTTCAGTCATAAAGGGAGATTCCCAAATTAAAGGGAGTTAATAGACTTAATTTGAGTAAAATAAGGAGTTAACTGTTTTAATTTGAGTAGAAAAAGGAGTTAACTGATTTAACTCATTTTTTATCAATAGTGAACTGGAAATTTCCCTTTTTGAACTGAAGAGAGATTTTGTTGAGATATTTAATTTAATAAAATGAGATATGCTCTCATAATTACTTTTTCTATTTAATTAAATAATCTTTAATTAATTAGAGACACTTTTTTTTAATTAAATAACTTCATTTAATTAATTAGGAATGGATTCCCATTTAATTAAATAACTTTGTTTAATTATTTAGAAGTAAGTACTCCATTTAATTAAATAATTTCTTTTAATTAATTAGAAATACCTTTCTCATTTAATTAAATAATTACATTTAATTAATCAAGATAGGCATATTTATTAAATTAAATAAATTTAATTCCATAGTACATTAGCCTTAGGATATAATTTAATTTAATTAAAGTATAAATACTTAATAATTAAATTATAATTAAATCAAGTAGGTTTAATGTGACTCATATGAGTGCGTACTATAGGAATTAAATAAGAAATATGATGAATGCAAATTAGGGTTTTCTACATCTGACAATTAAGTCAAGTAGCAAATAGTAGAATGAGAATTGCCTATTAGAATAGGACTTTAAGATTGATGAGAAATAGACCAAAATTGGTTGAGATGGCAATGAGCCAATTTTGGTGTATTACATTTTGCCCACTCTTTGAATGAATGTGTGAGCAACACATTCAATTCAAAGAAAATTAGAAAGCGTGATGCAAAGATGAGATTGGTTTCGAAGGTGATGATATAGAGACCAATTGATAAGTTTTTTAAGTACCATCTCTAGAATAGAGCTTAATCCTAAGGGATCCGAGTAGAACACTTAGATACCTAATAGTGATAGCATTTAAAAGACTACCTCTAGAATGGAGCATAATCTTTAAGGATCCAGACAGAACGTCTAGATACCTGAAATTGATAGCATTTAGAAGATTATCTCCAGAATAGAGTGTAATCTTCAAGGATCCAGATAGAACACCTAGATACCCAAGAATAATAGCATTTAGAAGATTATCTCCAGAATAGAGTGTAATCTTCAAGGATCCAGATAGAACACCTAGATACCTAAGATTGAAAGCATTTAGAAAACTATCTCCAGAACGGAGCTTAACCTTCAAGGATCCAGATAGAAAACCTAGATACCCAAAATTGATAATAAAAAAGATAAAAAGGTTTAATCATGAGTCATAGAATCATCCTCAGAATGAGGCTTGATCCTTAGGAGAAGGGGTTTAGATTGTCCCACTACCTGTCTATCAAACTCTGAGAAGAGTTTTTATAAGGTTGATCAGTTGATGAAAAGATAAGATAGATGGCAGAGATGCCAGATGTAAGGCAACAAAAACCCCCAAGCGATGAGATGCCCCAAGTGACTAGGACATAAGATGGGAACTAGATGCCCCGAGCAATAAGTATTTAACGATGTAATCATCCTGCCCCCTCGGGAGTGAAATCGAAAGATGACACACCAGAAATATGATTGAAGTAGTACATCATGAGATATAGAAGAAATTTGAGATTCAACAGAAGCTAGAAGAGATTAGAATGATCTAAAGAAAATTCAGGGTTGATTTGAAATGATTGCAAAGTCGCAAAAACCAAGTTTGACCAAAAGTTGACTAGATTCAGCCACAGTTGACTTAAGTTTGACTATTTTCAAATTGAATTTTGAAAATATGCAGAATGTAAAGTTGAAAGGATTCCAAGAATCATAAAGTATCAGAAAGATTTGGGCTGCACAAGCATTCGATCACGTCGGTCCCCAAAATTTTAAAATACATTTTTAAGGCTCTTAGGTGTGTCAAATTTTGAGTTTGATCCCGAAAATGGATCCAGAATGGTCCAATTAGCTAGGGGTGCAATTTTTGCGCAAATCTGAGCACTTTGACAAATTTGGTCAACACCTATATAAGGGCTCGAAGGGTCATTTTCAATTCATTTTTACTTTTGTCTTGTAGTGATTTTGAGCTCTAATAGAGACATGGCATTGAACATGAGATATCATCATTTTGAATGCTCCAGATGACACAGCCGGCTAGCAAACTATGGACCATCGGTGAGTCATCGATTTCCCATCTTCGTACTTTTGTTTTTACGCATTTCGAGTTCATTTATGCACGTTTTTAGCATGTTTTAGGTTTGTGAAATCTTTCTTCGCACGAGACCAATATCTTCTCGCACAAAGATATTCTTTCTTCACGTGAAGAAATAGGATGCACTGTTTCTTTGCGCGAGGCTGGAGGATCTTCGCGCGGGGCAATTTTGGTTTCGCATGAAAGTGGAGATTCTTCGCGCGAGGCATTTTGTGGTTCGCGTGAGAACCTCTTTTCTCGTGTGAGAAGATCTATCTTCGCACAAGGAGATCTTTTTCGCGCAAACGCTAGATTCTTCGCACGAAGAAAGAACTATTTTGCATGAAACTGTATGTCTTCACGTGAAATTTAACGAATCTCGTGCAAAATTTTGTGCTAGTTTTGTGATTTTTATCATGTAGAAATTACATTTTATTTCATTTTGATGCATCATTTTGACTTGATACTAAGCGTTTATCTTTTTTTTTTGTGCGTGCAGGAGGTTTTTGGAGATGTGTCATTCAGATCTCATTATCCACCGTATGGAGAGTTATTGTAGAGTTTGGATGATGCAGATTGGGCACACATTGCCCGATTGGGTTTGTCTTCACTATGCTAGGTTCCAGCTGTGATGGTGAATCATAGCCTTCTCACTGCATTGGTAGAGCGTTTCCATTTGAAGACGAACACATTCCATTTTCCGATGGGTGAGATGATGATTACCCTAGAGGATATATGGAGGATACTGAGGATCCCATTACATTGTGCCCGAGTCATCTATGATACAGTGCCTCAATTAGGGACAGAGGCACTTTCCATTGTATTCGGGAGAGAGCTACCAAGAGGTAGAGCCATCAGCTAGGATGAGCTGATGCATACTTATGGACCCACACATAGGTTGGCATCCATGTTGGGTATTTTCTTGAGCTACTTCCTATGTCCTGACAGGGGACAGCATGGATTGGAGTGTGGATGGGGTGTCATGCTCCGTAGGATGGTTGAGGCACCCGAGATCTTTGGGTGGGGTCAGTGCATGTTGGCCCATCTTTTTCACGAGATGCATGAGATCATCTTCCATGAGAAGAAGACAATGGCAGCGGGTGTTTGTGTTCTACAGATCTGGGCCTGGGAGCATCTCCCTATATGTAGGCCAATTTTTGAGGATTCTCGGGAGCCCATGGAGCCCTACATCTGGAGATATCGAGGGCATATTACCTAGACCCACTTGGGTAAGACTGAGCACTGGCAGACTCATCTTGATGACCTGGTGTCTGTTATATGGTGACCCTAGAGAGAGACAGAGGACTGGGATGATGCCCCAAGAGAGTTACCCTGGATGTTTAGTTCTCGACCGTTGGCTGGCAGGACGACATCAGTCATAGAGAGATTCGTGATCTCATGAGTGTGGCTGTAGTACGGCTGACCACTAGAAATTTCAGCTAAGTACTGTGCCTATGCCAGAGTGCAGAGGGATATTGAGCAGGGATGGTCACCACGGATGGATCTAGGATGATCGATGATAGATATCTGCAGTTTGGATGTTGTTCAGTGGGACTAACTGCCAGAGGTAGTAGATGCAGGGATGACGCCTGCATATCAGGCATTTTTGATGAGCCATCCATTCCCATGCTTCACAGATCCACTAGGGATGGCAAGGCAGGTACAGGGGTATTGACAGCTGCCTCAGCAACAGCAAGCATAACCACAAGTGCCACCACAGGTCCAGCACCGAGTACAATAGATACCTATTCCTCCATGTCAAATTGGATCAGACCCAAGTGCCGAGGGTAGTGGGGTCGGACATAGTCAGCGGAGGAGGCAGAGGACAGAGGAGCAGGCCCCTCAGCAGGAGGTCCCATAGCAGTAGGTGCCCCCACAACCACAGGTACCTCCACCAAAGATGGTTGATGAGGATATGCCAGATTAGCCAGCAAGTGGGATATAGGATGTGGTATGGCGGTATCGAGACCAGATTCGTGCGGCCTCCCAACAATTGGGAGAGTTGTAGATTGCATTGGTAGTCAGGGATGCGCAGTTGGTAGAGCGACAGTGAGAGACAGACCATCAGAGAGAGCGCACGGAGACTGTAGAGTGCAGGCTGGAGCTAGCACAGGATGAGATCTACTTCCAGTCTACTCGGGTTGCATAATATTATGTTGCATACACCAGCGTCATGCCAGATGAGACATTGCAGGTGCAGCAATTTTCATAGTATGCACGAGAGTCTGGAGGTGCATGACCTCCTATCAAGCCAGATATGCCACCATCGCCTCCGCCACCTGCTGCCTCTGCTCCTCCTACTCCTCCTAGAGGCAAGAGTTTGGGATAGAGTTAGGCACTCTGTGCCTGATTTTTTATTTTGAGCCCTGGCTATGTATCGATTGGTGTGCCAACACCACATGTATCATTTTTTGATTGATTGCGCTCGAGTAGCACCCATTTTTGTACTAACCAATTCTTTGATATATATATATATATATATATATATATATATATATATACGAGATTTTGAGCCGAGTATTCCTATGTACATGTCATTGTCTATTTTTGTTTTGCTTTGATGTATATGAGATGTATTTTGTATTTAGATAGAACGCATATGTATGAACTGACATCTGACATAGTGTTGTGTGTTTTTTGTTTGACAGTTACAGGTACTCCATTGAGGAGCGAGAATCGATGAACCAAATGCTTGTGCAGCCATGGAGGAATCTGATGTATGTGGAGTATGAACAGGATTACCATCGAATTGCGTGCTAATGCAAATGAAGTATGCAAGACTATGTTAAATGAAACCTAGGTCTGGTTACCAAGCCTCGATGATTTATCATCATTGGATATAAAATAAAGCTCGTATGTTATACAATTTCCACTGACATTGCAATCATGAAAATATGAATATAACATATGTTATTGGGATGTTGGGATTAAATGTAAGCATTCGAGGCACAAGAAGCTAGAATGACCAAAACATTTGTCCTTTTTAATGTAGCAAGTTAACATAAGCATCATAGCATAAACGCTAGGATGACCTGAATGTTGCTTGCATAACAGGCACACCAAACACACAGGAGATCCCTCTTATGCTAAGTATTCAGTATTCATTCTGTCTGCAACGACCCTTGCATTCATAACCTGAGACAGAAGTGTGCTAGATATACTCACAGTGAACCGTACGTTCACTTAGCAGGATGAGTATCAATATTTACTATAGCATGATGAGTTCACTCCAACAAACAAGGAGAAGAACCAATGTCATTGATGTATCTGTATAAAAGGAGTCAAGGTACACACAGCCATCCAATATGAGATGGAGGCTCTTATAATGGACAACCCTCTTACAGAAATAGATCAACTTATTAGAACTGAACCGCAAACAAAAAGCAAAGAAAAAGATCATGGCCCCAGTCATTACTTCTCTAGTCGAAGATGACATCATCGAGTTGCTCGAGGAGATATGATAAAGCAAAACAAAGAAAACAAAGAAAATGCTCAACATATCGAAACAAGTATATCATTATTTTTTTGAGTTCAATGTTTTCGAGATTGATGTCAAGTGTCAATGTCCAGAACATGTAAGAAAGAAATCTCTTCAGTAGGGTGACAACAAATAGGCAGACGTAGTCAGAACCACTGGTGACTAAGGTCAAAGAGGAATCTTCACGATGAGGAACTTAAAAAGGACTAAGCGACAATAGATAGATAGAGCCAGGACGACTGGTGACTGATGCAAAAGAGATCTTCCATAAAGGAATCTTGAGACATGACCCGAGCAATAGTAGGCAGACACAACTGTAACAATTGGTGACCATTGTGAAAGAGATTCTATAAGGAGAATCTCGAAAAGAGTGACACTAGCGATAGTAGGTAGACGCAGTCAGAATGACTGGTGACTATCACAAAGGAGATTCTATGAGGAGAATCTTGAAAAGAGTGACACTGGCGATAGTAGGCAGAAACAGTTAGAATGACTGGTGATTATCATGAAGGAGATTCTATGAGGAGAATCTCGAAAAGAGTGACACTAGTGACAATAGGCAGATGCAGTCAGAACAACTAGTGACTGTCACGAAGGAGATTCTATGAGGAGAATCTCAAAAAGAGTGACACTAAGGGGGGAATGTCCCTGAGCTATGACAAGACTGTCCCTGAGCTATGACAAGACTCAATCCATGGATACATGAGCAGGAAAAGTAGGAAAGTGAAAGCATGAAAGTGACTATACAGAGTAGCCAAAAGATGCGCTGCAAGATGGAGCATTGGGAACAAGAGGTGCCTATTTACCAGGTTTTCACCTTCTTGGCAGGATTTTCCTTTTTTTTGCTACCATGATGCCTATTTCTAGGTTTTCATCAATGGCACTTTTTTTTTTTCAATTTTTTTGTATTTTTCTCTTTTTGATTTTTTTGGTATTTTTGTGATTTTACAATTTTTTTGGTGTTACGAAGGCACCTATTGCTAGGTTTTCACTAGGGTAACAATTTTTTCAGGACTTTTTCTAATTTTTAGGATTTTTTTCAAGACATTTAGATATGTATAGAGAGCTTGTTGAGATTGAATCAACTGTAAAACCGCTTCAGGTGGAGAGAGTTCATAGGCTCTTTAAGCACTTCTCCTTTGGTTGTGGAAAGTTGATAGGTGCCAGATCCATATACTACAGTAATGATGTAAGGACCTAGCTAGTTTGGTTCAAATTTTCCCTTTTGCATTCATTGTTGTTGATTCTTAGGATTCTCTCTCAAGACGAGATCACCCAGCTGGAAGTCACGTGGCCTAATTCTCCTATTGTAGCTTCGTGCCATTCTTTGTTCATATGCTCGTAGATGATCATAGGCCACTTGTCGTCGTTCATCCAGCAACACAAGCTCTTGAAGCTGAGCTATCCTATATTCATCATCTATGATAAGACCTTTCTTAGAGATTCTCAAAGTAGGAATCTCAACCTCTATTGGAAGTACAGCATCCGCCCCATATACCAACGCAAAAGGAGTCGTGCCCATTGGAGTTCTAATGCTTGTTCTATATGCCCACAGGGCTAGATTGATTTGGAGATGCTAGTCTCTCCCTGACTTACTGACTGTGCAATGAATAATTTTGAGGATTGCCTTATTGGATGCCTCAGCTTGGCCATTACCCTGGGGGTAATAAATGGAAGACCAATGTTGTTTGATCTTGAATTTCTTGCACAGTTCCTTAAGGTCTTTATTTTTGAACTCCTCCATTGTCAGTAATGATTGAGGATGGTATACCATATCTACAGATGACGTAGTTTGTGATAAAAAGCGCTACAGTTTTTCCATCATCAATTGTGAGAGGGACTGCCTCTACCCATTTCGTGAAATAATCTGTAGCAATGATAATGAACTTATGAACATTAGAAGAGGTTGGGTGAATCTGTCCCACTAAGTCAAAGGCCCATTGTTGAAATGGCCATGTTGTAGTAGAGGGAATCAACTCTCTAGCTGGAGTGTGACTGAGATTCCCCTGTAGCTGACACTGTTTGTAGGACCTAGCATATTTAATAGCTTATTGCTCCATTTTAGGCCAGTAGTAACTAGCACGAAGGAGTTTGCGAGCTAGCGTTAGGCCATTTGAATGAGATCTACAAATGCCTTTGTGAACATCAATTAGTGCGCATTTGGACTCATCGGGTTCTAAACACCTAAGGAGTGTTCTGTCGAGACCTCTCCTATATAGATCATCAGCAATAATGACATAATGTGAAGCATTACAGATTAGGTAACATTTCTTATTCTGGGTCAAACCTTCCAGAATAGTTTGATTATGAAGGTAGGAATAGATGTGATGGTAGTGAGATGATTCTTGTCCTATAATAGAACAGATCATCTTGGAATCAGGTGTGTCATAGGCTAGGTAGTGTAATGCTTCCACCAAGAACTCGTGTCGTAGATCATTTTCAGGCATTTGTAGAAGGGAGGCCAGAGTGGCCATGGCATCAGCTGCTTTATTATCTGCACGTGGAACTTGTTGGAAGGTGATGTGTGCAAAATATTTTGTCAAGTCATCAACCATGTGTTTGTAAGGAATTAGTTTTTCATCCTTTGTTTGATACACATCATTTACTTGGTTGATGACAAGCTGAGAGTCACCGAAGATATCCAACTGATCTACTCTCCATTCAGCTGCAATTTTCATACCATTGATCAAAGCTTCATATTCAGCAATGTTATTTGTACAAGGAAATAGAATCTTGTATGCTTTGGGAAATGAGTATTTCTGTGGTGTGATGAAAAGTAATCTAGCACCTGATCCTTGTTTTGTGAAGGATCCATCGAAGAACATAACCCATGTATGGTGAGTGAGTGTTAGAATTGACTCATCTGGAAAATCAATGTTTATTGGTAGAAGACTCTGTATGGGTGCCTCGGCCAACTGGTCTACAATTGTTTGTCCCTTTATAGCTTTGTGTTCAACATATTGGATGTCAAATTCACTTAGTGTCATGACCCGTTTAGCCAATCTTCCTTTGAGAGCTGCCTTACTGAGCAAATACTTTAATGGATCTATTTTAGCCACAAGCCATATAGTGTGGGCAAGCATGTAGTGTCTCAACTTTTGGGAAGCAAAGACAACTACCAAGCAAGCTTTCTCAATAATGCTATAATTTTTCTCATAAGAGACCAATGTTCGGCTCAAGTAATAAATAGCTCTTTCTTTTTTATCATTATCTTCCTGAGCCAATAGGATCCCCAAGGATGTTTTAGTGGCTGAAATGTATAAAAGAAAAGGCTTCCCATGCATAGGAGGCATCAGGATTGGTGGATTGACAAGATATTGTTTAATCTGTGTTAAGATTTGCTCACATTCCTAGCTCTAATTGAATTTCACACCCTTATGTAAGGTCTTTGTGAAGGGTTGTGATTTATCCACCAATTGTGAAATACACCTATGAATAGATTGAAGCCTTCCCTATAGTTCTCTCATCTGACTGATGTTTTGAGGTGTTGGCATGTCCATTATTGCTTGTACTTTTTCTTGATCTACTTCAATTCGCTTTGCAGAAATGATATATCCTAATAGTTTTCCTGATGTGACACCAAATGCACACTTCTTAGGGTTGAGCCAAAGACTAAAATTTTCCATACGATCTAGGATTGGTCCCAAATCATGCAAATGAGTAATGCATTTAGCGCTTTTGGCCAAAGTATCATCAACATAGTCTTCCATAGTTCTATGCATCATGTCATGGAAAATTATAGTAATAGTCTACTGATATGTAGCTCTAGCATTCTTTAAACCAAATGGCATCACATTACAAAAAAAGGTTCCCCATGCACATGTGAAAGTTGTTTTCTCTTGATCTTCTGGCATAATTTTTATCTGATTGTATCCAAAAAAACCATCCATAAGTGAGTACATCTCATAGCCAGCCGTCGTGTCCACAATCATATCAATATTAGGGAGTGGAAAGTCATCTTTAGGACATGCCAAGTTAAGATCACAGAAATCTATACAAACTTTGATAGAATTATTGTGCTTGGACATAGGGACAATATTAGATATCCATTCAGCATAATCAATTGCATGAATGAAACCAGCCTTCAAAAGTTTCTCCAATTCGGCTTTGACTAGTAATGCAACATGAGGATGCATTTTTCGAAGCTTCTATTTAACTGGTTGTATGCCTGGTGTTATGGACAAGTGATGCATAATAAGATTAGGATCCAATCATGGCATGTCAGAATATGTCTAGGAAAAATTTATTTTCTTTCCTTTGAAAAAGGAAATGAATTGTTCCTTCTCTTCAGGCGACAATGACTGCACCAGATGTATCACATGAGGATGTTCTTCTATGCCCGGGTTAATTGGTTGTGTTGGCTCTATTAATACTGATGATCTCTCCTGAAAGTGACTTGGAAGGACATCAAATATCTCATTTGTGGATGCCTCAGAGAGGTTTTCACCCTTGGATACGTCTTTTGTTTTTACTTTTTTTGGATCCAACACTGCCACAATGTGGTTTTCACCATCGAACCTCTTGTATTTTTTCTTTTTAATTATGTGACTGAGATATTTGATGTCGGCCTTAGTCATGTTGATGCTCTGCTCATTGGTGGAAGATGTTACAGGTTTGATAGTGTTGAAGTAACAGGCAAGAGCATAGTCATTCTGGAATGTGGGGACTTCGTTAGATGCATTGGGGTTCCAGTCTATAAGCTCAAGATGTGTGAGTGAGAGAGTAGTGGCTGGTTCAATTGCGTTCATAGTATAGTCATTAAATGCATGGACCAGAAATTCAAGACGTACGACAACCTCACCCACAGGTGTATTCAAACGCCTCGGAGTATGAATGTTAGTAATTGATGACTCTAGGACACTAATTGGATCAGACCCCTGTGACCTATCCCTAGACATTTCACTCACTTCGATTTGATTTTCATAGACATGCACTTGGTCAATGTCTTTATCAGTAGTCGCTTCTAAAAGATTTTCAAATTCATATTCATGAGAATCGGTGCTACATGGTCAGAGACTATAGAACTCCCCAACAGTGATAGGGACATACTCTCCTTCAGCCTCTAGATTCTTACACAAATACTCAATATGGCATGACTGACTAGATTCTCCCTTTTCTAAATGATATTTGAGTTTCTCAGCATTGTCCTCAGAAGAATCACTAGTATCATCCACAGTGCTAACACGTGGCACAAAATCATCTGGCTCATCAAAGAATTTAGCAAGATCATAAGGAATAGGATGAGGGTAAGAATCCTCATCATCAGATTCTTCCTCTCGAGTACCTGACTCAGATTGTGACTCATTTTCAGATGAACTCTTAGGTACGGGTATGAATTTATTGGATCCGAAATGGAAAGGTACCTTCTTGAACCCTAGGCCAGTTGTGTCACTATTGCTTCGAGTACTTGCTTTGATAGGATCTATTAAACCATTGTTATTGCACCCCAAAGGACTAGTTCCCTTGTAGCCAAAATGCTTCATAAGCTTAAGACCAGGTCCATACTTCTTAGAAGTGATCTCTCGAGCTTGTTCTGTTAGGTCTACTGGAGACTTTTCTTTGTAAAGCCATGTAGCAATGGCTCTATTTTCATTTTCATCTTCTAAGGGAACTATAGCTTTGACAAAAGAGCCATTAAACTTGGTCTGAGGTGTCAACACGAATGGCTTCTTTGCTACTGAGGGTCTCCCAAAATGTCGAGGGGACTCTAGAATAGATGTTAATGATAACGCTAGTTCCATGTGGTACTCTCCCATACTAGTTTCTTTCAATTTAAATGATTGCTCAATTTGTTTCAGCTTATTGTTGTGACAATTAGTAGACTCACGGTTAGCAAGGATGAAAGAATCAGTAGCTTTGAGCATATTGCAAGTGTAGCTAGTAGTAGTAGGAATAGTAACTTTGGAGCCATGAAATGGGAATTTAATGCATTGGTGGTATGTGGATGGCACAGCGTGCATCTCATGTATCCATGGCTGTCAAAACAGAATGTTGTAGGCTAAGGGAATGTCAAGTACCTAACAAGTGGCATCCCTTTCGATAGGACCGATGCAAATTGGTAAAGTCACAAGCCCTAGTGACTTTCGTTCTACTTCATCGTACGCTTTAATAGTGATCTTTCATCGAGGATCAACAGAGTCCTTAGAATAATCCAATTGTTTAAGTAGAGCAGCAAAAACAATATTTAGGCCAGCGCCATTGTCAATGAGTACCCAATGAACACGTGTCTGGTGGATGATAACCTCAATGTGTAGAGGTTGATTGTGTGGGTGATTCAGAGAGTTTTCATCCTCGTTGGAGAAGATCATAAGATGAGGTGAGGTCAAGTGACCTACCATGGATTGAAATCACTCAATATCAAGATCTTGAGGAATGTTTGCCTCAGTGAGGGCTTTGTCCAGAATTTGCCTGTGAGCAGGCGAGATTTTAAGCAGCTCAAATATGGAAATGTGAGCATTGGTTCGTTTCAACTGATCTAGAACACTATAACTAGTTGCATTCAAGTTTGTCGTATGTTTTGCACCTTTGCTAGATGGACCAGCAAGGGCTTTGTCCTTTTGTTGTTCAAGATTTGAAGTAGGAGGTGTAGGGCCTTTGAGCACCAATTTCGCATGAGAGTGAGTAATAGCATTAGCACAATGCTATGAAGACGCATTATCCATGTTATTGGAAGTAGGGCCTCTCAAGACAAATGGTATCTTGGGTTTATCATTATCTTGCTTCCCCTTTATAGTAATAATGTCGTAGTATTCAAAATCTACAGGTTCAACCATGTGAATGACATTGTCATCATTGGAATACGTATAGTTGACCTTATTGTAGGGTTCTAGTTTCGAAGTCTCTCCTTTTTCATAAGCTGGGAAAGGTTCTTTGAACGCCTTGTGGTCCGAGTTTTTGTTATGTCCATCTACCACAAGTTCACCAGCATCAATTATGTCTTGGACTTTATGATGTAAGTTTATATAGTTGCTGGTTTTGTGTCCCTGGTTTTGGTGATACTCACAGAATGAGGTCTCATTCCACCATGGTGGACGTGGTTGTGGATCATAGGGATGAGGGTTATCCATTGGTGAGATAAGCTTGTGTTGTAGCAATGTTTTGTAAACCACATCCAAAGGTTCTCCTAAAGGCGTATACTCTCGCTTGGGTCGTGTTGCCCATGAGTTTCTCAGTTTGTTCCTAGACACCTTATTATCAGGAGGAGGCTTCTCAGCACTTTTGGCCACTTTGAAGCAGTCTGTGAGATTAAATGCTACTTTAGCAGGTTTTGGTGTGACATTATCAAGAACCCCATCATGTACAATTTCTCAGTTCTTGTTGACATGTTTGGTTTTATCACTGTTGGAAGTGGAACCTTGTTTTGTGTCTCTCTAAAGAGTGAGCTCACCTTTCTTGATCATAAATTCTTTGATACGGATATCCTATGTAATCATGTCTTCAAAGGTACGTGGACCTTGTAGTTGGACTCTATACCCAAAATCAGGTAAGAGGTTATCAGTGAAAATGTTGAGCTTCTCTGTTTCTAGGATTTTACGGGAATACTTGGTATAAAGTTATCTCCACCATTGGAGGAAAGTGAGAAAAGGCTCACCAACCTTTTGTTTAAGGTTGAATAGATCTCGAATATTTATAGGATGTTGAATGTTATGAGAATATTGCTGAACAAATGAATTAGCAATTTTGTCAAACGTCTTGATACCAGGAGGTAAATGTGAGAACCACTCTAAAGCTTGACCACCTAGGCTTCTAGGGAATAAATGAATGAGGTACGTTTGATTGTGTATAAACTCCATCAACAAAGCACCAAATTCTTGCAAGTGATCTTGGGGATCAGTAGTACCAAAGTACTTGTCATATCTGGGTAGTTCTATGCCTCTTGGGAAAGGTGGCATGTTTATACTTTTGTCAAATGGAAATGAACAAAGAGCGCCCAATGTGTATGTCTTTTTGGGTTTCTCTTTCTCATGCATCATCTAAGCCAATTGGTCTTGCATAATTTTCAGTTGTTTTTGGAGTTTAGTGGTCTCAGTTTCTTCTTCACATGTGATAATGGTCTCCACATTGAAATGTGTGGGCAGTTTAGCTCCCTCTTGGGCGAGTTTGAAAAAGTACTTTTCTTTCTCTTCATTGAGTAGGATTCCCATGACCTTCTGAAAGTTTTTGTCTCTTTGAAATCTTGCTATGTGTTTAGGAAGGATTTCCACCTCTTCTTGTTCTTCATCAGTGTCATCGTCTTTCTTTTCCTCCTTGTCATCCCTAGGTTGTTCTTGACATCGACTATGACTACCTCGTTCAGGTTCACGATTAGTCATTATAGGAACTTGTTCAGTTTCTGTATGTTGTGTTTCAAAAGGGTCCATAGAGAAAGGATCATACATGGTGTTTGAGGATACAGGACTCCTACCTATCTTAGTATCCTTTTGGTAAAAAGGATTCCTAATTTTTTGCAAATTGGAAAATGTTCGTTGAACTTGAGATGACCTTGCAGGTGAGGAAGACCGTGAAGACACCTCACTAGCCAAACTAGATATAGATTGTGTAGCGAAAGGTAAGCTACCTCTGTCGCAATTATGACCCCTAGCACAACCATGTCTATTGTTATTAGGATAAAACATGTTGCCGCTTCTGGTTGTGACAGTCATAGGCAAGGACAAGAAGCTAGAACCTGAACAAGGACTATACTAAGACTGAGTCTCAAAAAGGACAAGATAGTAAATAGAATGTTATTTACTAAGGCACAAATGGTCTGATTTAAAGGCTAGAATAGCTAGAGATTATGACCACTGCGGCACAAAGTATGACAAGCATTAAGATGAGGACCAAGATTATGTATGAGACGAGACTAGTCAAGGTATAAGACACAAGTTTTTAGTTAAGAGAAGTGTCGATGTTTCAGGACTGTTTGCAAATAGAGAGTGATAAAAGGATGCAGAAAAGGACAATGTGCAGGTTGCAAATTAGCTAGAACAGACCCAAATTGTAAATGTTGATACAAAGTCTCGCGCGAAAAACCTTTGCGAGCTGCGCGAAGAAGTTTTATGGGCCTCACGAAGATGTTTTTGTCTCGCGTGAAGGTCAGTAAAAATTTTTAATTTTGTGCGAGAATGTTTTCTGGATCACGCGAAGATGCACAACAGAATTTTAATTTTGCGCGAGGACAAAATGGCTTCACGCGAGAGCCAAATGATTTCGCGCGAGACCAAAATGATTTCGCATGAAAGGACTGAACAATTTCACAACAGTGACTGATTTTGACAAAAATTTTGATCGTTCGATTAACCAAGCAGATAAACAGGCACGTAGAGCAGCAAGCAAGTGATTTCAAGCATGTCTGAAAACAATGAGCAAGGGCAAAAGAAACCTTGCGCATGAACAATCAAGTGACTTAGTTTGTGCTAATCCCTAAGAGAGCTATTTGTGTATGTTTTCAAAGAGTTTTGCAATCATTGCACACATTCGTAGAAAATAAAAGTTGGCTTCTCTAAGGTATTTAGTAATGGTTTGACTCTGCAACTTTTATGACTCACAGGGGTGACCTCCAATCCCAACGCACCAAGGTTTTGACACGGTCTGAGAACTTAATCTTCAAGAGCTGCTAGGGAGATCTAACAACCCACAATGAACCACACCCGTGGAGATTTTTTCCACAAGGACATTTATATAGCAGTTGTCACTACCATGGTGAAAATGGCTATTACTGCTTGAGGTTCCATCAACGTAGTTTTCCCTATAGAGGGATTGTCTGCTACGGTTAACCCTCTCTAAAGGTGACTGACTCACAATAGTGTACCACGAGGGGACTTAGCTTCCAAATTCAAGGTTTTGACACCTTTTCACCTTTAGCCCAATCAAAACAAATAGATTAATCTGACATGCTAAACTAAGATTATCTCTTAAAGATCTATGATATCATCTTCCTATGATCTATCAACCTCTCTGGAGAAAGGATTCCTTAATCAACAAGTTGAAGATTCATCTATCTACGAGATGCTCAAAGTATCCTCCCCACCCATAAGGAATCCGTCTTAGAGAGGAGTTTCACTAGGAACCCACTCCCTCAAGATCCACGAATAGTGTTCATGGGGGCTTAATTACTATGTGTGTACAGATGTTAATTCTTGAAAAATAATCTATCTAAAAGTAATCAAAAAGCACAAGGTGGTACACTTAACGCTTTAACTAATGTGAGGTGAGTCCAAAGATGTGGAACATTTAACCCCTCACACAAGCCAAAATGAGTCCACAACTCAGAAATTAGTGAGTTCTAGAAAGCACAAAAGGGTTGTCTTGTGGAGCCTTTAATGCTTATGTCCTGTAGACCCCTCCCCTATTTAACGTGGTGCTGAGCTTGCAACCATAGGGTGGAACAAGGGGCCGGCGGATTAGCGAGTCCAATAACTCAAGATAGCTAATCAGATGTACCACTAAAGACTAAGCTTGCTAAATGAATACTAACAAAGATCACACCCTAGTATCAATTTATGCATGTGTTGTAAAATGAAAATACAGAAGGAAACACACAAGCTCAACACGAAAGATGTTTGTTTTAGATCCAAATGAAGTGTTATCAGCTGAGGAAGATTACCTGGTGATCTTCACAATGCGCTTAGTAGATTTTTACCTGTTTCTGGCAACTTTAGCACATTTTTCCCAGTGTCCCACAAACCACTGCTATGCTATTCAAAAAAATCAGAAAACATAGAAACACTAGAAATCGCGAACGGTCAGTAGAAAAATCAAAAAATACATAAATTAATGCAAAAAAAAAAAAAAATGCCTCTGTCAGCAAAGTTTCACGTGAAATTCCTGGTTGTTTGCATGAAGAAGTTTTATGGCCTGCGCGAAATAAAATTCTGCTCACGCGAAATTAAATTCAGCTCGTGCGAAGAAATCGGTCTTGCGTGATGCAGAAAGAATCTTCGCACGAAGATTCTAGATCCTCACGCAAAAATGAACAGTTACGTGCAAAGATTTTGAATTTGTACGGAATAGTACTGACAAAGAACAAAAAAAGGATAAAAAAATACAGAAAGAGGCCAGAAAAATTGATTTTTGAGCCCCACGGTGGGCGCTAGAAATGTATATGTGAAAATGCGGCCTATGCTAACACACACACTTCAACACAGTCATTGCATGCGGATTCATCTTGGAATGAACATTGGATTGTTCATCCAAAATTTGCCCTGCAAAGTGACCTGTTGCCTTCTATCTAAAGGGATTTTTCCTATTAATATCCTTAGAGTCAAGGTGCAGGCAACCAGACCCTCTAAGAACGAAGGATTTGACAATGAAATTAAGCTAAGAATGAGTATGTAGATTAATCTAAAATGAAAGATGAAATGTAATCTAAGAACAAATAAAGAAAACTAGATTAAGCATATGCATGATTAAACTAAAATGAGATTTAAACTAAGAATGAGAATGTATGCAAGAAATGCAAGTAAATATGAGCATGAATTTCAGCAGTGATTCGATGCAAATTCTCCAAATTCATCCTCCTAAAATGAGGAGATGAGGGTCTCTTAAATAGACTCTCCTGGAATCCATCAACCGTTGAGATCGATTCAGATCAACAGTCAGGATTGAAGATGAGGTTCAGTCATAAAGGGAGATTCCCAAATTAAAGGGAGTTAATAGACTTAATTTGAGTAAAATAAGGGGTTAACTATTTTAATTTGAGTAGAAAAAGGAGTT
Source organism: Cupressus sempervirens (assembly GCA_028749045.1). Classification (NCBI taxonomy): domain Eukaryota; kingdom Viridiplantae; phylum Streptophyta; class Pinopsida; order Cupressales; family Cupressaceae; genus Cupressus; species Cupressus sempervirens. Next base: position 878,826,491 of record CM053786.1, read on the forward strand.
AACTGATTTAACTCATTTTTGATCAATAGTGAACTGGAAATTTCCCTTTTTGAACTGAAGAGAGATTTTATTGAGATATTTAATTTAATAAAATGAGATATGCTCTCATAATTACTTTTTCTATTTAATTAAATAATCTTTAATTAATTAGAGACACTTTTGTTTAATTAAATAACTTCATTTAATTAATTAGGAATGGATTCCCATTTAATTAAATAACTTTGTTTAATTATTTAGAAGTAAATACTCCATTTAATTAAATAAATTTAATTCCATTGTACATTAGCCTTAGGATATAATTTAATTTAATTAAAGTATAAATACTTAATAATTAAATTATAATTAAATCAAGTAGGTTTAATGCGACTAATATGAGTGTGTACTATAGGAATTAAATAAGAAATATGATGAATGCAAATTAGGGTTTTCTGCATCTGACAATTAAGTCAAGTTGCAAATAGCAGAATGAGAATTGCCTATTAGAATAGGACTTTAAGATTGATCAGAAATAGACCAGAATTGGTTGAGATGGCAATGAGCCAATTTTGGGGTATTACACCTAGTGGGACAATATTCAAAAAATTATGAGTCTACTTGTGTCAAAAAGAAGATTTCAAGATTAATACTGGGAAGATAGTGTTTCTCTTAGTGTTGTAGGCCTTCAAGAGGCTTATCCCACAAATCACTCAATGACTATACACCCTACATATTTGGTTCAGATCAAGTTGCAGTGATTCATGCCCAAAGCTAAAACAAGGGCATCTTCTAGAGTTAAATTTCAAAACTAGGAACTTTCATTTTCAAATCCTAGAAGAAGAAAGAATAGAGTATCTTTATCACCAGTTAGGAGTACAACAATAAAAAATACACCTGCAAGATTCATCTCTACTCCTCATGTTGTTAGATCTCAGCCTAAGTTGTTTTTTGCTCATATAAATAGACCATTATTTCATATGGCTTAGCCTAGAACTCATGTTTTTGCAACCTTTAATTGTGGAAGTCCCCTTTTATTAGCACAAAGACATGACATACTAGTAGCTACACTTATTAGTATACCTAAATTTACTTGTGAAACTTCTATCTCTCCCTTGGAACATATTCAAAATGTATAAAATATCTGTAATATCCATGGTGTTACAGAAAATGATGTGGCCATTAGACTCCTAGCTTCATCTTTAAAAGGAAAAGCACTTTAATGGTACAGAGGGTTGCCTCATGGTTCTATAATAGATTGGGATGGATTAGGAGCAAGACTATGTAAACACTTTGAGGATAAAACTGACTATTTGTCACTTTTAGAATAGCTAACTTTTATAAAAGAGCCCCCCATGAATATATCACCAATTTCAATTATATATTTTTAAAAACATGGGATAGAATACCTACTTCAATGAAGTCTACCCCTAGTAATGCCTTCTTACATTACCTCAAAGCTTTTAATAGTAACATTGCCACCACAATCCAAACCATGGGAGGAGACACTTTACCTAATGCTTATGAAATCACAATAAGGGCTGAAAACATATTAATACAAGGAGAAATATTAGCCCCAAGGCCTCCTATGTCTTTCCTCCCTGATGTCCTAAATCACCAACCAGTAATGGCCCCTCCTCCCATAACTTCTACGTAATGAACCCAAATTGGGGGTCCATTGCTTATTTTCGATGTGATCTCTTATTTGTATCCTTTGCATTATATTTTCTCTGATTTGTATAGATTTCATTATCCTTTTCCCAATCTTCTCCTTACCAAGGTCATAAATCCATATATATATTAATTGAAAGGGTCATGTCCTTTCGTAATATTAATTAAATAATAATAATGTTAATTATATTAATTATATATTTATATTAATAACCTTAATTATATTAATTAATATCATAGGATATGTTATATTAATAATTATGTTATATCAACTATACATATTTTATTTTATTAATAATAATATACTTATATTAATTAATAAGGTTAGTTATAGTAATGTCATAAAGAATATTATTTTAATATTATTATTAATATCACTTTATATATAGTACTTATTTATTATATGCCAGAGTGGGGACATCACAGTCCTCTCCTCTCAAATTTGCTTGTCCTCAAGAAAAATCTTTCATACACAGGCTTTATCATAGACACGAAACATATTTGCATTCAAAAGAAGAGAGATTTATGAAATATACATAAATGAAAACACAAAGCATACACAATGTAGATAGATGAAAACATGAAGTAGACATGATGTAGACAAATGAAGACACAGAGCAAAAACAATGCAAACACATCATACATAACCTTGATTAGATCCCAAAAATTAACAATGTGCAATGACTATACTTCTTCATTAGGCTTATGAACCCTACAACCCCAAAATAAGCATCAATACATGCATATAAATATATATATAAACTTCAAAGAAATTTGAATAATAATTAGTTAATCCAAGCCAGTTCCATACTAAGCCCAAGAGCAAAAACTTTGCCCCCTTGGCCCCGATGGTGGGTGTTAGGCATCCACATGAGATGGTCTACTTAGTGGATTTCTTGTTTGGCTAGAAAGGTTCTTGTGAAAAGGAGCCATTACTATCTTTCCCTTAACTAGCACTACAGTAGGGTGTTTTGTCCTGATTGCAGACTCCATAGGAAAGTGGTAGGATTCCCTTTTCTTATTTACATAATCCTTTACAAAGAATCAATTGTGATGACCCCTTTTTAATCTTCAACCTGATATTCAATTTTAGGCATAAATTAGGAAGTCATCCAAATTAAACAAACCTATGATCCTTACTGCTATTAAGGTATTTGAGGATTTGAGCATTAAATTAATTTATTGGTTTGTTTGGAAGATTTCTCCTCATAGTGCCAGATCATCTTCTCTTATCTTGATTATGGTCATTCCGAGACGGTAGAATGACGGTGTAGAGGGTGCATGGAACAAGCTCCAAGCATATCTGACAAGTGCTTGAAATTACTTTCCCTTTCCCCCCACCAACTCCCTATCTCAAAATTTCATAATTTGGATGAGAATATGAGTATTAAATTTAATTTACTTAGTTCATTTGAAAGATTTCTTCTTATAGTACCCAAACAACTTTCTCTCTCCTTATTATGATCATCTTGATGGTAGAATGACGGTGCAGAGGGCACGTGAAACAAGGTCCAAGAAGATCTGACAAGTTCTCAAAATTACTCCGCCTTTCCCTCCACCAACTCCCTATCTAAGATTACATAATTTTGGATGAGAGATAGACTCTCTTACTATAACTGGAATGCATTCTTAATGTTATCTAATCTTAAGAATATGTCAATCTTTATATATGTATATATTCCTTTATATTTCATGTCTAATTTAGAATATCCTTACATGTTTCATATATTCTAATTAATATAAGATAAACAAATATAATTATAGTTACAATCCAACTTACCTCTAGTAAGATGTCATCTTCATATTCATACATTAATATAGTTTTATCTTTAGACAATTTAGCACTTTGAGTCTTTAGAAACATGTGCAACTTTCTTGTCACTTGATTCACCAACTTGTGTTCCCAAAGATAGTTTATCTCTGTCTGAGATTTTCTCTTCAATTTAAAGTGAGCTTTGAAAGAGTTTATCTCTATCTGGGATTTTCTCTTCAATTTAAAGTGAGCTTTGAAAGAAAATTCCTCTATAAGCCAATTCTTAATATAATTAATCATATTTGAGTTAAATTATAAATATCATCATTAAAATTCTACTATATTAGACTCCTTATCTAGGATAAATTTATAATAATCACTTTATTAATGTATGCTTAGACTCCATTTTAATGTTATAATTTCGTAATAATATTATAAATTATTATAATATTTAAATTAGTCTTTCCCTTTGTAAAATATGAACATAGTGCTATTTAGTAATAAGCATTATTTTTTTGAAAACATATATCTAATGTTTAAAAATTATATAAATTGTCATCACATCTATTGTAAATTCATAATATTTATTTCTAAATATAAATATAAATGAAATAACATGTAGTAAAACATACCTCATATGTTGTTCTTTAACTTTACTTTCTTTGATTAAATCTCACCTCTTATGATTTTATTTTATTGGGAACTTTCTCAAAAGCATCTCCTCCCTCTTTATATTATTACTCCCTATAATTTCGTCTCTTTTTGTTTTATAAGGACTTCCATCTACAATTCAGGAGTTGATGTCAAATGGACACGCATAGAGATGTGACATTTAGGGTTGTGGTTTGGAGAGGTCAAGGCCACATCATAGTGCTAGTTCCAAGGTATTCCATGTGAGATTCTTTTTCTCTATAACTTTTAATGTGTTTTTACTTTTGCATCGAACAGACTATTGGATTTTTTTGACAGTGATATTTTATTGAATCCACTCTTTCTCATCAAGTCAATCCCATCTTAGCAAATCCCAGACAAAACATATCGAGGCTAAGTTTCAAAGATGATGGTAACAAAGGTAACAACGTCATCATTGGAGAAGTTATAAAGAGGATGATTCCCAACAATTGTGCCGAGAAAGTAATAATCATTGCGTAGAATAACTCTGAACTCAAGGTTGGGAAGAGCCCTATCATATCTATCAGTATTTTCCCCCGGCCCCTTGCTATTCCAATGATAGTCTTCCTCAGTAACCTCCACAATGTCATCAAAGATGAGGGACTCTGCTTCAGATGGGTAGATGGGTACATGTCATGGACAACATGGATGACATAATAGTTTTGTATGTTGTTATTTTTTGAACTATTATCTTGATATTTTGATGGCCTCATGTTTAATCATGATGATTTGAATAGGCCCAAATCCGATTAATTTTGTTCTTAATGGTTAGCTTTTATGCTTGTCCAGTATACTGATACGATGTGTGTGATACTATGGCAATGTGACTGGAATTATACTTAATAGAAATAGGAAAGTATGGCACCAAATTTAAGATAAGCATTTTAATCCTCCAACACGCTTCAACCACATTGTGTGGCCCCCATAAATTAATTATAAAGACTCCCACATTAAAATATCATCTTCACCATTTTCACCATAAATGAGAATATAAAACATCCCCTCACCATGATCTACTTCTTGCATCATCGCCATTCACCATTCTATCCTCATTGGATCTAATTTATGCCCCAAAAGGGGATAGAGGATGCTGGCATAAACTGTGAATTTGGTAGAAGTTCCTAATCAAGAAAGGATTACTATTTCTTTAAGAATATTTTTGCACTCACTAGAAATGCTTAAATTGGATGTTAGTTTTTAAAGTTTCTTTATCAGATATTATGTTGTTTATCTACCACCTTTATTTGTGTATGTGGCCAATCAATGGCAGTAAAGAGGGTAGTGGAAAGTTGACGTGCATCTCTTCTGTTAAAGGGTGACGTGCATGTGTCAAAACACTTTATGGAGTATTTTATGAATACCTTTAGCATCAATAATAATAATCATTGCTCGATGACATGAATTTGACATTTGTATGAATTTTGACTTATAGGAGGGTCGTCTCTCCCATAGATTTTATTTTTATTCTGATACTTCCAAGCACACAATAATTTGTAGATCAAACTATTGCTTTATCAGTTTTTCCTTATACAGCATATGCATTCATGTGAATTCAATGTTGGGTGTTCTCAAGAGAATCACTGGGAAGTTGGTCATTACTTCAGGCTATCATCTCATGTAATCATTCATTGCCATGTGTTCCAGCTTGCCTTGTTTCTAATTGTAACTCTTCTAACTTCGTGGGTACCTCTAATTCATTATGGTTGTCTAATGCCCATCAGCACTTTCCATTTTAAAATCCCAACTAGCTATAGTGATTGCTGAAGAAGCTTGCATGGCTGCCTCCATACTACATCTTTTTCAAGCTTAATTTTCTCCATAACCTAATTATTCTTAGATTTCCTTATAAGGAACTTTAATTTCGGGTGAGTTGGGTTGATATATTTCAATTTTACACAGGGATGTGCTGCATCACTATTGTTGGATGACACTCAAACATTTACTGGTGAGAAGATAGCCAATCCAAAAAACTCCATTCGAGGACTTGAGGTGATTGATAGCATTAAATAAAAACTTGAGAGTGCATGTCTTGGCATTGTTTCATGTGCAGACATACTAGCTCATTATGTTGTCATACATATCCCCAGTTGCGAACCACCTCACTTCTGCAATTTTTACTTTGATGTTTGATCTAAGGTTGTAGTGTCCAGATAGAACCATTTATTGATTTCCTTCCTCAATACCAAATGGAGTGACTTGTGTAAAAGGGTTTATTGTTCTAATTTTGATTAAACTTCAGAATTGCAAATTTGTTACTCATGAAACTTCATAGGCTGGCAGGAAAACCATTTCTAATACCATTTGTAATGAACCCAAATTGGGGGTCCATTGCCTATTTCTAACTTGATCTCTTATTTGTATCCTTTGCATTATATTTTATCCGATTTGTATAGATTTCATTATCCTTTTCCCAATCTGCTCCTTACCAAGGTCATAAATCCATATATATATTAATTGAAAGGGTCATGTCCTTTTGTAATATTAATTAAATAATAATAATGTTAATTATATTAATTATATATTTATATTAATAACCTTAATTATATTAATTAATATCATAGGATATGTTATATTAATAATTATGTTATATCAACTATACATATTTTATTATATTAATAATAGTATACTTATATTAATTAATAAGGTTAGTTATAGTAATGTCATAAAGAATATTATTTTAATATTATTATTAATATTACTTTATATATAGTACTTATTTATTATATGCCAAAGTGGGGACATCACATTCTACATCACAATCCCTTGTTCCAGTCCCTTAAGCTTCCACATCTTCAAATGGAATAGATGATATCAAGGAGATGATGCAGTCTATGATGTTGAACATAGATAAGAGCTTGTAAGGCCAAGAGAGGAAGCTAAAGGATAGCTTCTCTATGATGCAAAAAGTGGGCAACAATGTGGTGGCATTGGAGAGGCAGCAACCTCAAAGTAGTAAGGCTCATCAATTGCAATATGAAAATCTAAACAATGGTAGGCCTCCAAATCATAATAATGGGAACAATTATTTTGATTTGAGTAGGTAGAATAGTCGTGCCTCTACCTCAAATGCAAACCAAAGTAGGAATATAGTCCCTGAAAATAATATAGCCCAAGATCAAGATTTTGGTCCCTCCTGTAATTACTCCTATGCCTATTGCATGTTTCAGAAGGCCGAATCTTATTTGACTTTGACCATTCAAGAGCCTATAGTAGGACAATCATACAATGAAAATCAATCCAAAGATGCCTCATATATGCAAGGATAGAGTGACTTCTCCTTTATGAATCATCAAGTGGAAGAACATTGTAATGTAAACTAGGATTCCATAACTCACAACACTAGGAGCATAAGAAGAGAAATTGAAGATGCTACCCCTCCTCCTCCTAATCAAGGTTCAACATCAAATGCATGTTGGAATTATAAGAGGAAAGGTAAACTTTTGTTGGGGGGGGGGGGGGGGGGGGGGGGGTGTTGAATCAGTAGTTTAAACTTGGACCCCACCATACATTCATCACATGCATTCAATAAGTAAACTAAAATAACATGTAAAGCATATGCATCTAAATCATATAACTCTGTAAGCATTCACACACATAACATCGAATATGATTACCCATAAACCCTCAAAGTGAGAAGGTAAAGCTAGGGTGAGGATGACACCCAAAAATCTTCATTACTGTAATAATGAAGTGTATCAAATGAAGGTTACAATGTTTTGACCATGAAACATGATCTAGCTAGTGAAAGGTCGACCCTGTTAAAGGCTTACAAAGACTATTAGGTCTCACCTTGTTAGAGGATTTCAACACCATGTTAGAAGTGTGACTTGTTAGAGGACTTCAACTGACAACTAAGTAAGCACCCTATTAAAATATTTTATATAGCCTATTAGGACTACGCTATTAAGAGATTTAACTGAAATCACCTATTAAAATATCTTAACATACATCCTGTGATTGGCACTTGCTTGCCTAATAACATATTACCTCTATACAATGTCTTATTGATCCTTCATGATCAGATGTCTCAATACCATATCCTCTTCTTTATCCTCTATTCTTTTCAAAATAATTCTACAATTCACTCTTTCCTTATAACTTCTAAGTCACCTTGAATGCTCTGCATGTAAACTAACTTGTTCGCACCTTTAATTCCTCACACACTCAATTCATAGTTTAGGCTTTTTGTCATCCTTAAGAAGAATTAGGTGGCTTAGGGTTAGGTATGAATCCATGACTAAGATTTATCCATTTTTCCACTTAATCCCTTCCATTTTTTAATTGGCTACATATAATTGCATAGGGAATCCAAATAGAGATTCGTCCTTATCTTCAAAATATCAAAATATAATCTTAAGTTGGCTCAAAAATTGTTGGCATAGGTGTTTCTTCCATTACAAACAAATATGTCAAAAATGTGTTAGTCAACATATGAATTCTTTGATGCTCAACATGAATTATTATTTATGTTGTGACTCAGCACCTGCATTACTCAACATTCACTATTTACTTGGCTCCTAGATCACTCGGCATGGTTTGTCTACTTGTCACTTGAGTGACTCAACACTTATTGCAACTTGGCATATTCTAATCTTTACATGTTGTGCTCGACATGTATTACTAGTTTGGCATGAACTAAGTAAATGGATTAAGTTTTTTGACACTCACTTGTCAAAACCAATCTAAGATCAACAATCTCCCCCTTTGACATGAGTGTCAAAAACACTTGAATATACAATATTATCCTTAATCTCTCAAGCATAACATATCCATGACTTGGCTTGTATACAAAATTTCAAAAAAAATCAATAACTTGTATACCTCAAAATTTTATAACTCCCCCTAAGTTAATATGTCTAATTTGTATCCAAAATCTATGCTCCTTTCTTAGTAATGTATCTATGTTGTATAACTGATGCTCTTTCATCTAATATACTCTCCCTTAACTGATATATATCCCTGTTGCTACTTTCTCTATATATCTCCCCCTTTGTTCTTATTCTCCTCTATTTCTATGCTCCCTCTTTCTTATTTCTCTCCCTTTTGTTCATACTCCCCCATATTATATTTCTCCCTCTTTTTAACACTTGTGTCAAATGGGCTATACACTTATTGTATGTTTTCCCAAAAAGGATTTATGGAAATTGATTATTATCCTTAGAGTTGCACCCCAGTTATCACATGCAACATCCAATGACTTAATCTAGACTGCAAGCTTAGTAGCAAGGTGTACTAGACCATCTAAAGTAGAAATATTAGGGTCTTTTTTCAATAGAGTTTTAGCATAGCCTAGCTCCTTGTGCATTATCTCCATATGTGGGGTGAGGGTAGCTTGAATACTTGTCAGTTTGACTCTAATGTTAGCCTCATCTACTATTAAGATAGCTAACTGGCTTTGTCTCTAAATAAATGTTCTAAAATGATTCTCACTCTGAGGTAGATTTGTAGGTAGTCTTGCACTTAATGTAAATATTTGGCTTTCTAGGATCATAATGTGACTTCTGGTCTATTGGGTGAAGAGTGTACGATTACATATTTTTGTGTACAATGAGAATATATTCTCAAATACCTTCTTCACATCCTCAACCTTGGTTTCTAATGAAACTTATTGTAGTGTTATTTCACTAGATATGTTCTCATTTACTTTGCTTTGAAACTTCTTTTCAGACCATTCTAATAGTTTTGCTTTTTTTATCAAGGTCTTCATTACTAACCTTCTCCACTATATATGTTAGTTATTCTATTATTGGCTTGGTCTCTTCAAGATTTGGCAAGCTAAATGCATTTAGAAAGATGTCCTTGATATCTTGAAGTGCTTTATTCTGCTTGTGATCCCTCCTTAGCATTTCTTGATGCTTTTTCCCTTCTAAGGCTTGTTGTAAAATGTCTATTTGTTCCAATGTCATAGTATCATGATCATACTTTGGAATTAAATTTTCTTCATCAAGGCCTATGTCTCAATAATGTATTACCTTTTCAACCTTTAATGATCTTGGGCTTGGCACTGAGATCTACAATGGAGTAGCATCTATGCTTGGCTTCTAAAGAGTTTGTGTAGAAGGAGTGCCAGATGTTGGTAACAATACTAGTGCTTGGATGGCCACTTGTTCCTTGACTTTTTGTTTTGTCTCTTTAGGCTTACCTTGGTCTATTACTATGACTTAGCTTGCACCTTGTTCTTGTTCTCTAGGTATAGATGAATCTATCTATCCTATTTCCTTCTATTGTCCTATAGTTATATCTTGCTCTTCTACTTTCTTCTCAATTGTAACAACCTTAGTAGATGTATCTACTATCATTTGAATCAAAGGTTGTACATTATTAACTAAAATGATTATGGAAGGTGGTTCTTTTTTATTCACCTTTTCCCTTCTGATATTAGTTACTACCTTTTGTAGGTCTTCTACACTAACCAAAATAGGATTACCACATAGGTTTTCTTGCAAGCTAGATTAATCTAAAATATTCTAAAAATCTTCTACAGTAAGAGGATTGATGTTCTGAAATGATGGATCATAGACATCCTTAACCATTATAGTTTCAGTGGTTTTGGTTGTATCATGAGGATGACTAACACTTGACAATTGTGTGTCATGCACACTCTATTCTTCTTGTTATTGCTTAGTTGTTGCCTTGTCATCATCTTTCTTTCTTTTTTCTCCTCCAACTATGTTACCTTTGTCATCATCTTCCTTATCATCATTTTTTTCATCATCTTTATTGTCATCTTTATTATCAAAAGGGTCATCTTTTCCTTTCTTGACAATGGTTAACCCATAAATGAGTTTCCATATTTGTGTTGATTTCTTAGCAACATCTTCAATATTCTTTTGGAGAATGCTAAAGGCTCTGTATTTAGGTGTGAACCTAACTACATACTTCTTTACTACCTTAGAAATTTGTGCCTTTTTCAATTCTGGCATTACTTGGTCTAAAGTTGTCTCCTTGATTTGTCTTTCCAAATTCAGACAATAATGTCATTTTTTCTTAACTAAGTCATATAGACTTTTTGGTACTAAGTTGGAAAATTCTAGTGGTGTTGTCCTAAAATTTTACATCATGGCAAATAATGCCTTTTCCACTCGGTTTTTCTCTTCTTTTCCCAAATTATCAAAATCAATATGTCTAAAACTTGATAAATCAACATTGTTTTTAACATTTTCACATAAGTTATCAAGATCAAAGAGAGGATTATTACTCACCACCTTGAATTGATTGTTCTCATTTGACTATGTCTTCTATTCATCATAATCTAGTTGATCCACATACTTCCTTCTCTATCTTTTCTACTCATGTCCACCTTGCTCTATTTTCTTTGACTTTTCCTTGGCCTTTTGGGTAGTTGCACATGTGGTGGGGGCTTTGGTTGACTTGGTTTTACAATTTTCTTTTCCCTCACCATGGGTTGTGCATTTTCCTTCCTCTTCTTTGATTTAGTAGGAGTAGGTGCTTCCTCAACTTCTTCTCCCTTGGAACCTTTAGTTACCTCCTCTTCTTTGTCTTCTCCTAATCCTTGAGTTAAAGCTAGAGGTTCTTTTGTTCATCCTCTTCATCTTCTTCAACTTCTTCCTCTTCTTCTTCTTTGGAACCTTCTCCAAATTTTTCTTTTAACTTCTTTACCAGCTTGTCCCTTTTCTTGATTGTTGAGGCATTCTTCAATTCCATGGAAATCTTTGATTTCACCATCTAATAGTTTTAAAAACTTTTGCAGTCTTATCTACTTCTTCTACAATTAGAATTGTTATAGTTGTTGAGGTTTCATCTACATTTACCTCATAACCTAAAGGTTTTAATCACCTTACCCTTACTATGGTGGCTTGCACAAATGTTTAGTTAGCATCAACAAGAAAACATACATCATTATAATGTTTCAAAACTAAGGAAACTAATATATGAGTCTCTACTTGATTGACATTTTCAAATCTTCAAAGCAACTAGTCATTATGGACTCAAAGTTTTCTCCTAGTTTCTTAGTGTACTCTCTAATCTATGTTGCAATTGGCTTGTTAGTTTTCCATCCTAATTTTCAAAATGAGGGAAATGTGTTATGTACATAAAAGAGTATAAAAACTAGTATAGAATCAAACTTGCATTGTGCACTCTTAGTTTTCCTTATTGCTCCAAGGTTCTCCATAAGTTGTTCTATTTGAAGTTATGCTAGATCATATGTATGATCTTTCTTAACAATTTTATAACCAACATCCATAGTTATGTAGGGTACACTATTCAATCTACTAGATTGATAGAATTTATGTGAGATTACCCTTACAAAAAAATCAATAAGAGGATTTGTGATTGTATCTATAGTCATACCTCTCTTATTCCATACTACTCCAGTATTTTTCTCAATCACTTCCTTGGAATCACTTATATGTGTCTTGGGTTGATCTAGGGTTGGGTAGCCAATCACCCTATGAATTATTCTCTTATTTATTTTGATTGGTCCTCCTTCTAGCCACAAAGAACCATCATGAATTCAGCTCAGCACAATTAGTATCCACTCAGTTTTAAATACATTAAGAAAATCTAGGGCTCATGTTGAACCCTTTTTCTCAAAAAATTTGCATTCTTCCTTCAAAACACCATTTTCACACAACCTATTGTACACACCTATTATTTCCATGTCATCAATGCCACCTATCTTGCAATTGTATCATTTCCTCACATCTTGCACCAATATCACATTTGGTGGGATCATAGACAATGCACTAGAAAGGTCTTGTTTATAGGCAATGTCAGGAATGGCTTTAAATACAAGCTACTTAACTTCATTACTGACTAACTAAACATTTAAAACTTCTTTCTCTTCAACATTCTTCAAACTTGATGCCATTGTGACAAGATAGGGTTTATAAAAATTTAAACTGCGTAGCTCGGCTCTTGATAATACCTTAGAAAATCTGACAAACTAGCAATGAATCACTATATAAATGTAGTGCCTGCCCTTGGTTCACATTTTGTTATCGTTGCTGAACTCTTTTAGAACTAGTTTTATGTTGTTGGTTAGCAGCATTCTTTTGAGATTATAAGATGTTGTGCTATGGATTTAGTTTATTATGTGATGAGATTACTTAAACTTTACATTTCATGTATGTATGATGATTATTTTTAGTGTTCACAATTCTTGATGATGATTATTACATTGCTTTCAATTATTAATGATGATTAGTAAGATGATTTATTATCATATGTGCTTTCTTATGGATACTTACCCCATACTTGCATGTGTATGGTGTGCGTGTTTGCCTTGCGTGTTTTCTTTTGTATGGCGTGTCTGATGTGGTTAAGGAAGGGAGTCGTAGTCACCTACTAGTTGGGATCTACACAATGCACCACTTCCTGCCATTGTCTATTTAGTTTAGTATATATTGTGTTTGTACATGCATGATTTTTATGCAGGTTGCAAGTACCGGGTATCGACTTCCCTGAATTGCCAGGATGAGCGTACCCTATCACATTATCTCAATGATAAGAGAGGGGAGATAAATTCTCAAGTCCAAATTCCAACCCTTTGAGCCATTTGTCCTAATTGGAAAATTAGGACAAGTATCTGAGTTGAATGCCCACCGAATGTGTCGGATGACATATTTCATAATTTTTAACCCTTTAGATTTATTTTGTATACTTTTTTCTATGATGGGTTTTCATATTTTATCTTGGAGGTCTATGGTGAATTTTCCATTAATTAAGTCTTAATAAATAGATTTAATTAATAAATTATTTATTTAAAAAATTTTATAAAATATCATGATCTTTGATATTTTGATTGTAATTAATTAAATGTGAATTATTGGAGAAAAGGAATTAAATAAAAGAAAACTAGTAATTAAAATTAATAATAATAATAAAGTAATAAATAATAATAATAATAATAAAAGTTATAAAAATTAAAATGAAAGTTATAAAATTTAAATAGAGATTATTTAAAAAGTAAATTGGAGTTATAAGCTTGCATGGGAATTAACATGTGTCAACAACACGGGGGTTAGTGCATTAATTAAGCACAAGGTGTCTACAATTCTATGACTCATCAAAAAGAATTGGAAAAGACCCATGCTTAGTTGGTGACACCTTTCAGTGGTTTCAAAAAGCATTCCAAAAGTTTCTTGAGAGCTCTTGATATTCGAGCATTCATAGAAGCTTAAATGAAAAGCTTAATGGAAGCTACAAGCTTAATGGAAGCCATGAGCTACAAGCTAAAATAGAAGCTTCAAAGCTTACATGCATAAGAGAAGATTCATATGCTCATAAATTTTCTACTTGCTTCTATGCTCCTTCTAGCACTTCTAATCACTTGGAGGATTCTATTGGCTTGGATTCTTGGAAGAATTGTGAATGATGGAGAAGGAAGGGATTTTTCTATGGACTTCTGAGGCATGGCAAAGTAGCATCAGTGTCCAGGTGCACTCGTAATATTCTCATATTCTCTTTGTACTCTTTCTCTTCTTGTCTTCATCCTATCTGTTTTATGTGTCTGAATACTCTCTGTGATTGAATCTACTATTTGAAATTGGAATCTAGATATTTTATTTGGATGAAAAGAAAACAATAGAAAAATTCTCGTTCCAAATGAGAAAGAAATTAGATTTTAATCGAGTTTGGGTTCGAATTTATATTAAATTAGAAAGACAAGATTTGGAATTAAAAATAGAAATTTTATGGTGAAAATTTGAATGATTAGATGTAATCTTTCTATCAATTATATTTTTTAATGCATATGAACAAACCCTTTTATGGTTAAATTTAGAGAACAATTATTTTAACAGGAAATTCTTAATTCATCACAAATTGTCCTGTCGCTGCCCTTTGGATAGACCCGAACTCAGTTATTCATAACTTTTTATCGAGATCAAATTTATTCGATCACTCCAATCAGAATTGGCGCAACTTGGCCCTCTCCAACATATTTCAATTTCAGCCCAATTCAACAGTTCATTAGGGAGATATGGCCGTCGTACTGAGACTATTTTATTCAAGGACAGATATTTCTCCATTTCCAATAACCAAGAGTTCTTTATGCTTAACTTCACAAAAATAATATATCAAAGCATGGAATGAATTAAGATATTATTGCAATCTTCCCTTATTAGAATCTTTTAATATGCATTAGTTTTATATGGTTTATTATCTAATCTAATTAAATCAAATTTAATTAAGATTAGTTAATAGTAGAAGAAGTGTAATTAATTATTAGTCAATCTAAGTAAATAGATTTTTTAATGAGAGAAAATTAAAAGAAAAGAGATTTTTAATATAGTTTATATAGTGGACTTTTTGTAATTCATATTAAATACTATTTAATATATATTAAATAATTTAGAGATGGTAATTTTATATTACGTTTTTAAATGAAGAGACTTTAATGATAATGGATTATGATTTAATTGACACGAAGTCACTATTATAACATTGTTATAATTTGAATTACTAGGGTATTATTAATAAGTTATATATTATTAACTAAATTATTGATATACCTTAATGGTATTAAGAGTTAACTAATGAAGCTTATGTAAAGTTCTCTAGATTGATTAATAATAGTTTTGATGAGTGTATTATTTATTAATGTCTGTTGGGACTAACAAACTATTAATAAATAATAGTATAAATAGTTTAAATAGTTATCAATTAATACGATCAGAGTTAATCTAGAGGAGATTAGTTAATGATTGAAGTACTGTAAAAGATATTAATCAAATTAAATTGGTTAATAATTTGGAGTATTAATTAATTGAATTATTGTACATAGGGGAAACTTATTTGAGATAATAATACTTGGTATTGGGGATTTATTATAACTTGTTATTATTAAAATAAAATGGGAACATTGTTGAAATAATGATGAATGTGGTCATTATAGATTTATTAATAAGATTTCAATATAGCTTGTTATTAAATATTAACAAGTTATTATTAATGAACTATGAATATGAATATTTGTGTACTAAATTATAGATGACTTTTAACTTACAAAATTATAGTTAGTTATTAGTCAACTGATATCAATTGGAATGTTGTCTTGGATATGTAATTATTAATTAAATTAATTAGAGTTAATTAGATTTAATTAATAATCAAGTTATGTAATAGTGTTTAAATTGATATGCTAATATCGATTCCTCTAGCAAAGTTGTGAAGTATTTACATCAAAGTTGATAAGTTGTACTCTCATGACTTGAGTAACGACTTTAGATGTTTTAATGGTGAGACTTAGTATTATTGAATTGGAAACTATTAGATGTTAATAGTTCATGGATGGTGTACCTATGTTAATTGTTTGATTTAATTGATCATTTTAATAAAGTTATAATTCTTCTTAGCTTGATAATTGGTTCTTTTATAAATAAATAATGATCCTTGATTTATGAAGGAGAGTTAGTCAATTAGAATATGGATCTTAGTTAAATAAAGAAAGAAATTTAATTAAAGGTCAGTGATGATCAGTTGAATGAGTAAATAATTATCCTTAAGTTATTCTTAGAATAATGCTATCGAGGAATAAATGGGTTAACTTGTAAGTCAAATGATAACTTTATACACTTGAAAGTATACTTGCAAATAGAAAACTAGAAACCCCTACACATTATTCAACTCTGTGAATTTAGTTAACCAAAACATGTGTTTGCATCGTATATTCTATATGCTTCTTGTGTTGGGTTTTGGGTTGACTAGTGTTGACCAGTCCTAGGATGTTACCAGAGGCTCGGGGGTTATGAGATATGATGGCATGTTGATCTTATTTGGTCTCGATCTTTATAAGCCCAACCATGGTAATGTGATCGTATGCTCTATGAAATGTCTGTATTTATTGATTGTTATTGTTCATCAGTCTTCATGTGTGAAGCTGAGAGGTATGTGTATGAGACACTTGAGCTAATCATTTTTGAGTCATCGATCAGTTATCCTTAGATTATTTTCTAGTCGCCATGATGGGACTGAAATATGGATTTATTTTTTGATGATGTCATGTTGTGACATGTTTGACTCAACCATTTTGGAGTCTTTGATCAGTATGATTTTGAGATATTCTTGGTTGCTTGTGGAGAACCATTTATCTTGAGATATATTTTGGTTATTGAGAACCAATTGATACTTATGATTATTAGTGATGCCTTTAGTTGCCAATAGAGAACTGTTGTGGTCATGATTTTCTATGGATGCTATTCAGATGCTCATGGAGATTTGATGATTCTTATCTTGGAGATTTGATTATTCTTATTATGAATATTTGATGCTTTTATGCATATTTGATGATTTTATTATGGATTATCTTTTATGATTTTGAGATTTATGATTCCATGAGCTTAGGGTAGGTAATCTACTTGTAGTGTCGGGAAGTGGCTTGCAATGGGGGCCGGGGCCCTAAGTGGCTGCTAGGGTAACTCATTGTAAGTTTGGTTAATAAGTCATAAAATTTACACACTAAATGGAGATTAAATGAACCTAAAAAGATAATTGTTTTGATGTTCTCGCCCATGCCTTGAGTGCTTGTACAGGCTAGGATGGGAGTAGTGAGAACGCATGGTTGCGACCGTGCATTCCGTAGTATGCCTCGTCAGTATGAGAGGATACTAGTGGCCGCATGAGATTAGTATGGACCTGTGGAGTTTAGCTAACTGCTAGGGTAACTTGTACGTGATAATTGCGATGACACTTTTCCGCTTGCAGAGTAGGTTTCCTACATGTCTTTGTGTGCCTCTGGGAATTAGATGTCGATTTTGTGTGTGATTGGAACCTTTGAGTTAGTATACTTTTAGGATTCCTAGACTATAGAGATTTGTGCTATGTGTTATGGATAGCCTATTTGGGACTTGAGATTATCTCCTTAGCACGGTGGGAGTGGACCACTTAGGTTCCACGCGGTCGGGTGGTAGTGTATTTTCACTCTTATCATTTGAGATCCGTTCGAGACACCGTGGCTAGAGTATTCTTGGTTGGTATTTATCTTCATTATGATCTTGGAGCATTATGATAGATGATATACCTTATAATGGATGTATTTACTGGTATGTTTCTTATACTGATGATTTGCTTTACTTTGCATGTTAGTAGGATGTTTTAGGAGTGACATTCCTACTATGTTTATAGCCGATGATCTCTTCGGTGCTTTGGAATGTTACGCACAGAGGGATGGCTAGAATCCACAATGGTCTAATGATGCTATTTACGGTTGGGAGGAATCGTGCACTTAGTTTATTTTGTTTGATCTTTATGATGGATGTATATGTCTTTTATGATTGAGCATTTGAAAATGTAATGTATGAACATTGGACTTATCATTATTATTCATGGGGATGTTGTACTAGATGGATTCATGTATGATATGTGGTTTCATTTATGTTATTGCATCATGGATTAATATTAGATGATGATAATGTACTTTATTTACTTGGATGTTTATTCTTTTAAGCTTTTCATACCCTGTGATATGTACAGTGGATGATTGAGCTAAACTAAAATATAATTACAAAAGGACACTTGTATATTGTTTAAGTACATTGGATGTATCATTGTTATTTCATAAGGATGGGATGTTAGATGAATAGTTAATTGAGATGTGATACAACGTTAAGGGATCTTATATATATATGTTATGTTTATTTTCATTTGAATTGTTGCTATTGCTTCCACAAATGTTATGAATGGTTTTATCTTTCATGTTTAAAAAAAAAAAATTGTTTGGCAAACTTAGTAAAATTCTTTGAATCCCTTGGCGGGGCATTACAATAAATCTTATGTAATTGCTTCTAACAAATTTTAGGTTTCTTCTAGCTCTTCTTTCTCTTTCTCAATTTTGAAATGATGAAAAAGGGACTCAAATTGATCATATACCCTTTGAAAACCTTACAATTAATGCTAACTACTTACATAGCTATAAGCTCAGAAATAACCAATTTTAGGTTCATTCAACATCCATTGATATTTCCATCACTCAAAAACTACTACAAGCTTGGTGTTAACTAACTAGTTTGATAACTTGGCATCAACTAACATTCCACTTGGCACATATAGGAAACTTTTCATATTTGGCAACAACATGAAAAACTTAAAGATTTGTCTTGAATTTCTAATACCATCTTGCATCTTCATTCATGCTAATGTATTCTTTTTAGTACTATCTCCTTTTGGAACCGATACATGAACTAACCTTTAAATATTAGTCTCACATACCTCTTGTTCTCCTAGTTTGATTAGCTATGATCACTTGACCCATTGGGTAAAGTGATCCCTTCTCCATTTGATGTGCTACAAACATCTTTCTTTTTCTATATCTTGTTTATCTCATCTTTGATGTGTTCAACATCTACCTTGCCTTTACCTTTATCAAATTCACAACTTGGAGCATTTTATCTAGTTAGACAATATTTACTAATATGACCAATCTTCAAATAGCTAAAACATGTAGCTTGACTTAACTAACTTTTGTAGTTTCCACTAAAGTGTGTTCTTATACAATTTTTAGGAATATGTCCATATTCTTGACAATAATGATAGCTATATCTTGTATTATAATCCTAATTGTAAGAGTTCCCATTGTTTCTTACCTTTGTTGGCTTGTTTGTTGACCACATGGATATTGATCTACATTCAAAAGCTCTATTTCCATACTTCTAACAAGTGTAGCTATATCCTTCAATTTCTTGTGTATGCATCGTCTTGATTATGAATTCATGTGTCTGATGACTTTGCTTGTTGCACTTATGAAAATGAGTCATGTTCTTAGGCTTGACATTCTAATTTTTACTTCAATACACATTAGCAGTATGTCCTTTCTTACCATAATTATGACAAGTAGATTTGGAGTTCTTAACTTTAATGTTCTTTTCTTCTACAACTTTAGATGATTCTCATTCTTCAATGCTTGTGTAGCCTAGTCCTAATGTATCATTGTTGGATCTAGGTGATGCAAGACCATCCTAGGTTTCCTTGCAATCTTGCACTTTTTCTCTTTCTGCCATTGACTACTGAGTTCTTAGTTGTTTTCAAGTTTCTTTGGTTGTTGAGTGAAATCTTTGGATGCTGAGTCATTCTTAGTTGTTGTTGAGTTCCTTTGGTTTCCAAGTGAATCCTTTGGTTGCTAATTGCCTTTGGTTGCTGAGTGATTTCCTTTGGTTATTGAGCATTGTAGGATGTCATGTTCGTAGTTGCTACCGAGTGATTCCTTTGGATGTCGATCTCGTGTGGATGCCAAGTGCTAGTTTTCATTTCCTAAGTTGTCTATGTTTGGTTCTAGTTTGGGCTGACTATACTTGCATTTAATTTATGTTAGGTAGCTAATATTTGTAAAGATCCAACTTGTGGCCTTTCTATGTTCTAGAATATTTTGTAAGTCATTTTGGAAAATTATTTAAGGAAGCCTATGGTTAGGTTTTAGAGGTAGTTAAGAAGAAGGAGATTGAAGCTAGAGGTCAAATTGGGAAAATAAGATATGTGCTTGAAAGTGTGAACTTGAAGACTATAATTTGTATTGGTCATAACATAGAAGGCCTTATAGCTGGGCATGTATGAAGATATTTTGATGAATCAATAAAAGAATTTCACTCTTCTTCCTCCTTTTGTTATTGTTCTTTGTGTTGGCTTCCATTGTGTTAACTCTTGTAGGGTGGTTTGGAGAGCTAGGTGTGCCTTTGGCCCTAGTTATTCACCCCTTGCCTACATCACTAGGGGATCTCAATAATTTCTCAAAGTATTTGATGGCATCATTTGGCTTGTTGAAACTTTCAACAAATTACTTTTGCCTCTTTAGATCACTTTGCAATTGTTCATTCTGCAACTTCAATGTAGTTATCTCAATGTCCTTGGCATTTAGCTCATAGTTGGCATTCATCATTTGACTTAGGGTATCCAATTGCATGTTGGAAATCTTGGTTAGCTCTGTTGACTTCTCGTCCAATCTATTGGCTAGAATTCTTTGGTCTTCTTCAATCATGGCTTTGTCTTCCATAGCTTTCTTCTTTTATTTAGTTACCTCACATAGAAATATAGCTTGTGATTCTTGCTCTATCTTGAGATTTCTAATTTCCTCAGCTTGGACTCTATTCTTTTCCATTAGATCTACAATTGTTATATCAAATTCATTGGAGTCACCATCTACAAATATCTTGGTAGTGTCTATCTCTTTTTATAATTTTTCATTCTCTACAATAGTAATATCCTTCCTTCTCTTCAAGGATTTATTTAGTTCCTCTCTTGCCTCATTCAGTTGATTTAGTATGAGATGTATTTCAATCTCCTAGTTTTCAATAGTATTTCTCAACTTGTAGACTTCCATTTCAAGATCTTTCCTCAAAGATGCAAAGCTTCCCTTTTAAATAACCTAGCTCTGATACCAATTGTTGGAATTACAAGAGGAAAGGTAAAATTCTAAGAGGGGGAAGCAAATCAATAGTTTAAACTTAGACCCATAAAACTTTCATGATATATCCATCACATGCATTCAACAAGTAAACTAAAATAACATGTAAAGCATATGCATCTAAATCATATAACCATGTAAGCATTTACACACAAAACATTAGATATGATTACCTAGAAACCCTCCAAGTGAGAAGGTAAAATTGGGGTGGGGATGACACCCAAAAATCTTCACTACTACAATAATAAAGTGTATCTAATGAAGGTTACAATGTTTTGACCATCAAACATGATCTATCCTATGAAAGGTCTACCCTATTAAAAGCTTACAAATACTATTAGGTCTCACCTTATTAGAGGATTTCAACACCCTGTTGGAAGTGTGCCTTGTTAGAGGACTTCAACTTACAACTAAGTAAGCACCCTATTAAAGGATTTCATACAACCTATTAGGACTACTCTATTAAGAGATTTAACTAAAATCACATGTTAAAATGTCTTAGCATAGATCCTATGATTGGGACTTGCTTGCCTAATAATAGATCACCTCTATACAATGTCTTATTTATCCTTCAGGATTAGATGTCTCAATTTTTATCCTCTATTCTTCTCAAATTGATTTTGCAATTCACTCTATCTTCATAACTTCTAAGTCACTTTGAATTATCTATATGCTAATTAACTTGTTCGTACCTTCAATTCCTTATACACTCAATTCATAGTGTAGAGTTTTCATCCTCCTTAAGAATAATTAGGTGGCTAAGGGTTAGTTATGAATCTATGATTGAGATTCATCCATTTTTCCACTTAATCCTTCCCATTTTTTGATTAGCTACATCTAATTGCATAGGGAAACCAAATAGAGATTTGTCCTTATCTTCAAAATATCAAAATATAATCTTAGGTCGGCTCAAAAATGTTTTACATAGGTGTTTGTGTCATTACAAAAAAAAATGTCAAAACTATGTCTCTTGACATATGAAGTCTCTGATGTGTGGCATGAAATGTTATTTATGTTGTGACTCAGCACCTACATTACTTGGCATCCACTATTTACTCAGCTCTTGAATCACTTAGCATGGTCTATCTACTCGGCACTTGAGTGACTTGGCACTTATTGCAACTCAGCATGGTCTAATATTTACATATTGTGCTTGGGATCTATTGCTAGTTTGGCATGAACTGAGTTAATGGCTTAAGTGTGTTGACACTCACTTATTAGAACCACTTTGAGATCAACAATGTAGTGCCTCATGTACAAGTAGCAGATAATTGAGCCAATGCTCCTCTACAACAAAAATAGAGTAATTCTAGAGGAGATGTGAATAGTCCTCAAGTTGTTCCATCTTAACCTCCTACACATGTAGTCCCCAAGGCTTCTACCAAAATACAAGTAGAATATTGCAACTCGGCATGGTCTAATATTTACATATTGTGCTTGGGATCTATTGCTAGTTTGGCATGAACTGAGTTAATGGCTTAAGTGTGTTGACACTCACTTATTAGAACCACTTTGAGATCAACAATGTAGTGCCTCATGTACAAGTAGCAAATAATTGAGCCAATGCTCCTCTACAACAAAAATAGAGTAATTCTAGAGGAGATGTGAATAGTCCTCAAGTTGTTCCATCTTAACCTCCTTCACATGCAGTCCCCAAGGCTTCTACCAAAATATCTAATGCCTCATTTAGTGTGGTAGAATAGATGAAGAAGACAAATGTGAATATTTCCATGTGGGATGTTGTTGCTGATATACCCATGCAAAAGAAGTTGTTACAGTAGGAGTTGGAAAGTATTGAATTAAAATATCAGCCACCTAGCATGGAAAGTGCACAATTGCATGATTGATTCAGGGGCTAGTAGTTCAGTGATGCCTAAGTGTGTTACTAATTCTTTAGAGATGAAATATAAGCCCATTGTTAAGGATGTATTATAGTTGGATGGCTATATTGTCAACATTGTATAGATCCTTAGGAATGTAGAAATAGCCCTACATGCATGCCCTAGTTGTACTATAACTCAAGATATATCATTTTCTGAAGTCAAGCCACACTTTTCCATTTTTCTTTCAAAGAGACTTAACTACACAAATAGGTGGTTACATATCGTCTAATTGGTCATACATATTTTTTTTAAAAGATATAGGACCAAAGCTTTAGTTAGAGTAGAGCTTGTAGCCCTCCATCACATTGAACCCTACACCCCTAATCTCATCAATATGAATTGCACTATCCTAGAAATAGATGAAAATGACATAGTGAATGAGCCTACCACTTCTCTAGTAGAGATACCTGATTTTCTCTTAGATGAGTGGGTTAATGCATATCAGTTTGATCCCATATCAAAAGCCCTTGAGATAGGTCTTGGTACATACTATGTGTTAGAAAAGGTTGCTCTTGTCCCTAACCTTATGAAAACCAAAGAGGATGTGACTGGGATATGGAGTATGTATTTTGATGAGTCAAGAAATTAGAGTGCATCAGAGGCTAGTGTGATGTTGATTTCTCCTACACAAGTAAAGTACTACTTCTCCTTTAGACTCCAATTTTGTTTCATTAATAATGTGATAGGATATGAGGCTCTAATCCAAGGTTTCCAACAACCACAAAGGAGGGGCATCAAACTCTTAAGGGTATTTGGGGATAGTAAGTTGGTTGTTAATCAAGTTAGAGATTAGAATATTATGAAGAATAACCTCCTCAAATCATACAAACATAGAGTTTGGGATCGACTTGAAGGATTTCAGGCTTTCAATATTCAGAGCATCCCAAGAAACAAAAACAAACATGTTGATAGACTTGCAACCATTGGTGCTCATTATGATATACCAGAGCACATTACTAATGAGAAGAAGTAGCAAATTAGAATTGTTGTAAGGCTTTCCATCCCAAATAATTGCTCAAATTGGCAAGTATTTAATTTTGATTTACAGATTGTTGATTTCTTGCAAAAAGAAGCAAAGTTGTCTGCTAGAAATCAGTCCAAATTCAAAAGTTAGCATGGGGACCAAATTATGGACCTAAACTCCAAAAAATTTCCTAAAGGCCTAGTCACCTTAGAGGGACCAAACCTGACCACAAAGAGGGATGATTACACTCCTATCATTCTTGCTGATGGAAAGACTCTTAACTTGGGAAAGGTATGCACTAATGTCAAACAAGAAATTTTCATTAATTTATGTCAAAAATTTAAATATGTTATTGATTGGACATACAAAGACTTAAGGGAATTTGACCCAAATTTATTTCAGCATACCATAGATTTAAACTATGATGCTAAGCCTATTAGACAAAAACAAAGGCTAGTCAACCCAAAGATTGAAACTTTAATGAGAAAAGGACTATCCAAACTTATAGAAGCCAATATCATTTTTCCTATTAAGCACTCTTATGGGTAGCCAATCTTGTTCCTATTAGAAATAAGAATGGAGAAATCAGATTGTGTGTAGATTTTAGGGATCTTAATAAGGCTTCTTTTAAAGATCACCATCCCCTTCCTTCTATGGAAAAAATTCTATCCAAGGTTAGTGGCTCAGAAAGGTTTTCTTTCTTATATGGTTGTAAGAGTTTGGTATAGCTCTGATACCATGTAAGAATTTGGTATAGCTCTAATACCATGTAAGAATTTTCCTAAGGATATAATTCAATACCAAGATCAAGAAGCTCAATAGATAGCACAAGAAAGACTAATGATGATTAAATGAGAATGGATATCAGATGATTGGATATGAGATAATTGGATATAATATGATTTGATATGAGATAATTGGATGAATACACACTAGAAGTGTTGTGTATCTAAGGGCAACTAGAATGACTAGAAGTCAGACAAGAGATAAAGATTACAACTCAGCACATGTCCACCAAAGGTGGATTATCCTCCATTGAGCACATCAATTTGTGCAATGATGAGAGGATAAGTTTATATAGGTGTATCTCATAAATAGATGTTGTAGACACCATGTGCTCTAATAAGTTGCTAACTCCTATGTTGTCAACAAGGAAACTCATATGACTATACATATTCCTAATCATCTACATGAAAACTAATATAAAAATGCATTATCCTAAGTAAACTTAAGTAAAGTGTAATAATAATTAATTATTTACACTAACACCCCCCTTAAGTGAAACTTAGGGGAATGCACTTAAGCTCACAAAAGTTATGATGAAAATGCATGATGGTTCCTAGCTACTAGGCCATGTTAGGTACCCATGTACAAATGTAGCACTCTACATATAATGCAATGCAATGGAATACAATGAGATCACTTTGAAAAGGGAGAAAGAGGTAAAATCTCATGGGAAAAACCCTCCACCAAAAAGAGATATAAGTACAACAAATAAAGAATAATTTATGGATGGAGTAATCAAGACCCCCCCATTATGACATACATCATGCATATATAATAGAGAATCCCTCCATAAAATGAAATACAGAGAAATGAAATCACCCCATTAGTGAAAATCTTTTAATCATGAGTGCTTGAAGGAAAAAGAAAATCCAATGCTAACAAACAACATTTCTCCCTTTAGGAAGTAGATACACCAAGTATAGGTGCAGATATACTTCCCATTGTGGATAGGAAGATGTAGGAAGAGAAGCAATGTAGCCTCCCCTCAATGATGAATGCACACCCATGAAAGAAGCTCCTTGATGACTGAAGAAGTTGCACCATGAAAGTTGAATGATGTTCCTCCTTGTAGGAAGAAGTGATGTCATAGGTGTAGTGGAGAATGCTCCCCAACTAGTAGGAAGAATCCTCAAAATATATGATGTCTAAGGAAACTAGAATAAAATCTCCAAAGACTGATCTGTCTCCTTTGAAGTAAAAGAGTCCTCCTCCAACTGCTAAAAAGAAGTGTCCACAATCATGCTAGTCTCAAAAGAAAGATCAAGTGGTTGAGGGTTAGATTTTTCCCTCATAACAAGTGAAGAAGAATTCTCCTCAACAAAGAGAAGATGGATGTCATCAATAATGTCTCCCACATCTTCAATGTAAGACTCCACAAACAACACTACAATGTCTGGAAGGAAGTCATCCCATGAAGCTAAAATAGGAAGACATGGTGTTTCCTATTGTAATAAATCAAGAGCATCTGTGGTTAGAACTAGATTAGTAGAATCAATAGGAGCATCAAGAGGTATGATCTCAACTAGAGTTTTAAGTACCAGAACTAGAGAGATTGGAGGTAGAATTTCCTTTGGGAATGGAGGGACTTGTGGATTTCCATATGCTTTCCAAAGACACATCCAAAGGTGATAAGGATTACTTTCTTTTCTAAGGACAACAAGACAATCCAGACTAATATTTATAAAAATATCTTGAAGAATTATGCTAATAGGTGACTGATCAGTCTGAGAGGGAAGTTCTTTGAAACATAGATAAGGAAATACTTCCTTATATTCTCTTAGATGATCAATCATTAAAGCACTCCATTTTTTTATAGTTCTTTTTTGTCAACTTCAATTTTAAACCAAACTAACACTTGTGCCATGACTCCATGAGATCACTAAATATATGCACCCCACAAAATGAAAAAACAAAATCAAAGAAACCCCCCCCCCCCCCCCCTAATGCATGATTTGGCACTTTATATTTAGTGTGATTACAATGGCCACTTGCAAATTTAGGGCATAAGTGGACTTCTAATTTTGATGGTTACAATAAAAAATATGATGCTATATCAAACTCAACAAGATAAGACAAAAGACCTCTCAAGGATCTAATTAATTACAAGTGCCAACAAGCCAAAATGGGACCAAAATTTGAAAGTACTATGTCTACTCAAAATTACTGCAAACTAATACCAGATCTAGAAAGTAGACAAAAAATTATGCACTTTCAAAAAAAAATAACACCTGAATATGTGTCCATATGAGCCTAAACTAAGCCTTTGAAGTTGCAAAAATTGGGATTTGTTATTTGTAGAAAATTTTAGGAACAAAGATCTCAAACATCCTGCACCAATGTGTAGATCATGAAATTCTACCCCAAAATAGAAAAAATTGCTCAAAAAAAGGAGTCCATATGAGAGAGAGATATCACTATTTGAAAATCACCTATGTAATTATTTTTCTTGAATTTTTGGCATTCTACCTCCAAAAATCAAATGACTCTAGATTTCACCTCAGATGTCTAATTTTGATGAAACAAAAGTTGATTTGGGGGTTTTTTGACCTTCTGAATGTGATACCAATATCTGATTTGCACTAACAAGCTCCAATTTTGACCTACAAAAAAAATCTCTCCAATGGCTATGTAATGAAACTCCTATGGCTCTAATACCATGTAATAATTTTCCTAAGGCAATAAATCAACACCAAGATCAAGAATCTCAATAGATATCACAAGAGAGACTAATGATGATCAAATGAGAATGGATATCAAATGATTGGATATGATATGATTTGATATGAGATAATTAGATGAATACACACTAGAAGTGCCTTGTATATAAAGTTAACTAGAATGACTAGGACTTAGCAAAGTGATAAACCCCACAACTAAGCACATGTCCACCAAGAGTGGATTATCCTCCATTGAGCACAAGAGTTTGTGCAATGATGAGAGGATAAGTTTACATAGGTATATCTCATAAATAGATGGTGTAGACACAATTTGCTCTAATAAGTTGCTAACTCATGTGTTGTCAACAAGACAACTCATATGACTATGCATATTCCTAAGTGTCTATATGACAACTAATATAAAAATGCATTATCCTAAGTAAACTTAAGTAAAGTCTAATAATAATTAATTATTTACAATAAAAATGGTTTTTTAGGCTATAATCAAATGCTAGTCCAAGAGTTAAACAGATGTAAAATAGCATTCACTACCAAATGGGAAACCCATGCTTATTGTTAGATGTCATTTGGACTAACCAATACAGGTGCCACATTTCAGAAAGCAATGAAGATGGCCTTCAAGGGTGTGCTAGAAAATTTTGTATTAGTCTATCTTGATGATATAACTATTTTCTCAAAACATGTAGTAGATCACTTTGATCATTTGAGATAGATATTTGAAATATGTAAAGAGTATAGTGTCTCCCTAAATCCCAAGAAGTGTGTATTTTCCACTCACCAAGGAAAGTTCCTAGGACATATTGTGTCAAGAGATGGGCTAACAATAGATTAAGAGAGAGTAGAAGCAATTCTCTCTCTCCCACTTCCCAGTCATAAGAAAGGATTCCAGAGCTTTCTTGGTAGGATCAAATTTGTAAGAAGGTTCATCCCTAACCTTGCCTTCATGGTGAAGCCTCTTACAGTTATGTTGAAGAAGGATATGGTGTTTACTTGGACCAAGCAAGGGAAACTTAGTTTTGAAGAGATCAATAAATCAATTACATTAGCTCCCACTCTTGTCAATCCCAAGTTTGATAGAGACTTCATCCTTTACTCCCTTGGAGGAGAATCAAGTATATCAGGTATTCTAATATAGCTGAATGATGAAACTTTGGAGTAGCCCATTGCTTTCTCTAGTGAAGGGCTTAAGGATTGTGAAGGAAGATACAGCTATGTAGAGAAGTAAGTCCTTGCTGTTATAAGGGCTCTCAAAAAATTTAGACATCTTTTGTCTCATAACAAGATTCAGCTCTTGGTTCCACATGCAAGTGTAAAGGAGTTCCTACTGAACAAAGATATCAATGAAAAAAGAGCTAGACGGATCACAAAATTCATGGCATATGGCATTGGTATCAAGACCACTAAACTTGTGAGAGGCAGGGGAATGTGTGAGCAAATGGTCTCTTTTTTTGAGACACCTGAGGAAGCTTCCCTCTTAATACAGAATGAGCAACTAGTAAGGAATGAAAATTAGAATTATTGGTTACATGATATGACTACCTTCTTGGTAGAGGGAAGATATCCTCATGGCCTTAATAGAGCTAAGAGAAGACAATTCATATTGCAGTCTATCCCTTATGTCTTAGTGGATGGAATACTATTCAAGAAAAAATTTAATGGAGTCTTATTAAGATGCATTAACACAAACTAAGCTAAAAGAATGATCAAAGAACTTCATGATGGTCCTAATGGTGTCCACTTCTTAGCAAGGACAATTGCAATGAAGATCATGAGGGCTGGTTATTATTAGTCATCCTTATTTCATGATTGTCATAAGTATGTGAGGAGGTGTGAAAAATGTCCCTTCTTCTTTGGTAAAAAAAATCATGTAGCTCTTTCTCTTCATCCCATTCAAGTGGACCAGCCTTTTGCTCAGTGGGGATTGGATTTTATAGGCCCTGTCAATCCTTCTTCTAGTTCTAGTCACAAATGGATCTTAGTAGCCATAGATTACTTTACCAAATGGATGGAGGAAATAGCATTAAAGGATTTCATAGAATCTTTTGTTATTAAATTCCTTGATGGAATTGTAACTAGGTTTGGTGCCCCTTCAACCATTATTTTAGATAATGCAAAATATTTTGTAGGAGCTTAGATTTGTGCATGGGAAGTTGATCATATTATCTACTTGAGCACATCCTCAAACTACTACCCTCAAGGCAATGGATTGGTTGAGTCATCCAACAAAAACCTAACTAGGATTATGAAAAGGACTATAGAGGACAATCAAAGATGTTGGTATCAAAAGTTGACCATAGCACTATGGGCTGATAGAATAACACCTAAGAGGGCCACAGGAAATTCACCTTTTATGTTGGCATATGGGAGGGAAGAAAGGCTTCCAATTCCATTAGAGTTCCCATCCCTAGAACTAGCTCATTAGCTAGAGTTAATAGAAAATGATCATATGATAGTAAGAATAGAAAAATTGATGGAACTAGAAGAGAAAAGGAAACAGGCCATTTAGATCCTAGAAACAAATCAGTAGTAGGTAAAAAAGAATTTTGATAAGAAGGCTAGGGTCAAATCTTAAGAGAGGGTGATCTGGTATTAAAATGAGATGCACACAGGCAAAAACTGGGGAGGCACTCAAAGTTTGATACATCATGGAGTGGTCCCTATGTAGTTATTAGTTGCAAAGAGGCCAATGCTTTTCAACTATCTAAGCCTGATGGTGAAATTCTCCCAATCTCAATCAATGGGATTCACCTTAAACCTTACTTTTAGAGAAGGTTAAAGGGTTTTTTGTACATATTAGAGTAGTTTCTTGCTTTTAAATAAATGCACGAGCACAATTTGTCCCTCTAGAGAATAGAAAGTTTTGAGGTTTTGAGGGTTGCAAAGATTTTTTGTTCCTAGTTCTAATTGTAGAGAGGTAATTTTGAAGTTTCCTAGATATTTTTAGGTTTTTTGGGGTAGATCTTCATGTTTTATAACTTTGTATCCCAATGGATGCATAAGGTCACTAGTCATATGCATATCAGGCTTGCATCCCCCTTGAGTCACCAGAATTGTTGGTTAATTTTTCTCTCCCACCAAAATCACCACATTTGAATTTAAAGATAAATAGCTACTCCCTATTTTATATTCAATGCCATGAAATAAGATATCATAAGTTTGGGAGTCAAAATCAATGGGCCTACGATGCTAAGAAGTAAAGGTGTTTGTAAGATCATGTAAGGAAAGGTGACGACTTATGATGGTTGTAAGATTGGGGAGCCTAAGAAGTCAAGGTGAGATGCTATGAAAGGGATGCACCACAAGATCATAGCATCATAATAGTGGGGTCATCATAATATCATAAGACAAGGTTAAATTCTTAAGATGATGTGTGATTGGGAGATTTTTGAGCAATTTTCAAAGGTCTACAATGTTAGGCCTGACTTGTAGGATCTGGATATTGTAGGATCATAAGGCCAAAGGTGAAGATGTAAGATCTTATGAAGTTGCCAAATTTTGTAAGGTTGTAAAGGAAATTTAACTTGGTTTTGATCTTAAACTTGAAGAACATGTGGGGTCAGCTATTCCGAAGGGTGTTAGGAATGTGTTGAGATGAATAAAGTGATATGGTCAACTGCATGGAGACTTTGTTGGGGTGGCAAAATGAAATAAGATTATTGGTCCATGTGGCCCATTTTAGTTGTAGAATTCAGTTGACCTTTTGATTTTTCCAATTTGTCAAGCCAACTATGAAGAAGAAATTTTTTCTTGCATGATTTGATCTTCATGATCATTTCCAACCACTTTCCAATGAATGTTGCACCCAGTGAACAAAGGAAAACACTCCAACATCTCTGGTTTTATCCAACTACTTGGTAAAAGTGATTTAATGGTGCCATTTTTGTCTTCTCAAGGCTCTATTTTGACAAAATATTGGATTTCATTTTATTTGAACCTGTAGTAAGATTTGATTTTCTCCAAATCTGCATGATTCTTCTCTGCACTCTTAAATGGTAGTAGTTGAGTTTGGTTTAGCATAGGAAATATCTTTGTTATGATTGAGCTATAAAGGTAGATTTTGTAATTTTTATAGTGGTGGATATTTTTCTGATTCTCTAGTATTGTTTCATGTTTACTATTGTAATTTCTCATGCCTCTGAATCATTGTAATCCTCTACTGAGTCTCTTTTAGCCATTAACACATTATTCAAGGTTCTTTGCCTCTGGTTAATGTTTGTCTATGTTTTACAATTTGCATGATTGTATCTAATTTTGAAATTTGAATGATATTAATTGAAGTTTCTTCCTATACCATTCTTTTGTTGTCTAATCTACATGTAATTGTTGAATTAAGAAAGATCTAAATCTATGTTCTTTGAGGTTACAATTGGTTGATTGTGCATTCACGAGCAGAGATAAGTTCAAACACTCTATTTTGGTGCATCACCCCTTTAGGTTAGAGTAGGTAGATTTTCTTTCATGCATTCCTTCTCCCTTTTCTTCTCCAAGACTAGTTAGGTGAATCTTGATAGTAAAGGAAGCTAACCTTCTTCGAAGGTTCAACCTCATAGTTCAAGTCCCACAACTTGGGGGTTGTTTATATGTTTCACAAGGTTTTCATTAGGTAAAAACTTTGGACAAGGGTGCAAGCTTTTGTGACAATAGAACCATAATAAAATGAACATAAAATTATGGTGATGAAACATGATAAAAATGAACTCAAATCATGATGGCAAAACATGATAAAATAAACTCAAACTATGATGGTGAAAACATGATAAAATGAACTCAAACTATGATGGTGAAACATGATAAAATGAACTCAAATTATGATGGTGAAACATGATAAAATGAACTCAACCTATGATGTTGAAATATGATAAAATGAACTCAAACTATGATGGTGGAACATGCTAAAAATGAACTCAAACTATGATGATGAGACATAATAAAATAAACTCAAAATATGATGGTGTAACATGCGAAAAATGAACTCAAACTATGATTATTTAACATGCTAAAAATGAACTCAAACTATGATAATGAAACATGATAAAATGAACTCAAACTATGATGATGAAACATGATAAAATGAACTCAGACTATGATGGTGGAACATGCTAAAAATGAATCAAACTATGACAATGAAACATGATAAAATGAACTCAAACTATGATGATGAAACATGATAAAATGAACTCAAACTATGATGGTGGAACATGTTTAAAATGAACTCAAACTATGATGATGGAACATGATCCTAGGGTTTATGATTCTTAAGGTTATGATAATGAAGATGAACTTAATGTTCAGGATAGGGAAAGTGAATCAAGAGATTATGATAATGAAGGGATCTAAAGTTGTGATAGTGCAAGGATGACCCGAAAATGAACCATAAAGATCAAGATGAGTGAAAAATATGAGCAACATTGGATTTAAAGAATGAAGATGATGTGAATGATGACTTAAAAATAATAAAAGAGATTGTGGGAATGCAAGGAGAGGTGAGCGAATATGTTTATGGAATGTAGGAAGAGTGATAGGGAAATGTATGAGGTGTGTAGGTTTGTAGCATATCAGTGATTGACCATAATCTTGGTCTGGTGGTGGGAACAATATGTACAACATTAAAACACAATGGTTGTAGGAGACTTAGGGAGATGGAATTTAGTACAGGATATTGGGACAAAATGAAGAGAGGTGATAAGGTGGTAGAATGGAGCTTGTGAAGGAGTGGGTGGGTAGAGAGGATAGATTGGATCATAAGAGGAGAACATGTAGGATGTGGGTAGTACGGATGCATAAAAAGGAGGTATGAAAAAGTAGTTTCATATATGGTAAAAAAATGATGTGGGTGATGGGATACACTTGAAGCTTGAGGGTGGGGTACTTCATAAAGAAGTACCACCATGTAGTGGGAGAACTTTATTTGATATAGGAATATTAGGGATATGTCATGGTTACTAAGAAAATCAAGGTTTTTTCCCCAATATTACATAAGAATGACTCAAACAAGCATGCGAGGATTGCCCCAGCATCACATATGAGTTCTAGAGAAATTAGCATAGAAACAATGTTGGGTAATCCATAAGAAAATGGCATTTCCTAAGTGTACCATGTAACTATGAATTAGAACATGTTCAGAATATGCAAGGGTCATATCCAACTGACTTACAAGTAGAAAAAACCTTGATTGAAACCTTTCTTTTGAATTTCCCCACTCATAGTGCACCATTATATAAAGGATCATGACGACCATAAGGAGGGAACAACTAAATCACTTGGACAAAATCATCTGCAAAAAACCCAACATCAAGAAAAGAATAAATCCATGAAAAAGTAGCCTTTTTCCAAAGAGATCGATATGACCGGATACTGATGGCCCAATGTTAGGTATGAGAAGGGATGCATCCTTTAAGAACTTAGTAGTAGTATTTGGAACTATGACATAATTGGAAACTGTAACTTTCTATAGACAACCTATTAGTGATGTAGGGTCTTGCTATAGGATTTGAAAATGTACAAGTTGGACTGTACAACATGTGGATGATTCAAAAACTATGGTAGAATATGGTAGCGAGTTTGCATATGATAGGGAAAAGCTCAAGATGAGGAGGTAGCATGATACATATATTATTTTTATTGTTACAAGGGTATGATACATATAGTACTATTATTGTTACAGGGGTATGATACATGGGCATGGTACAAATGATGAGATAAAATTGATATGATACATGTGATAAAGTATAAGGTTAGGATAAATGTGCAGACCACGGTAGAATACACTACCTTGATGGGTTTTCCAAGCTAAGGAATAATGAGAATATGTCATGAGTTGTGGGCGTGCAAGGATGAAACTCATGGAACACCTTAGAAAAATGGGAAAATGGGTGATGAGATGTGGAGAGTTGATGGGGAAGGTGTAGGTTGTTGATAGATAATGAATAGCCTAAGTATACATGGTGCCTATTTACTAGGTTTTCACCAAGGTACCTATTTGAGCCACTTGAATTACCAAGTTTTCACCATAGCACGCTTATTTTTCTTTACTCTTTTTTTTTTAAGTAGGAGGATACACTAAAGACATTAGGCATGGAATTTTTTGAGGTGAATGATGTTGGTGGAATCATTTAGTACTTCACCTTCAAGCATTGATAGTTGATAGGCCCTATTGGAGTTTCAAAACTACTGAGTAGTAGAGAGCCTCAATACCAAAAGGACAATACTTATGCAACCTAAGGATTAGCTATTTCCTATATTCAATTACACATGCAAACCAATTGGATCCAACATTAACAAAACTAGGAATAGTTTTCTTCTCTTTAGGCTTTGCAAAACCAAGGTGGGTATACCTAAGGGATGAGTCAATCTGACTATTTTTGTATGCAAACTATCTTAGTTTCATTCTGATTTTCATCCTCAATTCATAAACACACAACTAATTGTGACTTTTTAAATAGAATACATCACCTATAACAAATTTGTTCATAAAGTCTTCTATAGATCTGCAAGTATTCTTTGCAACAGTGGCTACCTATGGCTAGAATATTTCATGCAAACAAGTATTGACCAACTTTGAAGATCTTCAAGAAATAAAAGTAAAATTAATTGAAATTTTGCATTTGATATCCATTTATGATCTATTTATCTTTCAACTAAATCAATTTGACCAGTGCCTAATCTAATAGGGTTCAGAGTCTACTACAAATCTATAGATCTAATTTGTTGCATTACAACAAATATTATCAGTAGTTCTTACTATAATCCATCATTCAAAATATCCTTCTCATTACTACAGCAACCTTATCAAATTCATGCCCTGTTTCATTGATAACTTCATTCATTCTTAAGAAAAATAAATCATCAAGCTCCTTAGCCCATTCATCTTTGTTTTTCAAATTATTCTTCTTATCTAGGGCACAAGGAAACAAACTAAACTTTTGGCTCTTGTACTTATCTAAGTAGCCAACTATTATTCTTTGCAAATGAAATCTCTTATTGTCAAAGTTAGTAAGATCATAAACGATATCACAAGTTTTCTCAATTTGATCATAGGAGGTTTTTATAACAGAATAACATAAAAATGTTATCTCCTTACTCCTTCTTACCCACTTATTCACAATAGCCCTCAAAGCCTCGTCACTTGCTTTCATTTCATCCCAGATACTAATCACCCTAGCCAACTGATCATAAACTAGTGGCCATTCAATTTTATCCCCAAAATATGTGAGAGCCTTTCTTAATTTATCTTCAAAATTATTCATGTTTATCCTCCATGCAAATTGTTGGAAAGCCCTAGATTTTACAAAAATGTCATCAACCAAAAATTGATGACTTGTCTCTTCTAACACAGGGTCCAATTCCATGCCTCTATAGTTAGCTATTGTTAGAACCAAACTTGGTGGAGGAGGTTCTTGAGGGTTTCCCTCTTCTAACATTTCTGGAGTAATAAAAATACCTCCCTATGATCCAATCTACTCAATTTTCTCACTAGTGAGTTGCTCTCCTACAATCCTTAAAGGGGATTGAGTGGGCAAATATTCCTCAACTTGAGGGCTCTTTTTGTGCATTACCTTATGCCTCTTGGGAGAAGGTTCATTATGTCTCTCCTCTTGGATAGCATTGGTGGATCCCATTATTTTTTAGACTTTATCCATAGGAGGTCTTTTATTCTAAATCACAGTATAACCTAGATTCTTTTGAACAATTATTTGACCAGCTCCAATAATAGGAGTGAAAGCCAACCTCCTCATGACCTCTCTGGCCTTATCAAGATAAGAATCAATAAAAATTTATTTCTTCTCATTCATAGCTTCCATTATTTTAGGGTAGGTATTCATGAGCTTATTTATCTTATCAGCCTCTATATTAGCATTATCTAGAGGACCATATTTCTGATCAAAACAATGAATGAATTCTAAAACCCAAGAATAAACTCTCAATTTTTCCTTTTTAGTTTCCTATTCCTACAATCAGAATGCATTCCTTATAATGTCCTCTAGATAATATGAATCATGTTTGACCTGTCTAAACTTTATCCTATGCCATGAGATCTGATTAAAGAATCCCTCAGAATCACAAAAATGGGGATGGGAGACAACCATCATATACCGATCCAAAATTTTATGTAAAAAGATCCAACCCCCTTTGGTGATCACAAATTGGTGTGCCACAGTGCAAGTAAGAAAAATGGACCCCAGTGACCTTTTCAGCAAAAACATCTCCTCCACTCCTCCTAACTACCACAAAATTTCAGCCATTCTTAATTTTAAAGGTACTCGGTAGAGCAAAACATGAGGGCTCCTGCTAAAACCATAGATTTTGAAAATAGTAGAAATAGAGTAAGGAATTATATCGCCCCAAT
Source organism: Cupressus sempervirens (assembly GCA_028749045.1). NCBI lineage: Eukaryota > Viridiplantae > Streptophyta > Pinopsida > Cupressales > Cupressaceae > Cupressus > Cupressus sempervirens. The sequence goes on from CM053786.1 coordinate 878,863,573, forward strand.
TGTGTGAAACTTTCAAGTTATGGGGTTGTCCATAGGCCTAAGGAGGTTCATTAATGCCTTAGGGATCTTAGGATTGTCACTCAATATGATGCATCTCAATTTAGAAGAAAAATACCTATCAAATTTGACAAAACTAGCATTATTTGCATCCCAGGTCATAGCTACACTCCACAACTTGACTGGCAGTGCTTCTCCATTCTCCTCTTTTCTCAATTCCATCTCTTTACCAAAATATGCCACCCCTTTAAATAAGAACATATGCATCAAAAAAGAATAGTGTCCAAAAGTCTTCTCCACTTTCCCTTTGGCGATCCCAACCAAACCAACATTGATTTCTTCAACCAAAAAGGAAGAAAAATCAAAGATAACATCTACACCAAAAGAGGCAATTTGAACCATCATATTCATAAAGCCAATGGGCATGAAATCCTACTCATCCTCACCAAAAACATGACATAGGGTCTTGTATATCTCTACAGCTCGAGAAGCCTGAGAAGTGAAAAGACTCTTCTTAAAAGGTTCCCTAGAGGTTGCAGTGATTACTAGCAGAGTTCCTATTATGCCAATGTGTACCCTCAGTGCACCTCCTCTAATCACATCCTTTTTTTCCTTGTATTCATTTTCTAATTCTGAAAAATTAATTAGCACATGATAATCTGACAATGGCTTTAGGTGAAAAACCTCCCTAATTTCCTCAAGACTAATTGAGATCAGAGGCACACCATCAATTCTTCTCACCACCCTAACAGCTTGGTCATAATTCTTGGCATTGGTTTCAAGAAAATCATAATCCATGAAAACACTTGGAACTACTAGCTTTCCCAAATCAAAATTCCAAACATTAGCATGAGATTAAAATAAATTCCTTTCTAAAAACCATTTTTTGAACAAAACAAGACCACTTTGTGCAGTTGTTGCATCCCTAACCCAGTTCCCTTTATCATACAGGCCATCAGCAATCTTAAGCCTAGGGTTTAAGGAAATTAACTTCTTAACTTGTGCAGGTTTAGTAGTGGATTCTAGGAGTAATTCCAACAAATCATCATGAACATTCCACTTGCCCTGAAAATGCTTTCTTAGGAGGCATCTTGACTATATTTTATGAGGATCAGAAGGCTACAAAGGTTATAATATGAGTACTTGCCTAATTTTCCCAAATCGTTCTTCTTCAAACCTCTTCAATAACTCACGAATAGGGAGGGTTTCTTCACATCTTTGTTAGGCTTATCACAATATCATTTGTAGGCTTTGGTGCTCAGGAAACATGAAATCTTTGTTTACGCAAGACTGGAAATGGTAAAATTCCCTATATTATACTCTATCTTTCTCACATGTGAAGCTTTCATTCATCTTAAATGCACAAAATTGAAAAATAGGGTGGCATCATATTTCCTTTTGAATTTGCATTGTTGATCCTTGAAAAATCCTACAATCTAGGAAACAAAACTAAACTGACTCATCCTTCCCCCTAACATGCTGGTAGTCAAACCAATAAACAACTTCCACCTCTACCTTTCCTTCAATGTTGGCATTTTAGTCTAGGCCCAATGATGACTGGGGACATGTATCATCAAGTCGCTACCTTGCTATGCATAAGTTTCGAACACCTTGCTTTAGTGTGATAGTGACAACCATTGATGTTGCTTTGATCGTGTTGCAGATATTTGATATGAATCTTACAAGGAATATGGTGGGTCTCGCATTCACTAACTTTCTATACATAATCTTTATGCAACTCTTCATAGCGAGATAGCGATGGCTATAGATTGGAAGTTGATCTAAGGCCATGGAAATTTCATGAATCTTTTAAGCTATGGTGGGACCCTTACTCACTACCTCGCTATACACAATAAGTGCACATGTTTCCATAGTGAGATAGTGAGTATTGTTGATCCATGCTTGATCTGATGATCAGGATCCTTCACATGTTTTCTTCATGGGGCATGGGTCCAAGTCACTGCTAATGCTAAGCTGGCTTAACATGTTGGCATATATATATAATTTTAAGTTCCAATGACATCACTCCCCCTTGGTTTTTCCATGTTTTTTTTGTAGTCAGGTCGCTACTTGACTACTAGTGAAAATCAGTTACATTTAGGTAGTGACATAATGACTTTCGCCAACCCATAAAAAATTGATACCGGGAAAATTACAAATAGAATAACCATGGCTGATTTGATTGTAATGAAAATAAAGGCATATTTTGTAAGATATCTTCCTTGGGATCCCAAAATCACTGCCCTTTTTAAGAAAACACCATCTCTTGTAATATTTGGGCACTCATCATGTCGCTACCAAGAAAATTGATGATTTTTTGGTTATAGAGCAGCGACCTCCAATGAATAACAAATTCTGGTGATAAAGAACATGTAACACAATAATTGAGACTTCACCAATTAATATTGTTGTCAGAGAGGATGGTAGTGTATATTTATGAAATTACATGGGAATACCATGGTCACATCAACATTTTAAAGAAAAAACAAATTTGGCCGCTTTCTTTAAATTCTGAGCACTCGCCAAATTGCTACCGAGAAAATTGATGATTTTTTGATTGCGATATAGTGACTCACCAGAATATCTTAGGTTCTAATGAGATCCCTTGCGAATTATTCTATGCACATCCTTTCTTATACTGACAACCCTAGGATAGAACACATGACCATAATTTTCAAAATGATACACTCTTCCAGCACTAGACCAAGTTATCGATATTATGACAGAATTTTTTGATGGTCGCTACATCGCTAAAGTAAATAGCATCGCAGCTCTTCATAGTAAGTATGCGACATCTGTTGATCCAAACAAGATTCAATGGCGAGATAGAACCTTTTCAAAATGACATGACAATGACTTTGAAGCAAGCGGAAAAGAATAGTCAACCACTTTTAAAAGACTTCACTCCTAGATAAAAATAATAGGGCAAGACCTAGGGTTTTTCACAAATGTTAAAAGATATCAAAAATACAAGTCCCAAAATCTAAGACCCTAGGATCAAATAAAGGACTCACATCTAATTTTTTACAATTATTTTAAGACAAATTGCTATGTAAATAATCATACCAACAGTGGCTCTATTTGGGGATGATAGACTACCTGAGTCTATGCAATAATTTAGAATCTTTGGGAGAGCAAACCACAAACTTGGTATAAAATGACAACTTCTTTAGAAAGCACAAGGTAGAACACAAAAACAAGGAAAAACCATTATACAAGGACATTCACATGGATTTACAATATATACACAATGTACAAGAACATAAGGAAACCTAAAACTAACATTCATGGAAAAACAGATACCTTAAGAAAAGTATCTCTTCAAGAACTATCCATGAACTGGCTGTTCTAGAATATTGTCTAATAAATCTTTGATTATATAAGAATCTTCTCCCCATGAATTTTCAATTAAATAGGGACCTAGCTAGATAGGATCAAATTTACCATATTTTCCTTTATCCTCTATTTTGGCATTCCAAATTAGGACTAAATCTCCATCTTGAAATTTTTTTCTTATTGTCCTTTTGTCATACAGTGCCTTGATTTGTAACTACAACTTTTGGTTTCTGACTAATGCCTCCTTTCTTGTTTCTACTAACCCTACAAGCTCATCAAGCCTTTCTTGCATATCATCTGTAATATCCTCATCATATAAATGGATATAACTGTATAGTCCCATTAAGTTATTATGAGGCATCCTTGCCTAAATTCCATATACTAGATCAAAAGGAGCTACCCCAATGGCCTTCTTTACAGTCACTCTGTCAGTCCATATTGCAAGTTGCAACTTAGAGTCCCATGCCTTCTTGTTATCATCCAAGGTCCTCTTAATGACTTTTAACAAGCTCTTATTTAAGGATTTAGCCTATCCATTCCCTTGTGGATGATATAGGGAAGATGTTGACTTAGTTATTCCATACTTGTCACAGAACTTTATAAGATCCTCAGACCTGAAGCACATGGCATTATCAGTCACGATTTTTTGAGGGCAACCAAATCTAGAAATAACATTACTTAGCAAGAAATTATTGACAACTTTACTTGTTGCATTTCTTGTGGGGATAGCTTCTACCCATTTTGTAAAGTAGTCAGTAGCAACTAGAATCCAAGAATAGCGAGTACTGGATTTAGGAGAAATCTCACCTATGAAATCCATACCCCATTGTTGAAATGTTGCTTGCACTTCAACTGGCTTTAAAGGAGTATTACCTAAGAATTTAAGTTTTCCAACAAACCTTTGACAAGAGTCACATTTCTTAACCATGATTTGAGCATCCTTGAATAGAGATGGCCACCAGAATCTAGCTCTCATTACCTTGTGTGTATTGGTTTTAGCCATATAATATCCCCCACACACTCCAGTATGCATCTCATTCAGAATTTCTTGGGCCTTTTCTTGATCAATACATTTCATTAATATCCCTTCAAAATTTCTCCACCGTAGACTACCTTGGATAATTATATACCTAATAGCCTGTAATTTAGTGCTTCTTTTCTCATTTTCAGTTAAATGAGATGGAACCTCTAAGTGTTGCAGATAGTGAATAACATTGGTATACCACTCACAATGGCTCATATCGCATGAAACATATCTAAGGTCATCTGTTACCATATTAATCTGGTTAGCATCCAAATTTGATTGAGCCATGAGTTTAGCTAAACCTTCACCTCTTACCAACTTTGTTATCTATATCTCAATATTAAATTCTTGGATCCTATTGATCCATCTACATCTTCTTCCAGACACTTCCTATTGAGAAAATATATCTTTCACAGTAGCACTAGGCACAAACGCAATAATAATAGCACCTACCAAGTAGCATCTAAAAGCCTTTACAGCTTTTACTAGAGCATATGCTTTCTTTTCATTTATTTCATATTTCAAATCAGCTAGCTGCAATGACTTACTAAAGAATGCAATTGGTTTTTCATATCCCTCTTCATTCTTTTGCAACAAAATTGTACCTACAGTATGAAAAGAAGCAAAAGAAAATATGTGCATGGGCTTAGTGTAGTTAGGAGTTCTCAATACTAGAGCATTTATTATTGCATTTTTAATATCCTCGAATGTTTATGAAGGCTCACCATTCCAACCTATAATAACTCCCTTCTCGAGAATCTTTAAAATAGGTCTACTAATTTTAGCAAAGTTAGTAACAAACCTTCTTAGAAAATTAACTTGCCCAATGAAAGATTGAATTCCTTTTAGATTCTTTGGCTTGGGGACTTTATCAATAGTTGCTACTCTCTCAGGGTCTATCTTCACCCCATCCTTTGATACTATATGTCCCAATAACTTACCTTCAGTCACCCCAAATGCACATTTTTTAGGGTTTAATGACACTCCATACTCCAATGCTTTGATAGAAATCTTTTCCAAATGCCTACAATGATCTTCAGCCTTCTTAGAATAAGTTGTGAAGTCATCTTGATATACCACCATAAACTTATTGATATATTCATGAAAAGCCACATCCATGGCTCTTTGGAATGTAGCACTACCATTAATCAATCCAAAAGGCATTCTTACATATACATAAGTCCCCCAAGGATTTGTAAATGTTGTCTTGAATTGTTCTACTTCTTTTACCAAGACCTGGTTATATCCTGAGAATCCATCAATCATTGAGATAAGTTCAAACCTTGTTACTTGTTGCAGCATGGCTTCCATATTTGGCAATCCATAATTATCTTTTAAGGAAGCAATGTTCAGATTTACGAAATCTACATAGAGTCTAATATCTCCATTCTTTTTTCTAACCAAAACTAAGTTTAAAACCTAGGTGGAATGTCTAATAGGCTTGATTATTCCCCCATCCCTTAACTTCATTAATTCCTCTTGCATTTTGGGGGATAGGGTGGGGTTGACTGGCCTCTACTTTTGCCTAAAAGGTTTTACATTGTCTTTCAATGGTATGACATGTTGAAAGAGATCTTCTCTATAGGATTTCAAGTCATCATATTACCAAGAAAAAAAATATATGTACTTTCTTAATAGGTCAATCAAAGGCTTCTTAATTTTAGTTGACAAATTCTAACCAATATAGACCTTCTTTGGGGCCTCACTAGTACCTAGATTTATCTCTTCTAACTCCTAGGGTTTACAATCCTTAGTTCCATGTCTTACCCTATCCTGGTTATCAAACATATTCTCCAAGATGACTAGACCTTTAGGTACTTTGTTAGTCTTCAGCTGTATAACTTCTTGGCCAAAAATTGTGTCCTTCCCATCTATGGTCTCAACCAAATCACTGCAATCCATCTCCTGACCATGATACTTATCCTCATTTAGCAAGAAATTCATAATGTCTTTTTCATCTTCAAAGACTTTCCAATGTTCAACATTGTCAAGTATTGATGGCCTATTTTGAACTTCAATTTGTGATATCCCTGCAAATGATACATACTGGGGTTTAATTGCTACATTTGCTAATAAGTTAGCCATCTTATTTTGAGTTCTATCCCTCCATGATATGCCAAATGCTTCAAAGAATTCAATCTGATCAAACATAGCATTTCTATACTATTTCAACCTTCTATTCTTAGAAGCATATGTTCCCTGTACTTGTGAGATAATCAATTTAGAATCACTTATAACATGTAATTTTTTGATCCCATGATGGGTACCAACTTTCAATCCTAACAACAAGGCTTCATACTCAGCTATATTGTTGGTGCATGAGAAAATTAAGGTAAAAGAGTATCTAAAAGTGTTTTTCTCAAGAGAGACAAAAACTACCCCTGCTCCTGCACCTTCCTTAGAATTGGCCCCATCAAAGAACATTGTCCATAACTTTGGTGAATTCATACAACACTCAACTTCATGTTCAATTACAGCAAGATAATTCTCAACTTTTTGGATAATCATTTCAGCTCTAAATGCACTCACTCCAATATCTTAAAAGCAAGTAGCATCTTTGTCAATTTCTTCACCTAAGATGTGATTAACCCTTGGCTCTTTGTCTAGTTTTATAGCTTTATCACCTATGTGAAAAGTTGCATAAGTTAAGTCACATTGCAAGCTACCTCCCATAGTAGCACTGCATTTTCTAGAAAGCAACATTCCATAGTGTGGAGGTATATCAACTACAAGGACTAACATGGTCAACTCTACCTCAGGATATGCAGCTAGTTTAAATGGCAAAGCATTTATAGTACCTATGACTAGGACTTCCCTAGCATCCATGCCTCTACATCTACCTTGCTTAGTGTCTACTTTCAACCCTAAGGCTTGCATTACTTTATTATGGTGTTAGAAGCTCCTAGGTCTAGCATGCAATTTTTTAGAGTTTTCCCTTTTATAATTAGACTGAGAAAGAATGGGTCAATATCTTCTATGTATGCTACTGATGAGTCATCCAAGAACATTTGGGGAATTTGGGACATGATACTACTATCCTCTATTACTAAGGTAGTCTATTGAATAACACTTTGTTCTACATTGTTATTGCTAGTTCCTATCCCTCCCAACCATGACAGAGCTTTATTCTTATGCTCTTCAATTCTAAAGAGTTCAAACAAAGTTACCTTAATAGTGACTTGGGACAACATGGATATCATATCAATTGGCTCAGACATAGTAGGTTTAATGATCATACCTAGAGTAGGAGCCTTATGAGCAGCAGGGAATATTATTTGCTTGGAATTATTAGACCCTGATCCCTTCCCTTGCACAATTGCTTTTGATATCTCATTTGCTTGGAATTTCACTTTCTTCTTAGGTTCCCACCTCTTAGTTTTAACATCTTTAGCCTTGACAGTCTCTTTATTAGTCTTCTTATCTTCATATTTCATCTTATGAGTAATGTCTTTTATGAATATACCAGAAGGCTTTCAAGTTTCATTGTTAACTATTTTGTTTCTCAAATTATAGTTGATATGCATTTGGGAAATCATTTCTCCAGTGATCCTATCAATTTCTTCTTTGGAAGGCATTCTTAAACATACATGACCTACTTCAGAAGATGTAACGCATACTTGATCTTCATCATAGCCTTCATTATCTGAAAAAACTTTTTGATGATGTAATTGATAAGCAATTTTTTTATTTTCAAAATCACTTTTAGTTTCTTCTAAATCAGAATCAACATAGTCACTACACATGCTTACCATATTACAACTTACATCATCATGACTCTTTTCTTCCTCCTCCTCCTCAGTTTGTAAATTGTGATCAGAAGCAAATGACTGAGAAACTGCACAATATTCAACCAAATGGGGTGATTGACAAATAATGCACCATGGCACATTATCATTCATATTTACTAAACATTTTTGCAGAGGATTTGATCTGTCCTTATCTTTCACACTTTGAGTCTGGTTAGGGATTGGCTTGCCATCCTTCCATTGGGTAGTATAAGGGTAATTCTACATTCTAGGTTGTCTATTGAAGTTGTTATTGTTCACAGGGGCTTTCTCAGTTGCATTTGGCTTATTGAAACTAGTGGGATTCATCTTTTTAAGCAATTCCAACACCTGGCCTATTGTAGGTTCTTCTAGCTTCTTTCCTATAGGAGTTTTATCACCCTCCCTTTTGTTATTATTCTTGGGATTAAAAAGCTTTGGATCATCTCTCCTACCCAATTTTCCAGATGCTTTTCTATTATTCTCAATATTTAATGCAACCTTGTAGGCATCCCTTAAAGTTTTAGGATCCTTATCCCTCAATTGATAAGCCATTTTGCTATCAAAAGCATTAAAATATGTTGTGATACAAACATCCTCATTCAATTTCATAACCTGAAACAATTTGTACATACCTTTCTGGAATCGTACATTGAAATCAAATGCAAACTCATTAGGATTCCTCTTGATATTGTTTAATTCATTTAACATGAATCCAACATTAGTGCTATCTCCATATTGTTCTTTGAATAACTTCCCCAAGTCACTCCATGAGCTAATACTATCATCAGGTAGCCTTCTAAACCAATCCCTTGCATCCTCCATTAGTGAAACAACAAACAACTTCATGACCACATCTTCATGTTCAACTTCATAATCATTTAACATGTCTATGAAGATTCTCAAATGTTCTTCACTAGTAACAGCATTATTTCCAAAAAACTTAACCACTTTTTCTCTTAAATCAAAAGATTTGGGATGTGGAGCACCAAGAATACCTACAAATGATATTTCTCTATACTTTTCCATGTATACAAGTTTCTTCTAGAAACTAGGAACATTTGAGGTACTCGTTATGTTAGCTTGGTTTAGAAGAACACTTTGGGATTTTTGAGGTTGGACAATAGTGGGTTGAGTATAAGTGGTGGATGATGAGGCAGGAGCAAACTGAGATATTCCTTGAACTAAAACTATTGGTCCAGAAAGAGGTATAGAAGTTGAAGCTAGGATGGATAAATTTGGCCATGAGGCTAATGTAGAATTAGTCTTAATGAAATGGATTTTCCTCCTAGTTTTTGCAGCTTGAGCTTCATTCTCCACTTTTTAAAGCTCTTTTGCAAGATCTTCCTTCTCCTTTCTAGCCTTCTCCAAGTCTAAATCTAATTTTGACATGAGAGGCTTTAACGATTTTCTTGATTGAATTTGAGGTTCATTTATCTGGAATCCTATAGCTTTACCCTTTCCTTTGTCTACAACTTTCACAATGGGTTCTAAAGGATTCACTTGTACATGTTTATAGTCTTGGACTTAAGTAATAACTAGTTCTTGCTTTTGATTTAGGTGTTGTTCTTGTTCTTGAACTTTAGCTTTCAGACTGTCTACATCTCCAAAAACATCAGTATGGAGAGTCGTAATTTTCTCTTCTAACTTTTTATTCTACTCTTTCAAGGCAGCCATCCTTCTTAGTAAAGCATCTCTTTCTATTATGGCATCCAAGGTGGATTGCTCCTTTTCTTTTTCAAGACGAATGCACTTAGCTTCTTCCTCAGTAACCCATTTCTTTAGATATCCTATCTTTGATTGTACTTCTACAAGATCTAGAGAAGTAGCTTTTAAATAAATAGGGTCATCCAAATCTATAAGATTTTTTTTTATGTATGGGACTATCTTAGGATTAGAGGGATCTCGAAAAGAATTCCTGAGTCCTAACCTACGATGCATTTCAGCTATGAGATCTAGTCTAGGGGATATATTCCCTACTGGTGACATATCCTTATCTTGATATGCTCTTTCATCTGGTACTGGGGTAGTAAATATCCCTCATAAGAGTCTTGTGGTTTTTGATTCAAAACTGACTGAAGAAGACTCTCTCGCTATCACTAGTTGATACTGGGAATTGAGAGATACACAACCTCTAGGTTTCTAGGTAGGATTTGGATATGTCATTTTCTTATTTAGGTTCTTCCAACCACCTTTAGGCAAATCAATATGCATTGGTTCATCAAGATGAGCTCTTGTGTAAGCTCTTGTGTTTTTTCTTTTGTCAGCCATTTCACTATATACTAAATAAGCACTAGCTTCAAAACCTTGACTAAGTCAACACCCTTCTCTGGGAAAATACAGAATTACAATTTCTTCTAACCTTGAGCAAAAACACAAGTAGAGATAGAAATATCTCATACGGATGGACCAATCACTAATCTTATAAGACTGCAACTCTTGCTTGTTAGATAAGACACTAGGAAAGGTTGGATACGTTAGTGTATCTCTATGGTACTTTGGTTTTTCTTTCTTTCTTTTTAAATTCTCAAGGTTTGTCACTAAAACATCCCCTTTATAACCACAAGAAAAAATTGACATAGTCTGACACACACGTACATAGTAGGACCAAAGAAACTATAGTACTTTTGACAAATGTGCTAGACAACTCCCCAATAGAGTTTCCATTTTGTTGGAGTTTTAAAACTACTGAGAAATAGAGAGCCCCAATACCAAAAGGACAATACTTATGCAACCTAAGGATTAGCTATTTCCTATATTCAATTACACATGCAAACCAATTGGATACAACATTAACAAAACCAAGAATGGTTTTCTTCTCTTTAGGCTCTCCAAAACCAAGGTGGGTATACCTAAGGGATGACTCAATTTGACTATTGTTGTATGCAAACTATCTTAGTTTCATTCTAATTTTCATCCTCAACTCATAAACACATAGCTAATTGTGACCTTTTTAACAGAATACATCCCCTATAATAGATTTGGTCATAAAGTCTTTTGTAGATCTGCAAGTATTCTTTGCAATAGTGGCTACCTATGACTAGAATATTTCATGGAAACAAGTATTGACCAACTTTGAAGTTCTTTAAGAAATAAAAGTAAAATTAATTGAAATTTTACATTTGATACCCATTTATGATCTATTTCTCTTTCAGCTAAATCAATTTGACCAGTGCCTAATTCAATAGGGTTTAGAGTCTACTACAAATCTATAGATCTAATTTATTGCATTATAACAAATATTATCAGCAGTTCTTACTATAATCCATCATTCAAAATATCCTTCTCATTACTACAGCAACCTTATCAAATTCATCAAAGCTTTTACTCAATTCATTGAACTAATAGTAGTGGTGAACAGATATACAACCTGAAGGATTGCATTCAATTGCACAAGTTTTTTACTTATACAACATCAAGATAGCTAAGTAACCCAAAGGAGACAAAATTCAGAAAGAACCGATATGGGGACAGCTCATAATTTTTATTCATTTTCTTTGAAAATTGTATACATTCTATAGCAAACTTAGAATAACCATAGGAAGAAACACCAAGATCATTCTGTATTAATGTATTCCCATAAACTAATCGAAAAAATACATCATAAATCTTGTTCAAATTACTTGGACCAAAAATAAACTAAGTATCACTAACCACATTAGAAATCGGCCTCTCTTTTTTTTAGCCCTGGAATCTCACTTATATAATGTGAGATGCAACAAGCTTTAGGCTAAGATAAATTTATAGGTGCCTTTTACAAGAGATATTTACATACACATATCATAAAATGACAAAAATGTGAGTAACAGAAGATTTCTAAATCAAACATTCCTTTTGGTAGGTCCGCTTCTGTTACATCCTCTAATGTTGTTGATTTGGCCTCTATTTTGATTCCTTCATGTCTGTAACTGCCAAGCTAGCCAATGATGAAATTTGTTCTGATGATTGTAGGTTAATCTCTGTCCATGGGTTTTCACCATCTCCATCCTGTACTGTGGGAGTAATTTCTACTTTTCCCACTTTTTTGGTTGTGTCAATGTCCTGTGGGCCCAAGCCTACAACTGAAAGTGACTGATCATTCTTGTCTTCTTCTTCTTGTTGGCCTTGTGCAATGATGGTGTCAATGATTTGGATCTCATCACCCTAAGCATCATCACTATCAGTTTCACTTTCCTCAAACTATTCATCAGGAGCTATTTATGCCATCCATTTGTCAAATGAGGTGTCATCTAGCCAATTGAATTGCAACATATCCTTCTATCTTTTGAGCACATACTCAGCCTCATTATCAATAGTAACAAAATTTTGTTTCAAAGAATCAAAGAATATTTGGGCTTTCACTATTTCTTTAATTGTTGTGGCCCACCATGCATGCCCTATTTCATTGATAACTTCATTCATTCTTAAGAAAAATAAATCATCAAGCTCCTTAGCCCATTCATCTTTGTTTTTCAAATTATTCTTCTTATCTAGGGCACAAGGAAACAAACTAAACTTTTGGCTCTTGTACTTATCTAGGTAGCCAACTATTATTCTTCGCAAATGAATTCTCTTATTGTCAAAGTTAGTAAGATCATAAACGATATCACAAGTTTTCTCAATTTGATCATAGGAGGTTTTTATAATAGAAAAACATAAAAATGTTGTCTTCATCCTCCTTCTTACCCACTTATTCACAATAGGCTTCAAAGCCTCATCACTTGCTTTCATTTCATCCCAAATACTGATCACCCTAGCCAATTGATCATAAACTAGTGGCCATTCAATTTTATCCCCCAAATATGTGAGAGCTTTTCTTAATTTATCTTCATATTTCACATTCAACTCCACATATAAGGCCCACAGTTTATTCTTTTCTTCTTCAAAGTCCTCAGTAGTGTAATACTCTAGCCTTTAGGGTGTATCTAGTACTTCTACGATTGGAGTGGATTTAAAAGGTTCAATTGGGGGGCAAGGGTAGGTTATTCTCAGTGCTATTGACCTCCCAATTAGCTTGTTTTCAAGCTCAATCCTCTTTTTAACCTCTTTATTGTAGGCCTCAAAAAATGTTTCATATTTTCTCTGTAATTCAAACATGGCTTGTTCTTCTTTCCTAGTAGTGGCCAAAACAAATTGGGATGAGTCCACATTCCAATGTGTTGCCTATACATGAGAGGTATCATCAATTATCCTTATAATTATGTTTCCCATCAACCTAGAGTCATCTAGTTGTGATAGTGTGGCTCTAGACCCTCTTCTTAATGACTAGCTAACCAATGCAGCTTGATCCTCAACAAAGGTAGTACCTTGGAAATCCTTTTTATTCTGATCTTGCAAATTTAATTTATTTGAAATAGAATTGAAAACTAAGGCATCAACAATGTCCCAATTTGGTAACAAAAAAATGTTAGATGCCTTCACCATTTGTCTTCCCTCTTCAGGGCTTATATTTTGAAACTCTCTTATCATTTCTTCTTTTTCTTGGTTCTCAATGGAGACTTCATCCATTTCAGGATGCTCTATTTTCACCCTTTTACATCTTTCTTCAAAATTATTCATGTTTATCATCCATGCAAATTGTTGGAAAGCCCTAGATTTTACAAAACTGTCATCAGCCAAAAATTGATGACTTGCCTATTCTAACACAAGGTCCAATTCCCTACCTCTATAATTAGCTACTATTAGATCAAAACTTGGTGGAGGAGGTTCTTGAGGGTTTCCCTCTTCTAAATCTACTAGAGTAACAAAAATGCCTCCCTATGATCCAATCTACTCAATTTGCTCACCAGTGAGCTGCTATCCTTCAATCCTTAAAGGGGATTGAGTGGGTGAATATTCCTCAACTTGAGGGCTCTTTTTGTGCATTACCTTCTACCTCTTGGGACAAGGTTCATCAGGTCTCTCCTCTTGGATAACATTGGTGGATCCCATTTTGTTTGCCTTTATCCATAGGAGGCCTTTTATTTTGAATCACAGTATAACCTAGTTTCTTTTGAACAATTATTTGACCAGCTCCTATAATAGGAGTGAAAGCCAACCTCCTCATGACCTCTCTTGCCTTATCAGGATAAGAATCAATAAAAAATTATTTCTTCTCATTCATAGCTTCCATTATTTCAGGGAAGGTATTCATGAGCTTATTTATTTTATCAGCCTATGTGTTAGCATTATCTAGAGGACCATATTTCTAATCAAAACAATGAATAAATTCTAAAACCCAGGAATAAACTCTTCATTTTTCCTTTTTAGTTTCATGTTCCTGCAATGAGAATTCATTCCTTATAATGTCCTAATATGGATCATGTTTTACCTATCCCAACTTAATCCTATGCCTCAAGGTTTGATTAAAGAATCCCTCAGAATCACAAAAATGGGGATGGGACACAACCATCATATACTGATCCAAAATTTAATGTAAAAAGTTCCAACCCCCTTTGGTGATCACAAAATTGTGTGCCATAGTGCAAGTAGGAAAAATGGACACCAGTGACCTTTTCAGCAAAAACATCTCCTCCACTCCTCCTAACTGCCAAAAAATTTCAGCCATTCCTACTTTTAAAGGTACTTAGCAGGAAAAAAGATGAGGGCTCCCCCTAAAACCATAGATTTTGAAAATAGTAGAAACAGAGTAAGGAATGATATCTCCCCAATTATGTGAAACTTTCAAGTTATGGGGGTTGTACATAGGCCTAAGGAGGTTCATTAATGCCTTAGGGATCTTGGGATTGTCACTCAATATGAGGCATCTCAATTTAGAAGCAAAATACCTCTCAAAACTAACAAAACAGGCATTATTTGCATCCCAGGTCATATCTGCACTCCACAACTAGACTAGCATTGCTTCTCCATTCTCCTCTTTGTTCAATTCCATCTCTTTACCAAAATATTCCATCCCTTTAAATAAGAACATATGCATCAACAAAGAATAGTGCCCAAAATTCTTCTCCACTTTCCCTTTGGGATCCCAACAAAACCAACATGGATTTCTTCAACCAAAAAGGAAGCAAAATCAAAGATAACATCTACACCAAAAGAGGTAATTTGAACCATCATATACATAAAGCCAATGGGCATGAAATCCTGCTCATCCTCACCAAAAACATGACACAGGGTCTTGTATATCTCTATAGCCCAGGAAGTGAAAAGATTCTTCTTAACAGGTTCCCTAGAGGCTACAGTAATTACTAGCAAAGTTCCTATTCTGCCAATGTGTGCCCTCAGTGCACCTCCCCTAATCACATCCTTTTTTTCCTTGTATTGATTTTCTAATTCTGACAGATTAATTGGCACATGATAATCTGACAATGGCTCTAGGTGAAAAACCTCCCTAATTTCCTTAAGACTAATTGAGATTAGAGGCACGCCATCAGTTCTTCTCACCACCCTAATAGCTTGGTCATAATTCTTGGCAATGGTTTCAAGAAAATCATAATCCATGAAAACACTTGGAACTACTAGCTTTCCCAAATCAAAATTCTAGACATTAGCATGAGGGGCAAACAAATTCCTTTCTAAAAACCATTTTTTGAACAAAACAAGACCACTTTGCACAATTGTTGCATCCCTAACCTAGTTCCCTTTATCATGCAGGCCATCAGTAATATTAGGCCTAAGGTTTAAGGAAATTAACTTCTTAACTTGTATAGGTTCAGTAGTGGATTCTAGGAGTAATTCTAGCAAATCATCATGAACATTCCTATTCATATAATTTACTTGCCCTGAAAAATGCTTTCTTAGGAGGCATCTTGACTATATTTTATGAGGATCAGAAGGCTACAAAGGCTATAATATGAGTAATTACCTAATTTTCCCAAATTTTTCTTCTTCAAACCTCTTCAGTAACTCACGGACAAGGAGGGTTGCTTCTCATCTTTGTTAGGCTTATCACAATATCAGTAGTAGGCTCTGGTGCTTAGGAAATGTGAAATCTTTTTTTGCGCAAGACTAGAAATGGTAAAATTCCCTGTATTATACTCTATCTTTCTCACACACGAAGCTCTCATTCATCATAAATGCATAGAATTGAAAAATAGGGTGGCATCATATTTCCTTTTGAGTTTGTGTTGTTGATCCTTGAAAAATCCTAGGATCCAAGAAAGAAAATTGAGTTGATTCATCCTTCCCCCTAACATGCTGGTAGTCAAATCAATAAACAACTTCCACCTCTACCTTTCCTTCAATGTTGACATTTTAGTCTGGGCCCACTAATGATTGGGGACATGTGTCATCAAGTTGCTACCTTGCTATGCATAACTTTCGAGCACCTTGCTATAGTGAGATAGCGACAACCATTGATGTTGCTTTGATCATGTTGCAGATATTTGATATGAATCTTACAAGGAATATGTTGGGTCCCTCATTCACTAACTCACTATACATAATCTTCATGCAACTCTTCATAGTGAGATAGTGACGGCCATAGATTGGAAGTTGATCTGAGGGCATGGAAATTTCATGAATCTTTTAAGCTGTGATGGGACCCTTACTCCCTACTTCGCTATACATAATAAGTGCACATCTTTTCATTGCAAGATAGTGAGTATCATTGATCCACGCTTGATTTGACAAATCAAGATCCTTCACATGTTTTCTGCATGGGGTGTGGGTCCAAGTCACTGCTGATGTTAAGCTGGCTTAACATGTTGGCATATATATATATATATATATAAGTTCCAATGACATCACTCCCCCTTGGTTTTTGATTGTTTTTGTTTTTGTAGCCAGGTCGCTACTTCACTACCGATGAAAATCACTTACATTCAGGTAGTGACATAGCAACTTCCAAAAACCCATCAAATATCGGTATTGGGAAAATTAGAAATAGAATAACCATGGCTGATTCGACCATAGAAATAAAGGCATATTTTGTAAGATATCTTCCTTGGGATCCCCAAAATCACTACCCTTTTTAAGAAAACACCATCTCTTGTAATATATGGGCACTCACCATGTCGCTACTAGGAAAATTGATGATTTTTCGATTGCGAAGTAGTGACCTCTGGTGAATAATGAATTCTGGTGATGGAGAACATGTAACACCATAATTGAGACTTTTCCAATTGAGGAATAAAATCTGGCTACTTTATTTAAATTTCAAGCACTCACCAAATCACAACTAGAATATCTTAGGTTCTGATGAGATCCCTTGTGAACTTATGGTCGTGATATAGTGACTCGCCAGAATATCTTAGGTTCTGATGAGATCCCTTGTGAATTATTCCACATGCGTCCTTTCTGATACTAAAAACCCTAGGACAAAACACGTGACCATAATTTTCAAATTGATACACTCTTCCAACATCGGACCAAGTTATCAATATTATGACAGAATTTTTTGATGGTTGTTACATCGCTAAAGTAAATAGCATCGCAGCTCTTCATAGCGAGTATGTGACATCCATTGATCCAAACAAGATCCAACAGTGGGATAGAACCTTTTCAAAAAGACACAACAATGACTTTGAAGGAAGTAGGAAAGAATATTTGACCACTTTTAAAAGACTTTGCACCCAAATAAAAATAAAAGGGCAAGACCTAGGGTTTTTCACAAATGTTAAAAGATATCAAAAATACAAGTCCCAAAACCTGAGACCCTAGAATCAAATAAAGTACTCACATCTGATTTTTTACCATGATCCTAAGACAAGTTACTACGTAAATAATCAGACCAATAGGCCCTTAAGCCAAAAGATGTTGTGACCATGTAAAAACCAAGCCATGTGGGCTCAAACTTGCCTTTCTTTTCTTGGTTGGCTTGGACCTTCATGTTTTCTTTGAGGACCATGTCTCCTTCCTAAAATTTGTGTGGACAAACCTTCCTATTGAAGTTGCAATTTAGGCAATTTTAATAGACCATGAGATGGTCATAGGCATGCTGCCTTTTTTCATCAAGTAGATCTAGCTAGGTGATTCTAGTAACTTTGTAATCCTCATCTAATAGTTGGCCCTACAAAGAAATTCATAGGGATGGGAGTTTGACCTCAATAGGTAATACTTATTTAACACTAGACCAAGGAGTATAGGGTTGTGCATGTGGATGTACAAAATGAGGTGCAGTAGGCCCATAGAGTAGGGCTGATTTGCAAATCCCAATCATGGTCAGAATCATTGACAACTTTCTTTAGGATTTTATGTAGAGTTTTATTAGTTGCCTCTACCTAACTATTACCTTGTGAGAAGTATGGGCTAGAAAAATGGTGATGGATATGTAAGGAGGTGCAAAATTCTTCCATATTGAGGTTTTCAAAATTACCTCCATGGTCAATGAAAATGGTAGCCAAGATGTCGAAGCAACATATGAATATGGTAGAGGATAAACTTGGACACTTGAACTCTCATGGAAGTGATAAGTGGGACTGCTTCCACCCACTTGGTGAAGTAATAAATTATAGTGATTATCCACTTGCATCCTTCTAAAGAGAGAGGTGTTATAATAGCAACAAGGTCAAACCCCCCACATGTGAATGGCCATGGAAGTGTAATAGGTTAGAGATCTTGAGCTAGGGCTCAGATTGGATTGGCATGTTGCTAACAGGGTAGACACCTCTTAACAAAGTCACATGCATCATGCTCTAGAGTAGGCCAATAATATCCATCCTAAAGTATCTACTTAGCTAGAACTATTCCACTCATGTGAGCACCACAAATTTTGACATGTACCCCTTTGAGAGCCATCGCAACCTTGTTTTGGTATAAACATTGAAAGATATTTTCATGATAACCATGATGATATAGGGTGTTAGCTATGATAGTGTAATGGGATGCTCTAGGAATGAGGTTATGGCATTGGGTTCATGAGAGATGGAGATATATGATACCATTTAGTAGGTAAGTGTGAATTTCATGGTACCATGGGGATTGGAGACCAACCAAGATGCATACTCGTGTTGATTCATCGTTCTCATATGCAAGTTCGTGTAGCTACTCAATTAAGAATTCATATTGTGTAGCCTCTTGAGGGATCTCCAAAAGTGAACTAATAGTAGCAATGGCATCTATAGCCTTATTCTATAATCTAGGTATTTGTGTGAATTGAATCTGAGTAAAGTGCGCTTCAACTGATCTATCAATTTTTTGCAAGACTGAAGCTTGTCATCTTTAGTTTGATATTCATCCAGAACCTACTTGATAATAAGTTCTAAATATCTGAAGACCTATAGCTTTATGATGTTCCATTTAACTACTATTTTGAGCCCTATAATAAGTGCTTCATACTTTGAGATGTTGTTGGTATACTAGAATTGGAATTTAAAAGATTTAGGAATGTAATCACCTTGAGGGTTAACCAAGAGTATGTTGGCTCCAAAGCCATGGGATGTGTAAGATCAATCAAAGTATAATTTCCAGGATGGTTGTTCCTTCATCAAGAAGAGGTGTTCATCGGGGAACTCCATAATAAGAGGGTTTCAGTAACCAAAGGTGCATCAGCCTACTGATCTTCTATAGCTTGACCTTTGATAGCATTTATGATAACATATTGGATGTCAAATTTGTTGAGAACCATGACCCATTTAGCCAAACAGCCTATGAGTATTGTGTGTGACAACATGTATTTTAATGGATCAATATTGGATATTAGTTGCAAAATGTAGCTTAACATATAATGACACAAATTCTTAGTGGAAAAGACCACAACTAAGTAATCCTTTTCCATTGTTGTGTAATTCAGCTCATACCCAACTTGAGTATAGATGATGTAGTAAATAGCCCTCTCCTTTCCTTCATCGTCAAGTTGTTCTAGAAGAACACCTAGTGTTGTTGGGGTAGTTGTGATGTATAATATGAGTGGGTGTCCTACTAGTAGAGGAACCAAGATAGGTGGATTATCCAATTATTGCTTGATTAGTCCAAAGTTACATTGGAAAATAGGATCCCACCTAAAGTTTTGGTCCTTTTGAGAAAATGGGTGAACAGTTGACACTTATCAACTAGCTAGGAGATGAATCTTTTCACTAATTGTAATTTCCCTTGGAGAGATGAAGCTATTTAAGTGTCTTAGGAGGAGCAATATCCATGATGGATTTGACATTTTTAGGGTCAATCTCAATACCATGTTGTAATGCAATGAACCCTAGGAGCTTTTTAGATGTGACATCGAAGACACAATTCTTAGGGTTGAGCATGAGATGATATAGGCAATCGATCAAACACTTCCTTGAGATCAGATAAGTGATCAAGGGTATTAAGAGATTTGACTAGAATATCATCCACATAATCCTAAAGATTTTTTGGATTAGATCATGGCGCGTTGATATGTTGCCCTAATGTTCTTTAATTTGAATGGCATCATGTTATAATAAAATGTCCCCCAAGAGGTGGTCAATGTTGTCTTATGTTGATCTACCTCTGCTATATAAATCTAATTGTATCCTAAGAAACCATCCATGAGTGACAAGAGCTCATGGCCTATGGTGAGATCAACAATCATGTCTATGTTTGGCAATAAGAACTCATCCTTTGGACAAGCTATATTGAGATCTCTAAAGTCTGTTCAAATCCTAATATCGCCAAAAGGCTTTGTGATAGGTACCATGTTGGAGATCCATTCTAAATAGTCAACGGGGTAAATTATCTTCACCTCTAGCTATTTTTCTAGCTCTACTTTAACCAATAAAGCAATTTTGGGATGCGTCTTACATATTTTTTGGTTGACAGGCTTAGCCTTTGGATACATGGCCAAATGGTGTACTACTAATTTGGGGTCCAACACCAGCATGTCTTGAAAGGACCATGCAAAGTGACCAACATTTTCATGAAGGACTTCGATGGGAAGTTCTACCTATTTAGGTGGTAGATATGTTGCACTATATGTGATCTTTGGTACCTCTATTAGACTAATATCGACTCATCTAGTTTCTTCTAGCAAGACTGGTGATATTGTGGGCATGTGATCCTATGGGGGAAGGATGAAATCTCCATCCTTGGGTTTCTCAAAAAAAAAAAATCACTATAGGATGCATCCTTTAGTTTCTTTTCATTTTTTGAGTCAGTCAATGGTGCTCCAAAAGAGTTTTCACCAAAGGTGTTGATCTCATATTGGTTTTGACAATTGAGTGTCAACAGACTTAAGACATTTACTAAGTTCATGCCGAACTAGTAACACATGCCAAGTATAATATGTACGGGTGCCAAGTTGAAATGAGTATCGAGTCACTCATGTGCTGAGCAATTAAAGTGTTGAGTGAATAGTTGATGTTGAGCAAGTTCAAGTTTTGAGCAAGACAAAATTATAGTAAGTGTTGAGCATCAATATTATCAAGTGTTGAGTAACACAGAATGGACCTAGTTGTTTGTGATGGAACAAACAACTATGTTAAAAATTTTAAGTCAACTTATGGATAGATCTCAAAGCTTTGAAGATAAGATTGAATCTATTTGGATTCCCTATGTGATCAACATGCAACCAATCAAAAAAATGGAAGGAATTGAGCGAAGAAAATGAATGAATCTCAATCATAGATTCATACCTAACCCTAAGTCACCAAAGTCCTTTTAAAGAGAGACAAAGCCCCATAATTTAGTATGAACAAGGAAGTGATGTGAGCAAAGATTTGAAGGAAGTGAAAGGGGTGGATTGTCCAAGGTGACTTAGAAGTGTGAAAGAATTGTAGAATCAGCTTGCAGAATAGAGGAGAAAACTATACAGCACTAATATAACTAATCAAGAGGACCAAGATGGACAAAACTGTGATCTAAAATCAACAAGGCAAGAGTTGTACATATATTAGATCAAATATTCTACTATTACTTTCTAACAATTGTATCAGTGGGGTGAAATTCTTTGGACTAAGGTTGATTTAATAGTCATCGTAAAATCCTTTAATAGGGTGGTATTCCAAGTGAGTGTTCTAAAGTCCTTTAGCCAGGCACACTTTTAGCAGGGTGTTAAAATCCTTTAATAGTATGGGATCTAACAATCCTTTGTAAGCCTTTAATAGGGTAGGCCTTTCACACGGTAGATCATGGAAATGGTCAAACTATGTAACCTTAACAAGTGAACTTTATTGCTATAGTAGTGAAGAATTGTGGGTATCATCCCCACCCCAGTTTTACCTTTTCATTGAAGGATTTTTGGGTAATCAAATCTGGTGTCAAGTGTTTATGTGGATGCATTTGCTTTATATGTTATTTCAATATGCATGTACTATTTTAAGTTAAAAGATTTATTGGTTAAAGACTAGTACTTCTGATTCACCCTCCCTCTTAGAAGTATACATTTCCCATTTGTATTTCCAACAATTGGTATCAGAGCTAAGTTCTCATTAGGAGAAGCCTTACAACTTGGAGAAAATATCTTAAAATGGAAGTTTACAAGTTGGGAAAGACCATTGAGAATTAGGAGATTGAGATACATCTCTTACTACAACAACTGAATGAAGCTAGAGATGCCTTGAGAAGTTTGTTGAAGAGAAGGAAAGAGATTGCTATGATAGAAAATGATAGAAAATACAAAGAGATTGATTATTTGTAGATGCTAAATCCTATGAATTTAATGCAAAAATTACAGATCTCATGGACAAAAATAGAGCACAAGTTGAGGAAATTAGAAATCTCAAGTTGGAACAAGAATCACAAGCTATACTACTATGTGAGGTAACTGAACAAAAGAAGAAAGCTATAGAATACAAGGCCATGATTGAAGAAGACAAAAGAGTTTTGGCAAACAAAATGGAAAATAGGTTAGCAGAGCTATCCAGGATCTCAAACATGTAATTGGATACCTTAAGCCAAATGATGAATGCTCATCATGAGTTGAATGTCAAGGACATCGAGATAACTACATTGAAGTTGTAGAACGAATAGTTGTAGAATGACCTCAAAAGAGAAAAGGAATTTGCTAAAATTTTCAACAGGCCAAATGAAGCCATCAAGTACTTTGAGAAACTACTGAAATCTCCTAGATCTAGTAAAGATACATTAGGATTAGGCTATATAAGCACTAAAGAAGGAGAATCATCCAAAGCTACTGAGGAAAGAAATAATAAAGGTAAGAATTATAAACCTACTTGTCATCATTGTGGTAAGAAGGGACATATAGCTAAGTTTTGTAGGAACAAGAATGCTAGTCAAAATCTTAAGCCTAAGAACATGACTCATTGTGACAAGTGCAACAAAAAAGGTCATCATGCACATGAATATAGAACCAGAACCATGCAAGCACCAAAATTTGAAGGACACTACTACAATTGTCAGAAGTTTTGACATAGAGCCTTTGAATGTAGATCCAAGTCCACATGGTCATCAAACAAGCCAACAAAGGGAAAAATCTATGAAAATTACTATAGTTGGAATTACAATACAAGACATAGTTATCATTATTGTCAAGAATATGGACATATCCCTAAGAATTGCATAAGAACACACTTCAGTGGTAACTACAATAGATGGTTGAGTCAAACTACATGCTTTAGCTTTTTGAAGACTGGTCATATCAGCAAGCACTACCCAACAAGGAAAAAGGCATCTAACTCAGTGTTCAACAAAGGAAAAGGAAAGGTAGATGTTGAACACATCAAAGGAGAGATGAACAAAACATGGAGAAAGAAAGATGGATGCAGCACATCAAATGAAGGGATCACTTCACCTAATAGGTCAAGTAATCACATCTCATCAAACTAAGAAAAATGAGGTATGTGGGATTGATACCTTAAAATGTTTTATCATACATCAATTCCAAAAGAAGTTAGTACTAAAATTGATATATTAGCATGAAGAAAGATGCAAGATAAAAAGTAAATTCCATGGTTAAATCTTTAAGTTTTCACATTATTGACAATTGTGAAAAGTCCTCTTCGATTACTGAGTAAAGCACTAGTATGTGCTGAGCTATAAGCCAAAGTTAGTTGAAGACAAGCCAATAATAGCTACCCAGTAAAGGAAATTTCTATTAGTGTTGAGTAAGGGTAATTCTTATCGCATGATGATGAAACCAATAAATGTTGAGTGAAACAAAAATTGCATTGAAGCCGAGTTTACAATTGTACATTTACCATACAATAAATGCTATATTCTAAAAGGGTAATTTTCATCATTACAGACATAAAGAAAGAGCTAGTAGAGTGAAGAACTAATTGACAAGCAAAGAGTGAAGCATTTGCACAGATAATAGTGGAGATCGAGCATCAGTTCAATGATTTTTAAGGTATTCTTCATCTGTCAAGCTATGCAATTTTCATATTTGTTAAACCCTAGCTTGAACAATGGCCTCCAATTCAAAGAATGTAAAGGAGAAGGATCCTTTTGAAGTTTAATTAGTTAGCAATGAGGTTAAACAACCAGATTTCAAGGCAATACCAGAAGTTGCATACAAGAATGATCCAGCAGACACATTATCTATTATTCCGCCTAAGGTTGCTATGATTCAAGATGTGAGGAAGTGTTATAACTGCAAGGTAGGATGGATTGGAGATATGGAGATCAAACAATCACATGACAGGTTATGCAAAAATTGTTTATTAAAGAAATAATTAAAAATTGTAGAGAGGAAGGGCTTAACCCATGCCCTAGATTTTCCAATTGTCTTCAAAACTGAATGGATTAGAATTGCCCTGACTAGAATACATGATGGTTGTCTATGGCTAGAAGGTGGACCCATCAAACTTTCAAAGAGAATTGTACATAGGGTTACTTGATACCCAACCCTAGATCAGCCCAAAACTTTGAGGGGCGACTCTAAAGAGGTGATTGAGAGAAATATAGGAACCAAGTGGAACAAGTGAGGGATGACTATTGACACTGTCAAAGATCCACTTCTTGAATTTGCAGTTAGATTCATATCACACAAATTCTATCATTCAAGCCAACTGAATAGTGTTCCATGTATAGTAGTTGATGTAGGCTATAAGATAGTCAAGAAAGATCACACCTATGATCTTGCAGAACTCCAGTTGCAACAAATAATTGAAAACTTAGGAGCAATAAGGAAATCTAAAATTGCTCAATGTAAGTTTGGTTCCATGCTGACTTGTATATTTTTCTATGTTTGAAATGAATTCCCATCTTTTCATAGAGTAGGATGGAAGACCAATAGGTCACTCACTATACAAACCAATGAGTATATTGAGCAAATGGGAGAGAATTTTGAGTCATTAATAACTAGTTATTTTGAAGATTTGAAGCAGTCCATGAAATAGAGGTTGAGAATTCCTATTTCCCTAGTTGAGAAATATTACAATGATATTTTATTTTTAGTAGACATTGACTATACCTTCATCTAGGCTACAGTACCTAGAGTTAGATGGTTAAGGCCTCTAGGTTATGAAATAAATATTGATGAAGCCTTAGCTTCTATCACTACACTTCTTGCTAAAGAAGTTGATAAAATTGCTAAATTTTTTGGTAACTATGATGTCATTAAATCAAACGTACAAATAGAATTAAAGATAGCATCAACCTTGAAGAAGAAAGACAAACTAGTGAAGAAGCTAAAAGCTAAGTTTGGGGAAAGTGCAAAAGGCAATGATGGAGAAGATGATGAAGAAGAAGAAGAGGAACAAGATGAACAAGTTTAAGAACCTCTTGCTTTGATGCAAGGAATGGGTGAGGATCAAGAAGAAGAAGATGTCGAGGAAGCACTAGCCAAGCCTCAGGCAAAGAAGAGAAAAGAAAAGATACAACCAATTGTACAACCTAAGGAAAACAAGATTGCAAATCCTAGTCCAACAAACCCTGTAGCTCCAAAAACTAGAACCACTACAATGGAAACCACTCAAAAGGCTAAGGAGCAAGCAAAAGAGAAAACCAAGACAACTGAGAAAATTGGTCCTGTGCAGAAGAAACTAAGAAGAAAATATGTAGCACAAC
Organism: Cupressus sempervirens; assembly: GCA_028749045.1. NCBI lineage: Eukaryota > Viridiplantae > Streptophyta > Pinopsida > Cupressales > Cupressaceae > Cupressus > Cupressus sempervirens. Next base: position 878,889,475 of record CM053786.1, read on the forward strand.
CTGAGTTAAATGATGAGAAGATGGAGTCAAAGGACACAAGCCAATTCAAAATCATAAGTCATGCTCCCAAATCTAATCTAGAAAACATTTGTGATAATGTTAGAGATAATGCAGATTTGACTAGTTTGAAAAACATTGAATTTGATCAACTAAGTAGATAAGACCAGAACATAGTTGAAGAATTTGTATATGCCATGATGGAAAAATTAAAGAATACCCCTCTTGAATTTGATAACATAATGCCCAAAGATTTATTTACAATTGTTGAGAATAAATGGCAATGTTTCCAAAATATGGAGAAAGAAATAAGAGAATCTGCATTGGCTCAAGTGATGCCAGAATTGTCAAAAGGATCAATAACCAAAGCTAATAAGAAATATGGTAGCAGATTTGCACCAAAGTATAGGGCATTTAGCATTTTACAAAATAAAATTGAAGATGTTGTGAAGAAGTCCACACGAATTTGGAGATTAATATATGGATTAACAACTATCAAAGAAGGAGAGGCAGATCCCTTTGAGGGAAGGAATAATGAGGAAGAAGGTGAGGACAAGGAGGAAGAAATGAAAAAAGAGAAAGAAAACACTATTATGGAGGAGACAAAACAAAAGAAAGATAACATGGAAATAGCTGAGGAGTAGTAAGTAGAACAGAGTATTGAAGACTCCTAATTGCTAGCCATGAGCCCTCCACATGACACAAACACAACTATAGAGACTACAATAGTGAAAGATGTTCCTAAAAAATCATCTCAGAACATCAATCTATTAACTACAAAAGATTTGAAAAAGATACTGGACCAATCCACATTATAGGCAAGGCTATGTGAAAATCCTATATTGTTCAGTGTGGATGAACTACAAAAGGTTGTAGCTAACATAACAAAGGAAAAGATGAACACACAAGAACCACCTACTTCCATCTCTACAGCTACTAGTGTTCAACCATTAAGACAAACAGAGGACAAATCTTCAAAGGTTGACACTATTGCAAAAGTTGATGAAATTCAGACTGCAAAAGAAAAGGAGCCTACAAGAGAACAAGCTGGACAAATAGATGTTTCTATACCTATTGCACTAACACAAGGTGCACCACAATTGATCATAATTGTTCAAGGTAAATCTAATGAAGAGAAGGACATACCCAAGGAGAAGGAGCAAGAAGCCATTTATACATTGGTAAACCTACCAACAACTATTACTCCTACTAAAGTCCTTTAGAGGTTGAGTATTGATGCAATACCATTGCAGATTTCAGGACCAAGATCTAGCTCAACAAAGGTTGCTAAGGTATTCCACTATGGTGATGCACTATTAGATGAATAAATAGTGATACCAAATTATGATTATGCAACCATGAACTTAAAGTAAATTAATATCATGCAAGAGGCATTGGAAAGAAAGAAGAATCAAGAGATACTTAGGAAGGAGTATAAATAGAGGCAAGCACTTTAGGAGATCAAAGACAACCTTTTAGATACTTTCAGCTTGCAAACACTTGATGAATCGAAACTTATATTAGAACAACTATCAAACATTGTTGAACAGGTGACAAATGAAGACCGAGAAACCAATGTTAAACTCATGGAATGGTCTAAAAAGAAATTTCAAGGAAAAGTCAATGAGAAGATATCTAGTGAGATAGCACTATCACAAGTTAAGTTGGCTAATAAAATTGAGAATGTGAAGAAGGTACTTGAGAACATATTCTCATTGTACACAAAATTTGTGATCCCACACTCTTCACACAAGAAACGAGCCATAGGATTTTGAGTCTGGAAAGGAATTTGAAGATTTCAAGTATGCAACTGCCTCAAGATCCAACTGAAGGTGAGAAGCACTTTCATTTAGTGCTTCATACATAAAATCAACTAGCTATATTAACAACAGAAGAGGCTAGCATATACAAACCTCCCTTACCCCCCATATGGAAATACTTTAGAAAGAACTAGCCTATGCAAAAACAGTGTTAAAGAAAGACCCCAATATTTCAACATTGGATGGTTTAGTTCATCTTGCAGCAGAGATAGCCATCCATATCAAATCCTCAAATGTTGCATTAGACAACTGGGATGCTGCTTTGAAGATCATTATGGAAGCCCATAAGAATTTTTTGGACAAATACACAATCAATGTATAGACCCTTTGACATCAGTGTCAAAAAGGGGAGATATTAATAGATAAAGGGGGAGAAGTATGTGAAAGGGGAAGATAATAGAGGAGGAGATAACCCAAAAAAGGGGGAGAGCAAACAAAGGGGGAGCAACCAACCAAGAAACAAATAGAGTATATCAAACAGAAATAGAGTGTCAGCAATTTTAAAGACAAAGAGTATCAACATGAAGCAAATCTACTTAGAGAAGAGAAGAAAATATGGACACAAAATGGGCACATTAACTCAGGGGGAGTTACAAAATTTTGAGGTACATGAGTCTATTACAGAGTTTTGAAATTTTTGAAGTTTTGTACATATGTTAAACTATATGTATATTATACTCAAGCAAATTAGATTTTTTATGTACAATTAAGTGTTTTTTCCACTCATGTCAAAGGGGGAGATAGTTGATCTCAGATTGGTTTTGACAATTGAGTGTCAACACACTTAAGACATTTACTAAGTTCATACTGAACTAGTAACACATGTTGCGTATAATATGTATAGATGCCAAGTTGCAATGAGTGTCGATTCACTCATGTGCCGAGCAATTCAAGTGCTAAGTGAACAGTTGATGCCGAGCAAGTTCAAGTGTCAAGCAAGACATAATTATAGTAAGTGTCAAGCATCAATATTATCAAGTGTCGAGTAACATAGAATGGACCTAGTTGTTTGTGATGGCACAAACAACTATGTAAACCATTTTTAAGTTGACTTATGGATAGATCTCAAATATTTGAAGATAAGATCAAATCTATTTGGATTCCCTATGTGATCAACATGCAACCAATTAGAAAAATGGAAGGAATTGAGTAGGAAAAATGAGTGAATCTCAATTGTAGATTCATACCTAACCCTAAGTCACCAAAGTCTTTTTAAAGGGAGATGAAGCCCCATAATTTAGTATGAATGAGGAAGTGATGCGAGTGAAGATTTGAAGGAAGTGAAATGGGTGGATTGTCCAAAGTAACTTAGAAGTGTGAAAGAATTGTAGAAACAGTTTGCAAAACAGAGGAGAAAAATATACAACATTGATATAACTGATCAAGAGGATCAACATGGATAGAACTATGATCTGAAATCAGCAAGGTAAGAGTTGTAAGTATATCAAATCAAACATTCTACTATTATTTTCTAACAATTGTATCAATAGGGTGAAATCCTTTGGACTAAGGTTGATTTAATAGTCATTGTAAAATCCTTTAACAGGGTGACATTCCAAGTGAGTGTTCTAGTGTCCTTTAGCCAAGAACACTTTTAGCAAAGTGCTAAAATCCTTTAACAGGGTGGGATCTAATAATCCTTTGTAAGCCTTTATTAGGGTAGGCCTTTCACAGGGCAGATCATGAAAATGGTCAAACTATGTAATCTTAACATGCAAACTTTATTGTTGTAGTAGTGAAGAATTGTGGGTGTCATCCCCACCCCAGTTTTACCTTCTCATTGGAGGGTTTATGGGTAATCATATCTGGTGTCATGTATTTATGTGGATGCATTTACTTTACATGTTATTTCAATATGTTTATGCATGTATTGTTTTAAGTTAAAAAATTTATTGGTTAAAGACTAGTACTTCTGATTCACACCCCCCCCCCTCTCAAAAGTATATATTCCCATTTGCATTTCCAAAAAAAGGATGCCTTTTCTTTGCTTTTTTCCTTTTTAGTTTCATTTTTCTATTTACTTTTGCAATTGGAGATTTCCTCCTCCCCGAAGTAACCTTTTGGATCCAACTTGTAGACATATGTTGATTGTGGTGGCATATTTTTATGTGGTGTTTCTACTCCCATGAATCTAAGGAGTGCATGCTCTATAGAAAATTTGTCAACATGGACAACACTTGGTTGGTCCCAATCAATGAGTTCAAGGTGAGCAAGTGGTAAGTCTATAAGATTTAGGGATAATTGGTAGAGCATAGGGGCTCCTAGGATAATTTCATCAAGGAAGATATTGTCATAGGCTTTCTTTTCTACTTCCTTAGGAATGTCTTCAACCTTAATAGGACTGTTTTGGATGTTTATGAAGGCATGGCCATCTTTCATGATGCCTCCAATTGCAAGGAGTTCATAACCTAAGCCTTTATTTTTCTTTTCTTTGTATTCTTCCATAGGCTACCTAATGCCTAACTCCTGATGGCCTAGACCACCTCCTTGGTAATCACATTGCTCAGTAGCAAGGCAATGTCACCATGGGTATTTTTGTTTGAAGTGATCAATAAGTTCTACACTTTTTGGAGGTGGCTCTCTATATAGCTATGTACTAATGTTAGGAGTTGTTTCCTCTCTATCAAGGATTCCTTTGGTAACAAATGTGGTAGGACCAAGTTTTCTAAGCCCAGGGGATCATATTTGGCTGTGGCCTCTAATATGTTGGGCACCCTTGAGTATGTGGATCAAGTGGTAAAGTGCCAATAACAAAAGTATCTAAAAAACTATATTCTCTACAACCTTGGTAGTTGATCTTAACTGTGGAAAGGGTGGAGACTAAAATAGTATCTGGATCATTTTAGGTGCTAGAGGAGCTAGCCATGGTGTGGCCAATTTTGATTCTAGGACAATGGTTGGTGTATGAAGCTTCTACTGCATTGCAATAAAAAAAGGGTTCAAGATCTACGTGGATGGTTATCTCAATGCCATTATGTAGAAACCTGATGCATTGATGATATGTGGATGGAACGGCCTTCATGGCATGAATCCATGGTCAACCAAGGAGGATGTTGTATGGAAGGTTAAGATCAGCTACATAAGAAATTGTTTCTTGAGTGGCTAGGCCAACTCTGAGAGGTAGCAAGATGGTTCCTTCATTGGTGCACTCTAAGTTGTCATATGTTTTAATGGTGATGACTTCATTGAGGATATTTGCCTCAGTGTATCCTATCTATTTGATGAATTTTAAAGTACATAGATTCAAAGCTGATCCATTATCTATCATGACCTATTTGACTACAAAGTCAGAAACCATGACAGCTATATAAAGTGGAAGTATATGATTAGGCATGACTGTTGGGATGTTGGAAGTTTTGAAGGATAGAGCACATGATGTGAGTAGGTGGCTGACCAAGTTGTAGAAATTAGTAGTGTTGATGTTAGTAGGGATGCATGACTCATGGAGAGTACTTTCGAGGATCTCTTGATAAAGTGGGCTTATGTGCAAGAGATCTAAAATGGAGATCTAATCTAGCTATTTCCAAGGTGTTCCAAGATATTATATCATGGTCCTAATGAAGGTGGTCTTGATGGTGTAGATACAGATGGACAAGCTATGTTGAGTCGAGCTTGTTGAGTGGTGGCCGCACATTGGGCTTTTGGGCCTTTGATATTTATAACATTTATAGAAGGTTTGACTTGTGATATGCATCTGATGAAGTTTCCATAGTCCAAGTATGATGAGGTATAATTCTATGACTTGTCTTAGTTATCACCTTTTTTTTGTTTTGAGCATTTTTGGGCTTGTTATTGACAAGAGTGTTTGCATGTGCTTTGCCTGTATTTATGTTGTGTGGAGAGAAAGTATTTTGATATATCAGTAGTCCTACATTTGGCGAGGCTTGTGCCCCCATTGTGATTTCTTTTTTATCAATAAGGTCTTGGACATAGTCCTTGAGTTGCATGCATTTGGGGGTGGTATGCGCCTTGACATAATGGAATTTACAAAACCCATTATCCTTATACCAGGATGTCCTAGACTAATTATGTTCTAAAGCTTGTGTCTATGGATGTTGAATAAGGTTATCCTTGGCTAGTTTCACAAAAATTGCATCAAGGGGTTCACCCAATAGGGTGTATACATGAGGTTGCCTCTGAACATGTAGTTTGGGTCCAATCAAAAGTGTGATAGCATTAGTCTGATTTTGATGGCTAGGTACTTGGACATTGTCTTCATTTTTTTGTATAGGTGGTTGTTGATAGATTGGTGGTTGTTGTTGATAAGATTTTTGTTGACAAAATGTGGTGGGTATGTTGGACACTACTCCAATGACAAGAACATGTTGATTGTTGGTGATGCCATCAGTACCTATGTTCTTATTTTTGTTCCAGTACCATGGTTTGTCATTCCTTGGACCACAATCTTGGGTGTTTTCCTTGTAAATGTTGATGACACCATCTTTGATGAGCCCTTTCTCGAGTCCCATCCCTTTTTCCTTAATGTTTTTATATTTTTGTAAGAAATTCATAAACATGTGATGGGCAAGACTATGATGTATGTTGTTAATGAACATCTTGATGAGGTGACATTTGGGGATGGTGCATGAGATTTGGGTTGTGAAAGTTTTCCATCATTGTAAGTATTATTTGAGGCTTTCTCCTTCCTTATATTTGGTATGAACTAGATCTACTATAGATAACTTGGCCTCGACCAATTGAGCATACTAAGCCACAAAGGCTTTAGAGAGATCGATAAAAGTTTTAATGGTTCCCTAGGGTATACAACAAAACCATTCAAGGGCAAGGCCTCTTAGGCTTTTCAAAAAAAATTGCATGAGGAAAACATCATTATAGGCCACTTCTTGGCAATGCATATAGAACTCATTAATGTGTGTGACTAGGGGATGCTGAATGAGATTTGGGTTATGAGAGTTTGCCATCATTGTAAGTATTTTGTGATGCTTTCTCCTTCCTTCTATTTGATATGAACTAGATCTACTAAAAATAACATGGTCTCGAAAAAATGAGTATACTAAGCCACAAAGGCCTCAAAGAGATTGGAAAAAATTTTAATGGTTTCCTAGGGTATATGGCAAAACCATTCAAGGGCGAGGCCTCCTAGGCTTTTCAGAAAAAGTTGCCTGACAAAAACATCATTATATGCCACTTCCTAGAAATGCATATAGAACTCTTTGACATGTGTGACTAGGTCACCTTTCCACCTAAATTTGTCAAATTTTGGGGTTTCAAAGTGTTTAGGAAAAGGCATCATCATAATGGTCTTGTCAAATGGGTATGGACAATCATTTTCAAATTTGAAAGTTTTGGATTTTGTTCCATCTTTGAGGACTTTGAGAGAATTTTTCATCTCTTCTCATTCACAGTTCATAGGTAGGATAATAGGTGCCTCTAATCATGTTGCCCTTAGTATGAGGTATGAAGCAGATGATGTTGGTTAGTATGGAAAACCTTAGCTTCCATATAGTGATAGTTGAAATATATGTTGTGAAACTGTTGGGATGGATGTTATTGGTTGTAATTGGGGTTGGGCATACTGCTACACCTACTAGGTAGACTATTGATAGGGGATTTCTGGTTGGGAGATATAGGTATGGGGTTGATGCCCAACTAGATAACTTTGCATAGGTGGCTAGATAAACTATTGGTGTGATAATTGCAACTAAAAAAGTGGTAGCATGGATAGTACATGGGCCATGCTCTGATAATGTATACCTTGCCCAATATATGTTGGTTTTGCGCTTTTCTTGAGAAAGCAACTGAGTTTTAATGAGTGTTGAGTAGTTGGTGTGGGGAAGGGTGTTTGTAGCTGGGTGTTGTGATAGAGGGATGACTTGGCTATTTTCTAAGGGTGGCATAGAAAAGTAGCTAGTAATTGGTGGTAATGAATAGATTTGAGGTGGAAGGGATGGGTGCAATTGGGACACAGGCGTGGGTGTAGTAATAATGGGAACACTTGTGGTAGACCCTTGTGTCTATCCAAAACTCCAATGTCCTAGTGGAAATGTGGCAAAAGTACTTTGGCTAGTGACAAATGGATTGATAGTGATGTTCGACAAGATGGAAGATGAAGTGCTCAACCCTAATGGAGGCATTCTTGTAGTGAACTGGGATGTGGATTGGACATTTTTAGCACTAGTGAATGGATTGGATGTGGTTTATGATGGGAGGGAAAATGTAGTGTTGCTAGGTGGAAAAGGAGTATATTGTGAAATAGAGATAGGGGTGGTAGAAGTAGATGCAGATGGTATACTTGTGGTTGGTTGGAATGTGGTGTGGACTTAGGGTTGAGTGACAATGAATTGATTGCTTTGTGGAATAGGAGCATTGACTTAGGTTAAAGGGATATTTGGGTTTGTTGGTTCTATTTGTGTTGGTTGGTATCCTATGCTTGATAAAAAGAAGGGGTCATGAGGGGTACACTACCCTATGGATGGTGGTTTCCATCCAAGCAGAGGATGCACAGGATTTGTAATGTTGATAGGTGGTGGTATTCCAAAAGCAAAGGCACTGACATTGTCCCTTAAGAATTTTTCCATGATGGTCTCCTTGTTTCGATATATGATGGCATTAACAATGGTTGCATGACCAAGTTGGTTCATGAAAGCATCAATTTCTAGTGTAGAACTTGATTCTTCTGGAATTTGCAGTGGTGGATCTAGTGTTTTTGTGGAGACTATGGGGTAGGGTTATGCCTAAGCTGTACTACTACTAAGACTATGATCCATGTCCTTCTTCTTTTGTTTGTTCTTACTGAGACATGTGGTAGGTGGCATGAAATAATGACTTCCCTAAGGATGAAGTGCAAGATGTGGAGTGAAGAAAATGGATGCAAGTATATGTAAGGAAGCGATGTGTCTAGATATGACTAGGATGGAAAGACTTTGTAAATGCAAAGGAGAATAAATGAGAATGATCCTAAGGATAGCTAGGAAACCCAAATTATATGGTGCTAAGTAAAAGAGAATATGTTTCCCTTATGTGTGAACTTGAAATGTGATGGTGATATCACCCCTAAGGTAGCCTTCTAACCTTTTGGAAGACAAATGATGATATAAGTGTGTAGCCCAACCTTTTGCTCAAGGTGATGAGGGACACAAACAAGAATAACAACTTATCCTAAACAATGCTTAGTTCAAGGATACCTATGGTAGTGTGATGGATGGAGGTTTCTAGGGTAAAAAATTCTTAATGAGGTAATACCAAATGCTTAAGTGAGGAGTAAATAATGAAGGATGTTTGGATATATGGTGCTTATTTTGGATGATTTTTGAAAACCTAATATTGATGACAAAAGGGAGGGAATGAGTCTACCAAATGATTAAATAGGATAAGTGATGGATAATTGCATAAGTGTGTGTGGAAAAAGGACCTAATCAAAGTAACTAACACTAGAGTTGTTGATAAGGCTTTGGTTAACACCACGTCAAAGAGTTAAGTTCTGAATTTCATAATCTCACTCAGTTTGTAGTGCAACATTAGCACCATCTTTCTCAATTTGATCTAGTTTAGTGATCCTTGGGTTAGGGGTATGCCTCTTGAGTTCTATTTATATTTATTTGTAAATTGGTATTTGTGGAAGTTTAGCCTTTTTGAACTTGGTCTTGCTTAGGTCTGACATGAGATAACTTCACAGGGTTTATCACAATTGTGGGTTGTAAGGTAGTGACTACCCTAAGTATGCATTTTTACCTTAGGTTGGAAAACATAAATTAGTTGTGTAGTAACTAGTTCTCAAGAAATGGTTTTTTATATGAAAAGGACAAAGTGGTTTGGTTTAAGATATAGGTAGCAAAGTGGGATAAACTAGGCCTAGGAATGTTGCAAATAGACTTGCTAACAATCCTTTAAAAATGGTAAAGACAAACTTGGTTTGAAGATGAATGTTTGTTGAGTGCTCATAAAGAAATTTTTCAACAAAGAAAATAGTAGAAGTAAAGAGTGGCCAAAAACTAGAGTTGTTGCGAATGGGTTTGTGAACAATTATTTTTGAAAAAACAAGGATAGTTTGAAAAAGACAAAGTTGAACCAATGAGAATAAAGTTGAATAGACTTGCTAACAAATGTTTTTGAGATAAGAAGGATAAGACTCTTTTGGACATGAAGGATTATGAGCAAACAGTCTCTCAAAGGACAAAGCAACTTTGAGAGAGACAAACAAGTGATCTCTTTAGCAAAAGTATTTGATAGTAACTATAGAAATTGTGTATGTTTTACAAATGTTTTTCATGGGTCTTTTGCACAAATAAGACAATTCAAACACACTCTTTATCCCTAAGGTCAAATTTTGGTTGTAGTATGTCATTCAATGGCCCACAACTTGATGTCTCCTAATTCTAATGCAATATGTCCCTCTAATCAAAGAGGTGATTTGATACAAGAGTCAATCAACAAATGATACACATCAATAAATCTTCAAGGCATGGAAAATAGAAGTCCACCTTTTGCGGGGACAATGACTCTTGGAGATGAAACCCAAGTAGCCTTATGCCTCTACCAAGGGAGCATGATGGTGATTAATCTTGAGGGATGTTGTTTCCCTTGCACCACAAATAATATACCAAGGATAAAAGGGTAGTTTCTAAGTTGGTTCATAATTAGGTTTGTGGAGTTAGCCAATTGATTGTTACATATGTGATCCACTTAAGGATCTATTCCAGACATTTTGAAATCATGGGAAATTTTTCCCACCTTAGGCTACCCCTAAAAATACATCACCCAAACTTTCCTGATAGAGCGAGAAAGTTTACATTTCCCCCATTTATATACCAGCCATATTTTTACCAGTTTGAGCTTCTCACCAAAGGGGATGTGCTTCCCATAGGTGGATGAACTTGCTAGAAGCACTCTTAGGTTGTTGTGAATGATCTTGCTAACAAATTTTGGTATATGCATCATGTAATTTAATGTCTTAATTTGTAGAAAATAGAGAAGATGAAGATGTGCTAAAGGGCACAATCTCAAGATGCATAAGGCACTTGGTTCATTTCTATTTTAGACATTTAGTTCATCTTAATAGCCAATCTTGAAAGCACATGTGATTTTAACATACAATGTTCATTTCCAACTTACAGTGATGGCCAACAAAAAAAATTGCATCAACAAAAAGAAATCACACGTGAAAGATTTGAAAAGGAGGGAATAAGGATGAGTTTGCTTTTAGAGCATTCGAGATTGAATGAGTTCTTTTTAAGCCCCAAAGCTGAAGTGTTTTTCTATAATGTTCATTTGCGACTCAAACAAAATGTTCATCACATTAATTCATTTTTAAAGCTCAACACTCAAGATTTGGTTTTGTAATCATCTAATCAAGAATTCTAATGAAAAATAGTTTAATGTCTAAACATTCATTCCATCAAGAAAAATTATAAGTGTTCTTTTAAGCATTCAAGAGTGATTTTCTGATAAGTACACTAAGAAAAATTGCAAAAGCTAAATGATAGGATTCCAACGAAATGTCCTTGCAATAGGAAATAGTTAGAGATCAAAGCTAGCCAGTCAAACCAGTGAACTCATGGGTGTTAACCTATGATCCTATGGTGTGAGAATGTAGTTTAAAATATGTGGGATCGTGGTACATAAACCTTGTCAAACTTTAGGAAAAAGTGGGCCATGAGAAGAAAAATCACAAAGCGGTCCCATGATGACACAATCATGTGGGAACGCAAGCTTTTACTAGTGGGATCACTATAAAAACCCATGAGAATGCTCGACCAGAATAACTAAAACTTAAGTCCCACCAGGCATGCCAAAATGTAATGCTAAAAACCTAGCATGTTACAAACATTAATGACCATTTTAACATTTAAAATACTAAATAATAGCAACTCTTGTGGTAAGATGAGGTGAACACCAAGAAGGAGGGAAAACCAAGAATAATAAACTCCTTGGGTGTGACCTGTGATGATGTAGATGTGTCAAGACAGCTAGGGGATGTGTGCTCAATTGTACTCAAGCTTCAAGTGATGGGTTGTTATTAAGAATGGAGGTAAGGGGGGGGGATTCAACAATGGATGTGTAGGTGGGTTTTGACATGGTAGTGGTGTAAAATGGCTATACTGCAATGGTTAGTGGGGCATTATAAGTTTGAATTGGTAGATTATGGATTCTAAGAGGGGAAGGGCTCAATTTATAAGCTAAGGGGCAGTGAGATGGAGGATCAAGATGTGAGGATGGAGAGAAGGTGAGGAAGGGCTAGGATGCAATGAGAGGAGAGCACATGGATTGTGCTTTTTTGGAGCCAATCAAGGAGTGACACTTGTCACAAGGAGGATGAGTGTGAGGGGATGGGAAAAATGGATGGTCAAAGGGAGTAATAAGGGAGGAAGAGTGTGTAAGGAGGATGTAAGAGATATTAATGGTATGTAATAGCCATTAATGCTCTTGGATAGGGATGGAAGAGGACAAGAGAGACCATTGACTTTGGCTTGGGTTAGCAAATCTTAACCCTTGCTTAAAGTTGTGCACGTGTTTAGGAGGGGGGTTAGGCTTAGCTTAGAAAGGGGTTAGGAGGTAAGTGGCTTAGCTTTGATGGGATGAGTTAGTTAGTTGTCTAAGTGAGGTTAGTATGGGTGAATGGGTTGGATTAGGGGTAAAGATAGGTTTTAGGGATGGTTTAGGAGTTTAGGATGATTTATCAAATGATTTAGAAATTAAATCAAATAGGTTTTGACATTTATTTGATTTAATAGAGGAATGGGGATTTAATTAATAGATTGTTTTTGGGTTATCATTTGATTTTATCAATTGGTCTATAGTTAATTAAATAATTAATTAACTAGAGGATGATGATTAATTAATTAATATTTAATCAATAATGTCCTAGAAGATGACTAAATAAGATTACCTAATGGTGTAATCAGATTTAGGTGTCTACAGCATGAAAAGAGGAGGCCTACATCCTACTTAAAGTGATTCCATTTCACCACTAAACATTAGATAATTGATGTATTATCATAAATACATGGATAGTGGTTTTACTTAACCTTGTCTTTGCTTTCTATTTTAGATTTTGGCTTATTTAAATGTTAGAAAGATTGTTAAGATGACACCATTTAATAGATTAAGGAAGCTCTTTGTATTTATTTGATGGTTCTATACAAATGTGACTATAAAGGGAGTATTTTCCTTAAATGATGCTAATATGTTTTAGGGAGAAATAATATGTGGTTTTTTTTTGGTAGATATTATGAATTTTGTTTAAACACTTCAAAAACCCTTACTTGAGAAAAAATAGAATAAGAAGATTCATAAGGCCAACTTGTCCTATAGTTTCAAACAAATTAAATCAGCTTTAAGTTTGTGGTGACAACCCAAATGTTAATTATGGAAAAAAATTCCATAAAGAGATAATTAGTTCATGACTCAAGCTTGTGTTGTTAAGTTTCCTTTATTTTATATCTGATGACTCAATTTCACTTGTATGTGCTACGAATTATCTTTATGATTCCAAATTATATAGGTAACAACTCTTAAATTAGATTATTTAGAGGAAATTCTTCTCCTCTTTGTAGATAGTAGTTGTAGATTTCTTTATATCTTAAGATACATTAGATGAACATATCATCCTAGCTGATTTTATTTGTAATATGTCTAAACTTTAGTTCTTTCATAGATAAGGAGTGAGAAATTGTATATAATAGGTATCCAAATTCAATTTCTTAAAAATATTTTCTTCCTTTTTTATCGATGGCAAATAGTTCATTATACATTCCACATAGGTTATCTTTATTTTTAAGGGCATCTTTTTAATTTATCTTCTTAATATACCTCCCCTATTTTAGTATATATTTCTTTTTATAACTTGGATTAGAAAATAATAGATGAGTTATTACATAGGATGCCTTGTCTGTGGCTTATATATTATTGTAGAGAAGTAAGCTTTTAAACTAGATAAAATAGTTAGCAAGATGATTCAAATAGAGCTTTAATCCTTGAATGATAAATCTTTAACAAATTTGTATTCAGATACAAGATTGTTAGTATTGAAAATAATTTTTCAATTATATGTTGTCATTGATGTTACACAAATGTTAGTATTAACCAAGCAATGAAGAGTTTGCAGTATTAAACTTGCATATTTCGGCATTGATCGAGCAGTTGGGTAAAGAACTTTCAAAGTTAACTAAGTAGTCAATTAATGAAGGATATCTTGCTTACAGTATTAACCGAGTGGTTGGGCATTAAAAGAATCACAATGTTAACCGATCGTTCAATCTCAATATTAACTGAGTGACAACAGAATGCAATTGTCTAGACATTAATTGATTGAGGTCGACTATTTGGATGTTTATTGGTTATTTGGAAAGCTATCCAAGCTTACTTCTCCTAGCATATTATATATAAGAAAGGTCAAGTTGTAAGGATAAGAAGTGAAAAAAAAATAAGATAGATATGTGAGTGAAGAAAAAGGCAGAGCAGAAAAGTGTGGAAGATAAGATGCAACGAACATTTGATCAATAAGGATCCAGAGATCAAGCTAGAATAGAGATATGAATCTACAAAGATTTTTGCTTCATAAATCAAGTCAAACTGTTGTTACCTTGTAACCATTGCAGCAGTAAAGGAATCTTTTAATAGAGTTGACTTAACAGTCATATTGTAAATCCCCTAACAAGGTGACATTTCAATATCAAAGTGTTTGAAGACCTCTAACTAGACCACTCCTAATAGGGTGATCTAAATCCTCTAATCCTCTAACAAGCTCATACTTGACAGTATGTTTTGTAACCTTTAATAGGGTTGGCTCCCAACATGGCTCACTTCAAAAGAGTGAAAAATATTGTGACTAGTTGGAAGGTGGTTTTTCCCAAATTGGGTTACCACATTAAATCTTGTTGTCATCTATGTTCATGCTATTTTCTTAATGCTTTATGTTTTTGCAACTAGGTTACTAAAGGTTAAAACAATTCAATATTCATAAGAATTCTATATTAACCAAGTTACAACATTGATTTAGTTATAACTGAGCTAGGAAATATTGCATGATCAGTGAAAAGTTTTATTTGACATCTAGGGATAAAGGAATTTTTTTTGTAGTAATTGATTCACCCCTCCCCTCTCATTTACTCTCTTCATTTCCAACATATTAGACCTAAAATTAGTAAGTATTCCTCCAATTTGTGTTTTAATGCTTTAGTTTGATTAAGGATTCAAGGTTTTGTTACCAATAAGAAGTCAACATAGACATAGATCAATAAATATCAAGGAAGAACAATTTATTCTAAGAAAACTAAGTATTCAGGGGCATTTTAATAGCCTTCACTTTCATCTTGGTGATGCATGTTTGTCTCTTAAGGTGTCGAGATTGTTGTTGCACCTACTCATGTCAGATTCCTTTAGACAGTTTTTC
The DNA here is from genome assembly GCA_028749045.1 of Cupressus sempervirens. Taxonomy (NCBI): domain Eukaryota; kingdom Viridiplantae; phylum Streptophyta; class Pinopsida; order Cupressales; family Cupressaceae; genus Cupressus; species Cupressus sempervirens. The sequence goes on from CM053786.1 coordinate 878,904,643, forward strand.
TTATTCCTTTCCCTTTTTAGTTCTCTTATAGCCTTTATATTCTCCCTTTGTCATTCCTCTAATATGTAGTTTTGTTCTCTATTTTAATATTGGGAAGACATTGTATGCTTGAGAAACCAATAAAATTTTCTAACAAATTACAATATCCCCTTGATATTATTCTCATCTCCTTCTTTTCTTCCTCTATACCCTTCCTTCTCTTCCTCCTTCTATGTTGATCTCCCTTCTTTCTTTCCTTTTTTATCTCCCCTTGATTCTTATTTTCATTATTATTAAATAGCCCATTATCTAAGAATCTTGTCTGAAGTTCTCCTCCCTTATCTATGATTGTATTTACTAAAAAAACTCATATTTGTGCAACTCTCAAATTATCATGATATATAATCATAGATGGATCAGTATGCTCCTTGTTTATCATCTTTTTATAGATCCTTATCTATTTTGTATTTTTGGCTTTAGCTTCTCTAACATGTGTAGTCTTTTGCACTTTTCCTCAATGACTTTTTTATTTTCTACATGTAGTATTTTTGGCCTTTTACTTGTGGGTAGGTTTTACAGACTTGGTATCTTTTTTCAAGGTCTAGATGATCGTTTTATGTTAGTTTCGGTCCCTAACTAGATAGTAGATGTTTATGATTGGAGAATTAACCAACTATCTTCTTTCTTCATGAGGGATGTTGTCCCCTTTTGTTATTGTATCCTTAGAGCACATAGTTTCTTAGCATACAATAACTAAGGGGATGCATTCATCCTCAAGATTAGTGATAAACATTACATTTATGTATAATCTTGTGTTTCTTCTTTGTGGAGAAAGAGTTGTTTCTCTTAAGTTCTTATGATAGGTAAATCTATTTATTTCCTTGCAATCAAAATAAGACCAGACATGGATTTTTTGAATAGGAAATTCTATATATAATTTTCAAGGTTAATTAATTAAGACTTGATTGAAATAATTTATGTTTTAATTAATTAAATCCATTTTTGTTGTTAATACTATTATTAGATGTGATCATATAATAGGCTAATCTATATATTTAGTCACATTTAAAATAAAAAAGACATGGATTCATTACTAGGAAATGGTAAATACAATTTACAAAGGCTAATTGATTGAAATGAATTATGTTTAAATTGATTTATTTTATTTTTCCTAGATAATACTAATAAAATTTAGTCAAGGCAAGGAATTTTACAGGTTGCATTGAAAGAAATTTGGTGTTGGCATCAAAAGATGTAATGGATAAAGAATATAACAAAACTAATAAATTCAAAATGCTCTTACTGAAGTTTGAAGATATTACTATATTATTTGATTGAAGGCCTTTTACCTATCAAAATAAAAATGAAAGCTTTGTCAAGATCCAGCAATGGCAAAACAAAATCCAAATATGGAGATGACTTACCTCATGAAATACCTTGGGAATAAATTTCCTGAGACACTTTCTTGGTGGAGCCATGAACATTTGTAGCCAATACTTTGACACCAAAATAAATTGTCAAGTCAAAAGTGGTCAAGGCCATTAAAAATGACTACTGAAAATTCCCCAATAATTGTAGTATAATGGGATATGTAGAGGGAAACAATATGACCAAACTAAAGAAACCCTAAAAACCTATATAGACATTATCATAAATAATTGCAAAGCTCACTCAAAATATTCTTCAAAAAAATTAAATTTAAATATCTATTGTCAACAAAAATATTATATTTTTTCTTCCTACAAAAGATCTAAGCAAAACAAAAGTATCCTAGGCACTTTCCCAAAAAATTAAATTCTTTTTTTTAATATAAGTACTTCATGAAATGTTCTTTGACATGACAATTATAATATCATTATTAAATCCTTCAATCAAAAAAGTGAGGGAATTTTCAATCGACACTTAATAGTCTACTATCAAGATGAATAACAACTTCTAAAAAATAAAGAGTAGTCCTTTCTCTGAGGTTCTATCTACAATCGGATTAAATAATAAAGTTATTAGAATGATTAGGATGGCAACAAAATCTATTAATTTTCTGGTTCTTATTAATGGGACTGTTTGGGGATTTTTTAAGTTGGACGTGGGTTGAGACAAGGAGATCTCTTATCTCATACCTCTTCATTATGGTGGATGAGGTGTTGGGGAGATCTTTTACTACACTTGCTAGATTAAAACTAATCAAAGTGGTTTGAGAGACCTCCTCCCTTCCTTCTCAAGTTATCCAACAATTTGTGGATGACACCTTCCTTTTTGGCTATTCTTTTATCATGGAAGCTAGGAATTGGAAAATCTTGTTGAATGATTATGCCTCTACTTCTAGCCAACAAATTAATTATGGTAAGAATAAAATATATATTTTTAACAATGATAGGGATTAGCAATGAAGAGTTACTATTGTGATTGGTTTCCAATCTATTGGTCTTCTAGACACTTACTTGGGCTAAAGAAGTTAGCTAGGTGGAAGGGTAAAATGTTATGCCCTCAATATTGGTGTATATAGGGTTATGAACAGTAAACTTGTGGCTATCTTAATCCTTAATTAAGTCATGTTATAATTATTATATTATTATTTAGATAGGTAGGTTGACCTAGGTGTTATGTAGGGTTGTGTCTATTCAGCCTAAGCATAATTAGGTATATATAGGAGGTTGTGAGTCTTATTTCAAGATCATATTGTGAAGTGTGTTCTCATTGGAGATATTTGGAGGTTTCCCCCTTGAAGTGGCCTATTACTCTTAGTTATTATCAAGTGTTTATATAATATTTTATATTATTTCTTCTATTGTGCAAGTTATTTCATTACAAGTGGTATTAGAGCATGATCTTGGCACCATAGAGGCAAGATTCTTTCTCAACATTGGGGAGATCTTGGGAAGAGCATAGCTTTTAGATTTTAGCAAATTTTTTAAGGATTTTTAAAGAGGTTTTGAAGACCATATTAAAGAAGCTATAGTCAAAAATTCAAAGGAATTGGAGCAAATTATTGCAGAATTACTATTTCTACACAATGTTTGAGATCTACAAATCTCTCACATCTTGTCGAATTGGAGTATAACTTGTATTGGGTTTTTGAATACATAGTAAGGGAACCTAAATTTCAAAGCTTGGAGAAATTGAAGCAAAAAATAAGCAAGTTATTACAAAATTAGGAAAATTTTCTCTCAAGGTAGCAAATTTGCTAATTTTTTGGATTTTTTTCTGAGTTGGGGTATCTTGGCCCTAGTAAGTTACAATAAAAAATAAATTAAAAAATCAAAGAATTTACATTTCATTTGTGTGATTTATTTCAAAAATATTGGTTTCCATCATGACAGGGCTCCAACAAGAGGCAAAAAGAATGCTACCACACTGGGGAAATCCTTTGATCAAGATTGAGAAAAAATAGAGGATAATATTCCCAGTGAGGAAATAAGTAAGTTCAAGGAAGAGATTAATAGGGATATGTGTGACCTATGAGGAGATAGATTAGATATAAAAAGCAAGTTAAGCACCTATATGAACAAAATAAGGAAGGAGTTCTCAAGCAATCAAGGTGAAACCTTCAAGTCGACTAATAATGACACAAATTTTAATACTCCTATGGGATCTAGGAATTTTTTTCCAATGGTGGATATGCACAAATTTGATGACAAGGATCCTCTAACATGGATAAATCAAATGGAGAATTTTTTTGAGGTACATCAAACCCCATATGGACAAAAAGTCACAATGGCTTCCTCATATCTAGAACCAGATCAATTCATTTGGTATCGTTGGCTTTATACTCATAGGAGGAAAAAGGGTCTCACCGTATCATGGTCAAATTTTACAAAAGAACTCCAAGCACAATATAACAATAGTGTGACAAAAAACTTCTTTAGCCAGCTTGCTAAACTTCAACAAAAAGGATCAATTAAGGATTATATTCAAAAATTCCAAAATCTATCCTTAAGAGTGGAGGCAATTACAAAGAAGAACTTGAATGATTTATTCTGGGGTGGTCTCAAGGATCACATTCAACATAAGGTACACATGTTTAGTCCTAGCTCAAGTAAATGAGTCTTTTATATTGGCACGTAGGGTAGAGGATAAGTTCTTGATTCCTAGAAAGCAAGGGACTAATGTGACAAGAGAAAAAGGTTATTCAACACCTTATCTTCCTTTTCCTACTAGGTTGACTCCACAACAAATTGAAGAGAAAAGAGAAAAAGGGTCGTGTTTCAATTGTGATAGCAAATATAATCGAGGACATAAATGTAGTGAAAATAAATTGTTCTATATTGAAGGTCCAAGTGAGGAAGAAGAGGATGAGCCTATATTAGAGGAGGATAGGGAATCATGTGAGGAATCACATGATTCTCAACCAATAATTTCTTGTCATGCACTTTCAAGTTTCATTGCACCACAAACACTCAAGGTAGTGGGTTTCTTAAAGAAGCACAAAGTAATTGTGTTGATCGACTTAGGTAGTACTCATAATTTCATCAACAAAAAGTTGGAAACTTTTCTAGATTATTTTATATATCCAGCCCCAAAGTTTTAGGCTTTGATTATAGATTGGTGCATAGTTAGTTGTTTAGGGAAGTGTCGTAGCATCAAATTATCTATGGAAGATTATCAACTTGATACACCAATGTATGTGATATCCATGGGTGTAGCAAATATTGTTTTGGGAGTACAATGGCTTACTACATTGGTAACAATTGAGATTCATAAACTTCTAAGAACTATTCATGTGATTTCAATCAAAAGAAAAGGTAGTGGAGCTAAGGGGGTTGAAGGTCCCCATGGATGGTAAGCTCTCATCAAATGCAAAAGTTTCTTAAGAAAGGAACAGATGGATTTGTGGCCTAGCTATGTTCATTAGAAGTCTCTCAATCTAATGCTCTTGCTCATCCATGTTTACAAGCAATAACTGATCATCACTCAGTAATTCTTGGAGATATGCCTAAAGGACTTCCTTCTAAGAGGGATCATGACCATGCCATACAACTAGTTCTAGGGAGCTAGCCACCAAACATCAAACCTTATAGGTACCCACACATACAAAAAAGTGAGATAGAAAAAATTGTTGAGGAAATGCTAGTGACAGGAATTATCAGGCATAGCCAAACTGCTTACTCCTCGCCTATTGTGATGGTGTGTAAGAAGGATGAAACTTGGCACATGTGTCTAGATTATAGAGTGCTCAGCAAGTACACCATTATAGATAAGTTTCATGTTCCAGTCATCAATGATCTTCTAAATGAATTAAATGGAGCTATGTATTTTACCAAGTTAGATCTTAGATTTGGTTATCACCAAATTTGAATTGAGGAAGATATTTGTAAGACAACATTTCAAACTCATGAGGTTCATTATGAATTTTTGGTGATGTCATTCGGTCTTACTAATGCACACTATCTACATTCCAAAATTTGATGAATTCCATTTTTAAGAAGTTCTTGAGAAAGTTTGTGTTAGTATTTTTTGATGATTTATTAATTTATAGTAAGACTTGGGAAGAACATTTGCAGCATGTAGATCAAGCATTACAATTACTCAAAGATCATCATCTCTAAGTTAAGCCATCCAAGTGTACTTTTGGTCTTAAGGAGGTGGAGTAGTTGGGACACATAGTTTCACATGAAGGAGTAAAGGTGGATACTAACAAAATTAAGGCTATCATGGAATGACCTATTCCAAAAACTATTAAGAAGCTGAGGGGTTTCTTGGGATTGACAGGGTACTATAGAAGATTTGTGAAGAATTATGGTCGTATAGTAGCACCCCTCACCACTCTATTGAAGAAGGATTCTTTTCATTGGAATGAATCTGCTAATGTATCATTTGAGCAATTGAAGAAGGCTATGTGGACAACTCCAGTGCTTGCCACTCCAGACTTCACCAAGGTATTCATTGTGGAATGTGATGTTTTTGGAAATGGGATAGGAGTAGTTCTCATGCAAGAAGGTCGACCACTTGATTTTGAGAGTCATCAATTCAAAGGTACAAATCAACTCAAACCTATTTGTGAGAAGGAAATGCTAACAATCCTTCATGCAGTTAAAAAATGGAGGCCTTATTTGATGGGTCAACACTTCAAGGTTAATACAAATCATGATAGCCTAAAATATTTTTTGGAACAAAGACTATCTTCAGAAGAGCAACAAAAATGGATCACTAAGATGTTGGGATATGACTTTGAAATTATATACAAGAAAGGGAAGGAAAATATTGTGGTTGATGCACTTTCCAGGAAGGATGAAAAGGATGAATCCTTATTGTGTGCCTTTTCAATATTACAAGCAAATTGGGTGGTAGAAGCCAAAGCAAAGTGGTAAAATGATGTTGCAACAAGTAATCTCATCCAGCAAATAAAAAGTGACCCTAGTAGTTCAGATAAGTTTTGTTTAAAGGGGGATATTCTTTGGTATAAAGAGCACTTGTAATATCTCAGCAAGAATTCTAATCTTAAACACAAAGTTCTCAAAGAACTAAATGAGTCCCCAATTGGTGGTCATTCAAGATTTTTGAAGACGTGTCATCGGGTCAAGCAAGTTTTTTTTTGGGAAGAGCTAAAAGGTGATGTTCAAAAATTTGTGGCTAAATGTTTGGTTTGTCAAAGAAATAAGGAGGACATAATTAATACACCAGGTCTCTTGCAACCTTTATCTATTCCTAGCCAACGTTGGGAAGAGGTATACATGGACTTCATCATAGGGCTTCCCAAATCTAAAGGTCATAATGTCATCATGGTAGTAGTTGATTGCCTCACTAAATATGCACATTTCATTGCATTATCACATCCTTTTAGAACAAGTATAGTGGGAAAAGTTTTCTTGGAGAATATCCAAAAGCTACATGGTACACCTAAGGTTATTGTTAGTGATCATGATCCTATCTTTACTAGTCACTTTTGGAAAGATTTATTCTCATGTTTGGGTACTCAATTGGCTCATAGTTCTTCATACCATCCACAATCAGATGGGCAAACTAAGGTTGTTAATAAATGTTTGGAAGGATATCTACATTGTTACACTTTAGAGAAACAATCTCACTGGGTAGATTGGCTACCTCTTGCAGAATGGCGGTACAACTTTCAGGACTCAAGAGGAATTTAGCTATGGCACAAAATCAAATGAAACAAGCAGATCAACATTATAGTGAAAGAAATTTTGAAGTTGGGGATTGGGTCTTCTTGAGATTGCAACCCTATAAACAAATCTCAATTAAGCAACAAAAAAATAATAATAAGTTCTCCAAGATATTATGGACCATACCAAATCATGCAAAAGATTGGTGGTGTTTTCTACAAGCTTGAGTTGCCACCAACAACAAAGATACATCCAGTTTTTCATGTTTCTTGTTTGAAGAAGGTAATTGGGCCAAATATTCCTACTCAAACAGTAGTACTAGAGCATGATGAAGAAGGAAGAATAATTATGGAAACAGAGTGCAATATTCAAACACGTGAAGAAGCTGAGGAATAGAACCCTCACCTAGTATCTCATCCAATGGAAGAACTTACTAGTTGAAGAGGCGATATGGGAGGATGAGGAGTTCATTCAAAATAATCCACACTTGGTTAGCATTGAGGATAATGCTTCTTTCAAGAGAAGGGACATGCTACGCCCTTAATATTGGTGTATATAAGGTTATGAATAGTCAACTTGTGGCTATCTTAATCCTTAATTAATTCATGTTATCATTATTATATTATTGTTTAGGTAGGTAGGTCAGTTGAGGTGTTATGTAAGGTTGTGTCTATTTAGCCTAAGCATAATTAGGTATATATAGGAGGTTGTGAGTCTTATTTCAAGATCATATTGTGAAGTTTGTTCTCATTGGAGATATTTGGAGGTTGGCCATTTGAAGTGACCTATTACTCTCAGTTATTATCAAGTATCTATATAATATTCTATATTATTTCTTCTATTGTGTAAGTTATTTCATTACATAAAGTGGTAAGTAGCGCTAGTAAGCTCCAACTGCTTTCCACCTCTTTGCATGGTTTTCCTATTTACTTTGTCACTTTATTAAAAATATCTCATGCCATGGCCCAGAATATTGATAAATTGCAAAAGAATTTCCTACAATGAGAACTAAAGATAAGAACAAGATTAGTTTAGTCAATAAGGATATGGTGTGCAAACCTATGGTCAAGACAGGTCTGGGAATTAGAAGAATCACTGACCTTAATTGAGCTCTTATCACCAAAATTGGATGAGATCTTGTAGTTGAATCTATTGGATGGGGAGATATCATGAAAGTGAAAGGTATTAATAACACTCCTTTTGTGTATTTCCTAAGTGATAATGATTGACCATCAAGATCTAAAATATGGAATAATTTGATTAAAAACAAAAATCTCCTAAGGGAAGGTCTTAGGAAAAGGAAACAAAATAAGATTATGGAAAGAGAATTGACTAGAGGGAGCCTTTAATAATGTGCAAGTTTGGTCATATCATGGCTAGATTGAAAACATATTTGGATGTTATGGGTAGTGACTACTTTACGCCTGGATGGAAGTGGAGAAATCTTTTAGAAGGGGTCCTTCTGCTTGGACATCTTGAAGCTTTGACTGATGAGCTGCATAATCTTTCGAAGGAAGTAAGAATAATGCAATTCTCAAAAGAGTAATTTTGTGTGGGATAAAAATGCTTCTAGAAAATTTATTGTAAAATCAACTTACTAACAAATATTTCAAAATGATGCCACTCCCAAGTGGTGGAAAAATGTTTGGACTAGACAATTGCTCCCGAAAATAAAATAAAAATTTGTGGGCTATGTTAGATCTTAACTACTGATGATCTTAGTCAAAAAGGATTCCAAATACCTAATAGATGCTACCTTTGCAAAGCTGTGAAGTAAGAAATTAATCACATTTTTCTTTCCTATATGTTTGTTAGGGAAGTGTGGGATAGGATAATTAAGAAATAAATTGTTCATGGGTGTTTATGAATGCCTTACAATAGTCTATACTAAATCGAGATTGCCATTTTTGCCAACCTATTATTAGACTACTCTAGAGAATGGTCCTATCACATATTTGTTGGGGTATTTGGAAAGAGAGAAATAGTCGAGTCTTTAAAGAGGAAGAACTCTCAGATAATGTGGTGGCCTCCATTGTTGTCAACTTTTTGAAGAGGATGTGGAGACGACAAAATTGAGGAATGAGGAAGAAAAGGATATAAATCCTAGGTAGGAGTCCAAACATGTTTCTATTAGATTCACTATTAACACTGTAGATTTCACCTCCTCCACCTTCCCCCTTTGCCCTTGTTGTGAAGACAATTCTCCTGCGACTACCACATCCCTGAGAGATGCTAAGAAAAAAGGAAAGGAAAAAGTTGTTACTTACTCTAATGTGATGTAGGATGATATCGGTGTTAATTCTAAGGACAATTATAGTGCTTGCCAGGAGATGGAGTAAAAGGTGGACAAAATTAGGACTGACCTCAAGTCCCCACACAAAAAATTCCTCTTTGGATGAGATTTCTAACACTTCGATGGTATTTGTTATGAAGGTCATGCATGTTATTGTGACTACGTTGCAACTCCTGCAACAAGAGAAAGGCGCTGAGACCCAAAAGCGAATTGACTTAAAGAAGCTCTATGAATTTCTACCAAATGATTCAACAAGGATCCTCCTCTTTCGATCGGAGAATGAATCAATTGGCCAAAAATAGTTTAGTAATTTACTATTCTTTCTTCTTGTTGCTTTGGACCTATCGGGATGTCCCGACTATTAAACTTCCAAGCTAGCTCTGCATTGCTAATTGTTCTGCTTAAAACTCTATTAGTAGTAATAAAAGCATTTTGATTACATTTATGCTTTTTAGTAATGTTAATAATCAACATAGTATGATACTAAATAGATACTTTATCTAGTTATGAAAGTTCAATGGGGATTAGTATTTGATATCATATTTGGGGACTGTGATTATGCTCATGTTTTATATGTTGGTTGTCTGTTGTTAATGGTCTTTTCCTTTGTTTTGTAATGATGGGTCAAACCCTTAGTTTTGACTACTTTAATATTAAAAAAAGTTGTAAAAATAATTATCATAATAGATGAGAGGCACATAGTCCATACTTTAGGTGACACTTTATATTTTGTTATCCTAATGTTACACAAAATAGTAAAAACTTCACAACAATGAATCAATCTTAATAAAAGACCAAAAAATACAACCAAAACATTGATGACTAACTTCTTCTTCAACTTAATGATAATCTGTAAACACAACTCAATACATTAAATTCTTTAGCATGATTTTTCCTTAAATATAATATATCAGCACTAGATATTTAAAATGCATGGTATAAAATAGACCACTTAACTCTCTGGCCTTATAAAATGGACCACAAAATTTTATCCTGCCATTAATTAAAAGCTTCTCGTTTGTCCTAGAGATACAACCCGTTTCTTAGTTGGAATCTTGAAAACAAAATATGTTTGAAACGTCAATTCTCTGTCATAATTAAAAAATTTGATAATTATTGATTACATGTATTTAAGTCTATTAATTTATAAATTAAAAATAACAGCTCACACATCTCAGATATGTCATATCGTTTTCCCTCAACGTCAACTTCACAACCACTAAGTCAATGTCAATCCTTGGCTAAATGCATTTAAGCTTTAAACTTATCTATCCATGGACTACTAAAAAAAAGAGCTCATGCCAAAAAGGCCCGTACAAGCTACGTTTCATACACGAGGACAAATATTTCGTTTTCTTTATTAAAAAGAACTGCACCAATAACAAGATAGTGGGATATTCTGGAAGACAATCGAAACAACTTATATTGTAAGCATCTACCTCTAAGTAATAACAATAACAATAATAACAGAGCTGTCTTGCGATGGCCGCGAATCCTTATTGGCCAGGGCACATTTTAAAATTCATCTTTAGACAATTCTAGATGAGTTATAATACTCTAATTGCATTGCTATTGGGTCCGATATTGTTGGATAGATCGGCACATGGGGGAGCTATGCTAAGGTTTAACCCGCTGTTTTCAAGAGATTCTTGTACCTCTAAATTTGGCGGTGTTGTGGCTGCACTTGACTTAGTGACATGCCTTGTGTTTGTGGCTAATTCTGGCCCCAACCTTAGCGGGAATGAATAATGGCAGGCAGAATTAAGATTCTCTCTAGATTCTTGACGTTCGGCCATTTTTAGTATGGAGAATGCGGCATCTTTTTCTCCTGCTATTTTGTCGAGGGTGGGATTTTCTACTTTCGGGGTTGGCAAAGATAGAGGGTGTGGATTAATTTGCGATGGTGAAAATGACGGGAGAGAAAATGGTCCCATCGACATAGCGAAACTTGGCGACGTTCCACAGTCGAAGAAGTTTCTAGAATTGTGCTCGCGGACGGCAGTTGAGAGCTGTGGGATCCCTTGGTGGTAATCTGCAGCCTGCATGAACAATATTTTTTACGTGAGATAAAATGAGATTTATCTGATAAATTCTTCAGGAAAAACTATACTTTATAATGTAAATTTCAGCTAGATCAAGAAATATTGTGTAGTTTTTAAAAGACTCTATATTGATGAACGCGAGAAGAGCCCCTCTCTAATGATAAACACATACAATCCAAACCACAGGTGCAGATAATAGAGCAGAAACATAAGCAGAAAAGAAAAAGATGCTGCCATAACCAGCAGATGAAGAAACCAGCAAATGGGAAAAAGCTGTAAAAGAGACAAACGGGCAACAGCTAGTAAATTGCTCCTCCGCAAGAACAATGAGCAGCAAACAGGTCAATTTGCCATTAATTCTTTTGGTCACTTTTTTCTCCCTTGTCTCTCACTTCACTTCATTTTCACTCACTCAGTTTGTATGATCAAACACTTCATTTGATTGTCACTCACTCCATATTTCAATTAAATAACAAGATTTTTTTTAAAAATTGAATACAAGCTTTAAAGAGCTTGATCAAAATGTAATATTAGAATTAAGATTATTGGATCACTTATAATTTTGGATAATTTATCTAAGGATACTGAGGCAACGAAAAGATCTCGATATAAGCACCTGACTTGTGCTGAGTTCAATTTTTTCCTCATAAAAAAACCTGATAACGTGAAAGTTGAAGCCCCACAATTATTGACTTAGAAATTAAGTCATTCTCTTAGTAAAATATCAAACTCAACAACAATGTAAAGTCGTCACCAAATTTAGTTTCCCTCTCAGAGATATAATGCGTTTTTGTCCTTGCAATACTCTTTTTGAAAGCATACACTTTTGCAACAGATTTAATAACATGTGACTTGTGAGGCGTCCTTTACCCCCATGTGAATCAATTTTACTGGGACATCTAAGCAAGCAATTACATGTGATACCATTATAATAGGTATACGGAAAGTAAAAGAACGTTTTGAAAAATTAATGAGCGGGTGAAAAGAACTTGAAATCCCTCTCCAAAGAGCTGGTTACAACAAGTTCTTTGTACCTGGAGGAAATAACTTGGCAATCAAGTTACTCGGGTTCCTCTTCTATCAAAATTGCACGTATCCCGAAACAATTCTATAAATAAATTATCTAGCTGGAAAGAAAATCTTAAAATCTCTCTCCAAATAGCTGGTTCCAACCAGGTACTTGGACGAAATAACTTTGTTGTTAAGCTACTGGGGCTCCTTTTCTAACTAACCTGGCACGTAACTTCTATCGATATCCTACAGAACGTCAAAACATTTCTACAATGCGTAATTTGAGCGAATATAATAATACTAATACTTTGTGCTTCGACGTTTTCAGATTGCATCTCAATAGGCATTAGGTAGTTAGTCTTAAGCACGGTACTAAATGAGAGATTAAGCCATCTTACCACAGACTTAGCTTAGGATTATTACTACTGTATCGGTTGAAGAATGGTCGGGATGAAAATGAGCCAGGCAAAAATTCAAGATACGGCCTGTGCCTGTCATTCCTTCCATTTTCCGTAGGTAAATAGCGAAAAGATGACATGTTTGGAAAAATTAACAGAAGAACAGATCAAAATGTCGGGAAGTTCTCGAGCAAAACATCTCCTGACGACTCCTGTCGAAGCATTTATGAGAGCTCTTTTAACAGATGTAAGTCTGAAATACGACAGAGAAATTCAAGCGCAGTACGATGCTCAAACCCCGTACGCGTAAGAAAAGAAATAACAATACACGGCAACTAATGAGGACAGATTTCCACAATGCATGATAGTTCTTCGCAACAACTTCTGGATTTGATTGCGTTGGTTTTGAAGTTGTTGCAAGGAACACGGCAACGCGTAAAAATGCTGAAACTAAAATCTAAATTTCCAAGGAAACAACCTTTGACAACTGATAAAGATGCTGAAACTAAATTGTAAATTTCAAAGTAAACAACCTTGATGATGATTAAAATCCTGAATCTAATTCTGAAGTGTCAAAGGAAAGAAAAAAAATTTTGATTTAGTTTCATTTTATTTTCTATTCAAATGCAAGGCTAGAAACAGATAACTTACAGCATCGGCCGCTATGTCGAAAAGGCTGGAGCGGCGTTTCCTCTTGTTCAAATTGCTTTGCCTCAGAAAATATTTCTGAGCGTGGCTCGCAACCTGAGTAGGAGTCCTCGACGTGACGAAGTTTCTCGAAATGCCTCTCCAGTCGCCCTTTCCGAGCTTCTGCAGTCCCAGCAGAAACATCTTATGCTCGTCTTCTGTCCACGGAACCCCTACAAAGAAACAAAAAATAATTCTCAGCTTTAGATGCGACTACAGAAACTAAAATAAAATCATTTCAGTAAGTACTAAACTTTCAGGTCTAACAGCACAAATCCCCAAACATCCGTCAAAAACAGTTCTACAGCGTTCACAATTCTCAAATACTTTAAATTATCGTAGTCTGCCATTAAAAAGAGCACAAATGTTGTCTCGAATCCGGACCTTTTTTCCTCTCGCGAGATTTGGAGCTCTGGACCATGCCGTCCGAGACATAGCCGTCGTCCGCGGCTCCAGATTCAGACTGCTCAGGCGTTAGAGGCAGATTACTACTGTTATTATTATTATTATTATTACTAGCCGAAGAAGCTGAAGCCGTATAATGCAAGAGATTTCCCATGCTAACGCTCTTCCTCATCAATCCTTCTGTCGTAAGCCTCACTCCGAAGAGCTTAACGCCTCTGTCCGGACATGTTCTGGAGTTGTGGCCATTGTGTCCACAATGAGAACACCTTCTACTCATATCTAGTAGCTTCGCCAGTTTGCCTCAATCCAAAATGCTCTTCAAACCCTAGCTTACTGCATCTGAGCAAACAAAAATACAAGCTATCAAACAAATTTAGCAATTTTACAATTGTGGATGCACACATATTCTCAGATCTGCTCTTGACCAGAAAAAGAAATTGTAAATGTCACCTGTAATCCGCTGCCTTGGTGACAACTGCTTGCCAATTATGAAACTCCCGTATCTGGAAGAATTTTGAGCATTATCAAGACTTCGGAACAATTTTTAATTTGTTTTTGGCTGTGGATTTACAAACCCTCACGTAACGCGTAGGGAATGGATTCGATTTGATGTTATTCCCACCGAATTTCTCGTTCGGATTTCAGTGGCCGAAATAAAAAATGGGAAAGAAAAAACACTTTGGAGAAAGAAGCGATGAGAATGAAGGCTGCCAAATGCATTATCTATGCTTTAAACGGACGGCTCCAAGAGACTTGCTCATGAAATGATGTATGCATTATGCTATGTATGGTAAGTCATCTATATGTATGTATGTATGGTTTTTGTTATTATTAAAAAGCTCATTTGAGAATATTCTGACATTTGTACTATAAAATTTCCTCTCCGCGTGTTAGTTGGATGTTAGTCGAAAATATCATGTGGGAAAGATATTACAGTTGTTTTTAATTTCTTTTTAATAATGCATAAAATTACAGTTGTTAAGAACATATATGTGGGTTGGGTTGACCGGATGAAAGATTTATAATAGTTTTTGTCAGATTTCAAAATACGGCACGTTAACAGGCTTTTATAAAATAATAAATAATAATTGGGATAAAGATATTAAGGAAAATACATTAATATAAATGAATTAATTTTTTTGGATATTTGGTTAAGATAGTACTTCAATAATTTAGATTCATTCATTACTTTTAATATTGAGATATTGAAATAATTTATGTGTTTACCCAATATAAAATTATGTCTTATTTTTAAGTCAATAGTATTATTTTTTGTTTTTTTGTTTTTTTGTCAAAATTTAAAATGTGTTTTCAAAAGTATTTGTGAAATTTGCATCATGATTCATTTGTTCTAAATTTAACACAATTAAATAAAATATAACAAGTAAGATGACTACACATGTTTAACTATATGTATGTCAAACATCTTTTTAGAGAATTCCAATATTAGGCGACTTTTTTGAGTCATTCCAAAGCAAGCCATGGAGATAGAGGTTCAATTATGACTCAAATTTGGGACTATAGAATTGTTCTAAAAAATATTTTAAAAAGAGACATTTATAGCAAGTCAAAATAAGTGACCTTAGGAAATAAAAAGAAAGAAGTTTCATGTTTTTTATTTTTTCTTTAAGAAAAAAGGTCAGGTTCCCCATGTGTATTTAATAGTTACATGATGTATTGTAATGAATAAATTTAGGTATAGGGATGATAATAGATCAATAAAGCTTAGGTTTTTCATAAGGCAATAGAAAGAAATTTTTAAAACATGTTTGTCTCCAAGTTCTTAAGGGAGCAAGAAAATGAAAAGAGAAAGCACTAATGAGAATCATCTATTAATAAACCAATAAAAGGAAAGGTTCTTCAAGAAACCCTTTGACTTTAATAAGGAATTTAAAAGATCAATTAATAAGGGTTGGAGAATTCCTCCTCCTTGTGGCTCACCAACAATGTTTGATTTGATCATAAGCATATGGATGAGCGCGAAAATGATGATAGTTCACTTTATTTAAATATTTAATATTTAGATGTGAAAATAATTTATGTATTTAAAGTTATGCTTATTTTTCATTAAGAAAAGATATTTTTTGTTTGTCTTTTGTCAAAATTAAAGAAGTCCTTTCAAAAAGTATTTATGGAAATCTCATCATGTATCATAAACTTGATAGGCAAGAATAAAACCCAACAACAAATGAACCGGCTACACTTTTCAAGTTTGACTATATGTATGTCAAAAATCTTCTTAGGGAATCTAATAATGTGTGACTATTGGGGTCATAGGTAAGCCACAAAGTCCTAGACATAAGCCCAATTAAGGACTCTATTTTGGGACTATAGGACTATGCTCAAAGATATTTTAAAAAGAGACATTTAGAGTAAAATTTGTCAAACCAAAATGAGTGAGCTTGGGAAATAAAAAGAAATTGTCTATAGTTTTACTAAAATAAGGTCAAGGTTCACCATGATTGAAAGGAAAGGTTCTTCAAGAAACCTCTCAACTTTAATAAGAAAATTAGGAGATCAATAAACAAGGGTTGGAGGATTCCTCCTTTCAGCTCACCAACAATGTTTGATTTGATCAAAATTGTATTGATGCACATTAAAATGATGATGTTTTAGTTTATTTATTTTTAACATTTAGATGTGAAAATAATTTGTGTGTTTAAAGTTATGTTTGTTTTTTATTAAGATAGGATGTCTTTTGTCAAAATTAAAAGAGTGCATACAAATGTATTTATGGAAATGTCATCATTTGTCATAAAGTTGATAGGAAAAAAACAAAACCCACCAAAAAATAAGCCCACTATAGTATTCATGTTTGACTATGTGCATGTTAAGAATATTTTTACAAAAGTCAAACATTGTGCAACTTATTGGGGTCATAGACAAACCACAAAGTCCTAGATAGAGGTCTAATCAATGACCCAATTTTTTTACTATAGGACTACACTCAAATATATTTCAAAAAGAGATGTTTAAATTAAATATTGTCAAGCCAAAGTGAGTGAGCTTTGGAAATAAAAAGAAATCATTTATGGTTTATAGGTAATACAAATGGAAGATAATATTTTCATATTTCAGTCCAAATATGTAATGGAAGTGTTGAAGGCTTTGGCATGGAAGATTCAAAACTAGTAGGTACACCTATATAAAATTTCTAAGGATGACACTTCAAGTTAAGCCAATGAGACTCTTTACAAATCCATGATCAAGAAAATCTTGGAAGGTATAAATGAGAAGGTAACTGGACATGTTACTATCTATTGCAATAATACAAGTGCTATTAGCATATCAAAGAATCTCATCCACCATCCCAAGACAAAACTTATAGAAATTTAGAATTATTTTCTAAGGGAAATGGTACAAGAGAAGGAAGTAAGAATGGACTATGCAAAATTAAAGGGGCAAGTTGTAGACATCAAGTCACTAAGCCATTATTGTGATGTCCCCTTCTAGCTAGAGACATCACTTTAGCTGGTGATTAGCCTATCAAAGACCCTCGTAGGCTAATAAGATTGGATAGAGGGTCACCTTGGTGTGGAGATCCTCCAAGGACCAGAGCAGAGTACTCTTCTGGGTTGCCAGAGTTTGTTTATGATGAGTTTTCCTTTGAGTTTGGCTTGGTTAGGCTATTTTTAGCAGTTTTGAGTTATAAAGATAGACCCCTACTATTTTTAGAAAAGGGGTATGGTCATATGCAGTTCTATCATGTTAGCTCCCAGTCCAAACAACATTCAAAAATGTTGAGTATGGAGATATTAATGTTTATTTAGTTAAAAATAAACATTATTGGTTTTGAGCCTATATTGTTAAGTTATAATATATAACTTAAGTGAGGGTCATGATATCATAAAAGGGGCCATTGTTTCAATTAATTGTGGGTCCAAGCTTATGGAAAAATTAAAAGGGATTTTCTAAGTTTTAATGTAATAACATTTTTTATGTTATTATTATATCTTTTATCCCACATTGAGCATGGAGACTCATTCTGGAGTTGAGGAGTCCTTATAAACAAACCTTGTCTTCCTTCAAGACCAGGTTATGAGAGTTGCTTAAAAACTTTGCCTTGTGAAATTTCTTGAAGTTGTGGCAACAAGGGTTTCTACAAGTTTGAGAAGAATTCAGACTGTGGAGAACGTAGTATCTTCAGAGTTGATGCAATTTGAGGGTGTGAAATATCACTTGAATTTTGCCTGTGAGTTGACTTCATTCTGGAGTCAATATTGTGTTTCAGTAGGGAAAAAGTGGATGAATCTGTTTACAGATTGGAAGGGGTTATAACAGCAGCTACAGTGCTATGAACAGTACAGCGCTACAGTGAATTAAAAATTAGAGATTTAATATTGCGGTTTTTGATAGGCGCTGCCCAAGGAGGAAGCAACCAGCAGCGTGGTTGCATATTGGAGACAAAAATAAAGTTTTTGTTCAACTATTAATGATGATGTTTTTAATGTATTCTTCCAGCAATAAGTATTGTACATACATTAGGAGCCATCTGAATAAATGAATTTGATTAGCATGATAACCAGATTTGAGTTATAATTTTAGGCAAGATTTGTTTTCAATATTTGTATTTTCTTTTCATCAACTCAAAAACCCAAAAATAGCTTAAAACATTAAAAAACAAACCAAAAACAATCATTACACCCAGGGAAACAAACAGTGATCAGCGTAGAGCCTATTTGGGGTTCTTACATTGGTATCAAAGCCTCATTCCTGCCATCTTGAGGGTTTGGGGAGTCATATGCAGCCACTGGAAATTGGACCACATAGGTACCATACTTGTAGGAGAGCTCTGATTAAAAGAGAACAGTTACAGGAAACAAGAAATATGGAAGAGAGGCATGATGGTAGTCCACCTAGAAACAGGAGGAATAATGATGATCAGGATACCAGAGAATTCTACCGTGCTATGGTTACAGGGCAGCAGCAGATGGCACAGGCATTACAGGCACTCACTACTATGGTAGAAAGGATGAACCCACCTGTTAGACAAAATGGGGAGCCAGGAGAACAGGGAGATAACAGGAGTGCTACAGGTAATCAGAGACCACAACGGACCCATTCCAGAATAGCTGATAGGCCTACACGCCCTACATTTGTTCCGGAGGAGCCAGAAGAAGCTCCGGTAGAGGAGGCGACATGAGACCCCATATTCACAGATGCACTCATGGCTGCAAATGATGAATGGGAATTATTAGCTCTGCAGGTTCAGGAGAGGATGACCCTTGAACGCTTTGTAAATCAGAGGAGAGAGCATTACAGGTCATTCAGACAAGATAAGAGGCCTAGAGGTCAAAATAGTGAGCTGAAGAGGGCTACAGGCAAGCTTACTATGCCTACATTTGATGGGAGTGGTAAGATGACAGTTCAAGCTTGGATTCATAAGCTTGACACATTTTTGGCACTGAGGCCAATGACAGAGATTGAAGCTATCAAATATGCCACCTTGCATTGGAGGGAATAGCACATGATTGGTGGTACCATGGTATGGTAACACTTCAGCATAACCAAGTGACAGAATACCAGGACTTCGTGGATAGGTTGGTTGAAAGATTTGACAAGAAAGATCCAGAGATTTACTTCTAGGACTTAGCACACCTGAAACAAACAGGCAACTTGGAGTATTTCATTGGTGAATTTCAGCAGTTGGCAGTCATGGTGCCAAACATTTCAGAGCATAGATTGATAGTTCTTTTCATTGAGGGCCTATCCAAACCACTGAGAGGTTGGATAAAGGCATTTGATCCTATTTCTTTACAGGAAGCGATGAAAAAGGCAAGAAGTATGGAACATGCAGTCCCAACAAACAAATTTCAGTCCAAAGGAGCATCTTCTAGTAAGGATAACAAACCATTTTATAAAAAACCAGAGAGGACTGATTTTAAAAATGATTCTAAAGATAAAACTCCAGCACCTTTTGACAGGGAAACATTAAACAATTTGAGGAAGAAAAAATTATGTTTCTACTGTAAGGGACCCTATGATGCAAACCATGATTGTCCTCTTAGGCCAAAGGGAAAAGCTAACAGAGTTATGTGGGCATACTATGAGGAATCAGAATCAGATAATTCAGATTAGCAGTCTGATATAGAGGAAATAGATGGTGAAAAAGAGGAAGACAAGGCTGAAAACTTGTCTAAAATGGAGTCCAAGGATGGGGAAGGAGATGGGCAACTTAGGGAAGCTCGTCTCACTAGTATTAAGCAAGAAGGGTCATTCCGGATGAGAGGAGTACTTGCTGGACAGCGAGTCATAACCTTGGTTGATATAGGTGCCACTCATAATTTCATTGATGCTAGGATGGTGGAGAAGCGTGGCATACAAACAGAGGAGTTTGGGGGAATTAGAGTGAGGGTAGTGGATGGCTATGTCCTCAAATGTCATCGTAGGATCACTGGACTCCCATTGAAAGTTAATAATTATGACTTTAAGGCAGATTTTTATGTTGTACCTATGGGAGATACAGATATAGTTCTTGGGATGAGTTGGTTGCACGATATTGGTGAGTTCACTCTTAACCTCAAGGAGATGGAGATGAGGTTTAAAGTGAATGGGAAGACACATATTCTTAAGGCAATCAGGGACAGTGATCTCAGGATGGTCTCTTTTCGTAGAATGGCTAGATTGATTCGACATGATCAGGTAGAGTGGGCAGCAGAGTGCATGTTGATGCCATCACAGGAGGGACAACATAAGATTGAATATCCTCCTGATATTCAGGAGCTTAGAGTTAAACACTCTAAGGTGTTCAGTGACATTCCACCAGGTAGACCACCAGACAGAGGTATTGAGCACATCATTGAGTTAGAGGAGGGGGCTAAGCCCATCATGATTACACCTTACAGGCATCCGAAGAGGTTGAAGGATGAAATTGAGAAAACCATAAAGGAGTTACTTGCTATGGGCCACATTAGACCAAGTAAGTCTCCTTTTGCTTCTTCAGTGGTGTTAGTAAAGAAGAAGGATGGGACATTGAGGATGTGCATTGATTATAGAGTGCTTAATAGGAAGACGATTAAAAATAGATACCCCATTCCCAGGATCGATGAGTTGATAGATGAGCTTCATGGAGCTTGCTTCTTCTCAAAGATAGATTTGAGATCAGGTTATCACCAAATCAGAGTTAGAGAGCAGGACATCGAGAAGATAGCCTTTAGATGTCATTGTGGCCATTTTGAGTTTGTAGTTATGCCATTTGGGCTAACTAACGCACCTGCTACTTTTCAGGCAACAATGAATAGGGTTTTCCATCCTCAGTTGAGGAGATTTGTACTTGTCTTCTTCGATGATATCTTGGTATATAGTAGATCTTGGGAGGAGCACTTGGTTCACCTGGACACGGTGCTAGGTATATTGGACAGAGAATCCTTGTATGCAAAGGAGTCGAAGTGTGATTTGGGCATGACAGAGTTGTTATACTTGGGTCACATCATCAGTGCAGAGGGTGTGTGCATGGATCCTGAAAAGATTCGTGCCATTGTGGAGTGGCCTTCACCGGTGAACCTTACACAGTTGAGGGGCTTTCTAGGACTATGTGGTTTCTACAGAAGGTTTGTGGATGGATATTCTAGGCATGCGACACCCTTGACAGATTTGATGAGAAAGGGAGCTTTCTTGTGGACTCTTGAGGCATAGGAGTGTTTTGAGAAATTTAAGGGGTTGATGACTTCTTGTCCGGTGTTAGCATTACCAGATTTCAGCAAACCTTTTGAGCTACATTGTGATGCTTTTGGAGAGGGCATTGGAGCGGTGCTTATGCAGGAGAAGCACCCTATTGCTTATGAGAGTAGGAAATTGAGAGGGCCAGAGAGGAGCTTCAACATATATGATAAGGAGATGTTAGCCATTATGCATGCTTTGGCCAAATTCAAGCAATATTTGGTAGGTAGCAAATTTTGTATCAAAACCGACCATAATAGCCTAAGACACTTTTTGGGGCAGCGAGATCTCAATTATAGGCAGCAAAAGTGGGTGAGCAAGTTACAGTCCTATGACTTTGACATTACATATTTGAGCTTATTGACAGACATATCGGAGGATTGGAGACACTTGATCCTTGCAGAGTATTCAAAGGACACTTGGGCAGCTGGATTCATAGATGGGACTATTTAGGATAGCAGATACACCCTTGTGAATGAGCTCATCATTTACAAAGGACGAATATTTTTGGTCCCAGGATCAGTAGTGAGGAGGGTGGTTTTGAAATCTTTTCATGATTCACCTATGGTAGGACATCCTGGTTTCTACAAGACATACCGACAGATTAGAGAGCGATTCACATGGAAAGGGCTCAAAGCAAAGGTACTTCAGTATGTTAGGGAGTGTCCCACTTGCCAGCAGAATAAGCAAGAACACTCCTATCCAGCCGGTTTACTGTAGCCACTTCCGATTCCTGATAGGAAGTGGGAGTGTTTGTTTATGGACTTCATCACAGGACTACCTAGAGCCCAAGGCAGGGACTGCATATATGTGGTTGTGGATCACCTTACGAAGTTTGCACACTTCTTTCTTATCACTGCTACATACACTGCTACATAGGTGGCAGAGTTGTTCTTCAAAGAGATATTCAGATTACATGGTTTACCTCGGAGCATTGTAAGTGACAGAGACAGCAGGTTTATGAGTCACTTTTGGCAGGAGCTATTCAGGTTGTGTGCGACAGAGCTCACTCCGAGTACTAGCCACCACCCTCAGACAGATGGTCAAACAGAGATAGTAAACAAATGGGTGGAGGGATATCTCAAAAATTATATAGCAGGGCTACAGAGGGCATGGGTAAAGTGGATTTATCTTTGTGAGTATTGCTATAATACCACTTATCACATGTCTATTTAGATGTCACCCTTTATGGCCCTGTATGGGTATGAGGCACCCAATTTTATGGATCTACTTTTGAGTGACAGTAGAGTGCCCAGTGCAGGTGATTTGTTACAGGAGAGTCAAGACCTTGTTAAGACTCTCAAGGATAATCTAACTAAGGCACAAAATCAGCAAAAGCAGTATGCAGATCAGAAGAGGACTGAGCGGACTTTTGAGGTTGGAGACATGGTTTATCTTATGTTGCAGCCTTATCGTCAATCCACTCTCAAGAAGAGTGGTGTCAAGAAACTCAAGCCATGATACTATGGTCCATTTAGGATTATCAGGAAAGTGGGAGAGGTGGCTTATGAGTTAGACTTGCTGGCGGAGAGCAAGGTGCACAATGTTTTTCATGTGTCATGCCTCAAAAAGGCGCTAGGGCATCATATTGTGCCTTCTACAGTACTACCACCCCTGGATGATGAGGGAAAACTTGTTTTGATACCGGAGGCTATCATTGATTTTAGAGAGAGGAACTCGAGGAAACGTACCATCCAAGAATATTTGGTGAAGTGGAAGGATTTGCCGGTAGAGGATGCTACTTGGGAGAGCGAGGAGATTTTACAGCATCCAGAGTTGAGATTGCTTGAGGACAAGCAATTTCAGGGAGGGCGGACTGTGATGTCCCCTTCTAGCTAGAGACATCACTTTAGCTGGTGATTAGCCTATCAGAGACCCTCGTAGGCTAATAAGATTGGATAGAGGGTCACCTTGGTGTGGAGATCCTCCAAGGACCAGAGCAGAGTACTCTTCTAGGTTGCCAAAGTTTGTTTATGATGAGTTTTCCTTTGAGTTTGGCTTGGTCAGGCTATTTTTAGCAGTTTTGAGTTATAAAGATAGACCCCTGCTATTTTTAGAAAAGGGGTATGGTAATATGCAGTTCTATCATGTTAGCTCCCAGTCCAAACAACATTCAAAAATGTTGAGTATGGAGATATTAATGTTTATTTAGTTAAAAATAAACATTATTGGTTTTGAGCCTATATTGTTAAGTTATAATATATAACTTGAGGGTCATGATATCATAAAAGGGGCCATTGTTTCAATTAATTGTGGGTCCAAGCTTATGGAAAAATTAAAAGGGATTTTCTAAGTTTTAATGTAATAACATTTTTTATGTTATTATTATATCTTTTATCCCACATTGAGCGTGGAGACTCATTCTGGAGTTGAGGAGTCCTTATAAACAAACCTTGTCTTCCTTCAAGACCAGGTTATGAGAGTTGCTTAAAAACTTTACCTTGTGAAATTTCTTAAAGTTGTGGCAACAAGGGTTTCTACAAGTTTGAGAAGAATTCAGACTGTGGAGAACGTAGTATCTTCAGAGTTGATGCAATTTGAGGGTGTGAAATATCACTTGAATTTTGCCTGTGAGTTGACTTCATTCTGGAGTCAATATTGTGTTTCAATAGGGAAAAAGTGGATGAATCTGTTTACAGATTGGAAGGGGTTATAACAGCAGCTACAGTGCTGTGAACAGTACAGCGCTATAGTGAATTAAAAATCAGAGATTTAATATTGCGGTTTTTGATAGGCGCTGCCCAAGGAGGAAGCAACTAGCAGCGTGGTTGCATATTGGAGACAAAAATCAGGTTTTTTTTCAACTATTAATGATGATGTTTTTAATGTATTCTTCTAGCAATAAGTATTGTACATACATTAGGAGCCATCCGAATAAATGAATTTGATTAGCATGATAACCAGATTTGAGTTATAATTTTAGGCAAGATTTGTTTTCAATATTTTTATTTTCTTTTCATCAACTCAAAAACCCAAAAATAGCTTAAAACATTAAAAAACAAACCAAAAACAATCATTACACCTAGGGAAACAAACAGTGATCAACGTAGAGCCTATTTGGGGTTCTTACAATTATCTAAGGATTCTTTTTAGTATATAAGAGGTAAGCTAGGGGTCATTCCCCTACCAAGTCAGAGTTATTACTGCATTAATCCAATGAACTCAATGTCTATCTTTCTATGGGTTGATGTAATGAGGACCAATTCTCAGAGGGAGTAAGTAGTTGATGGTTTTTTTATTAGGAAGTTGTTGGAGATTAAAAGTATGAAGGTCAAATCATAAATGAGTGAAGTACCTTTGGCAATTTTGTCAAAGAGGGAGAAGAATGAGAAAAATAACCACGGAGAAGAACTAAAAAGAGCAAGAAAGTCACATGCCTAAGGGGAGAAGTGCAAGAAGTTAATGTTAGAGGCTAGGTCAACTAAGGGGGAGTAATCAATTGTATCGATTTTTGTTTTGCCATTATTTTTGGTATTAGTGATGTAGTGCAAGGCAGGAGATGTCCTAGCCTCCAACAAACAACCACAGTATGGAATATACACAATAACACAGAGATTTAGATCCACACAATTCCAATTCTTGTAATAAGATTTTCATGCAACATGCATGGTTCTAAGGCATTTTGGGCTATGGAAAAATACTTAAGCAATTACAAAAGTAATTTTGCAAGATCTGGCAAGATCCAACTCCTAGTTTAGTCTAGATCCATAATCTGATAGAGAACTCTAAGAAGAATCTAAACTTGTGCTTGCAAGCCACCAAGTAGCCTCCTTGTTTCCCAAGCTATAGCTACTAGCTCTTCTCAAACTTTTCTCCTCTTCCACATCCTCTTCTCCAAGATGGATGATTATGACCTAAGACTCCACAAGACCCCCTTACTTATACAAAACTATGTCATAGGTCAAGCTAGTAATTAAGTTAAAAATTAAATAAACCCTTACATTAAATGTACATTTAAGCCACAAGTCGGCTCACAATAGAAATTGAATACATACAACAAAATTAAATGCCAAGGTAGGCTCAAACTAGAAATTGATCACAGACAACTCAGTTAAAATAGGACCAAGACATGACTGAGCATCATAAGAACCACTTTTGAGTATCACTAAATCCATCAAGCATAATCAAGCTCACATAAGCATAGACGAGCACCAGTATGTGTCGACTCCACTAGCAATCGAGCCCCTTGACTGACTGAGCTCCTCAGTCAACACTACAATCAAGCATCACCAAGATCCCAATGTATGTCAAGTTCCCACAAGCATCATCGAGTACCTTCACCAACTAAGCTCCTTCAAATCCAAATCCAAAATCCCTCCAACATGTAGGATTGCTAACAATCCTAGGATGTTCCTGCATGAGACACCCTAGGTGTGAAAAGATGTTCTTAGCAGCTAGAAGAACATCTTCTGGGATTCAACACATAAATCCCAAACTGGTTCTTCATATACATATCCTCGAAGTCTTCAACTTGGAAACTCTTTCCTTTGTTCCACCTTTTCTTCTTTGCATCCATCCTTAGTATGCCACGGGTCTACTTTCCATGTTGATCTCTAACCCTCGCAGAATCCTTCAACTCAACTCAGCTACCAATACTTAGGTTCCTTCTACCAAGTTCCTCATTCTGCAAATGAATTAGGGAATGCTTCCTGTCACCTTTCTCAATAGTAATCACATTCTTGACACAATCATGCATAGCCTTGTAATCATACTGCCAAGGTCTACTAAGCAATATGTGACAACTACTCATGTCCACAATATCATACAATACTTGATCCTTATATGACCCAATCTGAAAATCAACAAGACACTGCTCCCTCACTTCCAAAGTATGATCATCTTGCAACCAACCAATCCTATAAGGATAGGGATTGTTGGAATTAAAGATAGAGTAATTGAGAGGGGGGGTAAATTAGTTACAAACAAAAATTAATCCACAAATCCCTTAGATGTCTTAAAGATCTAGTTATTGTTGACACTCAATAAACAATGTTGTAACTCGGTAAATTAAATTATTACTTATTTTCAAGTATTCATGTATGTAACTAAAAACAAAGTGAACACAAGAGACACCAGATTTAACATGGAAACCCAATATGGGAAAAACCACCAAGTAACTAGTCACCAATTTTTCACTCTTCTGAAGTGAGCCCTATTAGGAGACAACCCTATTAAAGGTTACAATACACACTATTAGGTGTGACCCTGTTAGAGGATTTAATCACCCTGTTAGGAGTGGCCTTGCTAGAGGTCTTTAGAACAATTCAATTGAACTGTCACCTTGTTAGAGGATTTACAAAATGGCTGTTAAACCAACCTTGTTAAGAGATTTGAAATCACTGCTACAATGGTTATAAAGCAACAATGAATTGACCTAAACAAAATGCAACTGAATTTGCTGGTTACAGGTCTCTGTTTAGCATCATTAGATCCTCCTTGATCAAATATGGCTTTGCTGCTCCTCAATGATCTCTGATCATCCTTCAAATTTGCTTCCACAATAATCAGTCTTCATATCACATTAATTCCACATTCTTTCACACTTACAATTCGCAACTTGACCTCTTACTTATACCATTCAGATTGTCAAGTTGGCTCATTCACATGTTACATTTACCAATAAATCATACATCAGTTGGCTATAGATATTACTCTGAACAAATAAATGATATTTCATAAAACAATGAAATCCCTGGTCGGTAAATACTTCTTCCAAAAATTTCCTGAGTTAACCTTCTTGACTCAGTTAACATTGTAATATCCTTAAAATCCTTTGGCTACTGAGCTTACTCGGTAAGAACTAAATCCCATTGGTAAGAATTGCTTCTTCCAAATTACATTTGATGACCGAGTGAACTCGGTAAGAATTGCTTCTGTAACATTTTCTTTGATTACCGAGTGAGCTCGGTAAGAACTAAATTTTTTTGATTACCTTGAAAGCTCAGTAAACATTGTCCTTTGTCTAGCTGACCTTCTGAGCTTGGTAGACACTATCCTTTCCCTTGCTAACCTTCTGAGCTCGGTAAACACTATCATTTGTCTCACTGGCCTTCTAAGCTATGTAGACACTATCATTTGCCTTACTGACCTTCTAAGATTGGTAGGCACTGTCCTTTGCCTTGTTGACCTTCTGAGCTCGGTAGACACTATCTGATGACTAATATGACATTTGTGTGACATCAAAGGCAACACACAATTGAACAATTGTATCCAACAATCTCCCTCTTTGGCATTGATGGCAACACAACATGTCATAGCAGAATGAAATTTGAAAACAAGTCTTTTAATGACAGAATACAAAACTCCCTCTTTCATTATAATCTTTCCCTCTTACACAAACTCTTATTATTTGCAAATTTCAGAAAGATATGATAGTATATTCTCCCTCTTTGACAACACATGCCAAAGACAACTCAAAACAACTGAATAACATTATACCTGATCTACTGATTCATATGCAATATCTTCATTGGTTTGCTACATCAATTGATAGATTTCCAATTCTATTCCTGTTGATGCATCACTAAAACTGTATTTTAGTGAGCTTCAGATAAAGGAATGACCCCTAACTTACCTCTTAGATACAAGAATGCATCCTTAGGTAAAGACTTTATGAATATGTTAGCAATTTGTCCCTTTGTATGCACATATTCCAATCTTATTTCCTTTTCTTGCACCAATTCTCTAACAAAATGATATTTTATGGCAATATGCTTGGTTTTTGAATGCATCACTGGATTCTTGGAGATGTTAATTGCACTTGTCTTATCACAAATCATAACAACTGGTTCTTTGATTTCTTGCTTCATACCTTCCAATAATTGTTTAAACCACACAATGTTTGAGCAATTTACTGCTGCTGCAACATATTCAGCCTCTGCTGTGGATTGAGATGTACAATTCTTCTTTTTGCTTGTCCAAGAAACTGACATTTTTCCGAGAAAGAAAGCTCCTCCACTTGTGCCCTTTCTGTCATCAATATTTCTTGCCCAATCTACATCAGTGACAACCTTTAAATCCAATTTTCCTCCAAGTTTATACCATAATCCATAATCTTCAATTCCTTTTAAGTATCTCATGATCCTTTTGATTGCCATCATGTGATTTTCTTTTGATTTTGCTGAGAATCTTGCTACAATCCCTACTGCAAGGGCAATGTCTGGTCTTGTGTGCATTACATATTGCAACTTTCCAATCATAGATCTATACAATGTCTGATCCACTTCCTTAGATTCATCATCCTTGGTAAGTTTTAATCCAGTACACATAGAAGTCCCAACTAGTTTGCAATCTTCCATACCAAACTTTTTTAGTATCTCCTTGATTTATTTAGATTGAGTGATGTAGATGCAATTCTTATTCTATTGAATTTGAAGACCAACAAAGAATTTTATTTCACCAAACATTGACATTTCAAATTCTTTGTTCATTTGTTCTGAAAATTCTTTGCAAAGATCATCATTTCTTGTGAACACAGTATCATCTACAAATATTTCTGCCAAAACAATCTTATTATTTGGTCCTTCCTTTATGTACAAACTGTTGTTGTCATTAGTTCTTTGAAAACCAATCTGAATAAGATAGTTATGCAATCTTTCATACCATGCTCTAGGGGCTTGTTTCAGACCATATAATGTTTTATGCAATTTGCAGACCATGTCCTTCTTATCTGGATGAACAAAACCTTCAAGTTGTTCAATGTAAGCCTCTTCATCTAATATGCCATTGAGAAATGCTGACTTGACATCCATCTGATAAACTTTGTATCTTTTGAATGTAGCATATGCAAGTAAGGTTCTGAGACCTTCCAATCTTGCAACAGAGGAAAAGTTTCTCCATAGTCTACACCTTCTTCTTGTGAATATCCTTTGAATACCAGTCTAGCTTAATTCCTTGACACCTTACCATCTTCATTAAGTTTGCTTCTGAATACCCACTTTGTCCCAATCACATTCTTGTCTTTGGGTCTAGGTATAAGAGTCCATGTTTTGTTTTTCTCTATCTGTTCTATCTCTTCATTCGTAGCTTCAATCCAACTTTCATTGTCTAGTGCATCTTTGAAATTTCTAGGTTCAAAATCAGCAAGTAAACAAATGCCTTTCAACTTACTTCTTGTCATTGTTCCTTCTGATTTATCATCAATGATCTGATCTGGTGCATGATGCTTTATGACATACTTGGCTAACATGGGCTCCTTTCCTTTTGAATGACTTGCATTGTTATCCTTCTATGTCTCAACTTCTAGTTCTGATTCTGGTTGCTCGGGCTCGGTAGATGCTAACTCAGTAGCTTATGTTTGGTACTTGGGCTCTTGCAGCTCAGTAGATGCTGCCTTGGTTTGAACTTCTTGCGACTTAGTTAATGAAGACTTTAGAGTTGAGGATTCATGATTAATAGGTATACTTGGCATTGTATCAGGTTCAATGTAAACAAATCTTCTGTAGTCTTCAAGTTCCTTTTTGCTTTCTTCTTCTGTTCTTTCTGCAAACTCATCAACTTTTACATGTGCACTTTCTATGACTTTGTAAGTAGATAAATTCAAATATCTATATGCTTTACTTTTGCAAGAGTATCCCAAAAATATTCTTTCATCACTTTTTACATCAAATTTACCTTTTCTAGATTCTTTCAAAATGTAACATTTGCTTCCAAATACTTTTAGATAACTTACATTGGGTTTGTAGCCATACCACAACTCATAGGGTGTTTTGAATGAGTCCTTTTTTAGTTGTACTCGGTTCAAGGTATGAACTGCAGTGCTAATAGCTTTCTTCCAGTATTTGATAGCAATGCCTTTCTTAATCATTAAGGTTCTTGCACAATCCATAATAGATCTATTCCTTCTTTTTGCTATTCCATTTTGTTCTAGAGTTCTAGGTGTTGAAACCTGTCTTTTGATTCCCCTTTCAATGCAAAATTTATTGAACTCATGTGAAATGAATTCACCACCTCTGTCAAACCTTAAGCATTTCAGTCTTTTGCCTATTTCCTTTTCTACTCTGGCCAAATACCATTTGAACTTTTCAAATGCTTCTGATTTCTCTTTAAAGTACATGGCAATCATCATTCTTGAATAATCATCAACAAACAGAATGAATAATTTTTCACCCTATAATTTTCAATGCTAATAGGTCCACACAAATCAGTATGCACAATTTCTAGAACTTCTTCAGTTTGATAGTTCTTGCTTTTAAAACTAGTCTTTCCCATTTTACCAATTTGACAATTCTTGCATAGACCAACCTCAGGGTTCTTTATGTAAGGAATACTTCTTACTTTCCTGAATTTACTGATGTTTATTAAGTTGTCAAAGTTTACATGACACAACCTCCTATGCCATAACCAACTTTCTTCAATTTGAGCAATGAAACATGAACATTCACCAAGTTCAAGAGAAAATAAGTTACCTTTTGTTTGATTGCCTGATCCAATCAGCTTTCCTTTGCCATCCAACAATCTTGCTTTTCCATGCATAAATTCTTCTTTGAATCCATTATTGAGTAGCTATGCCACACTCAACAAATTGTGCTTTAGTCCTTCTACCCATTATGCATTATCACAAACAAGTTCCTTGGTTAGTGAGATTCCTCCTTTTCCTCTTATACAACAAGGTTCATTGTTACCAAATCTTACACTGCCACCATCATAGTCTTCAAAGTATTCAAATTTAGTTTTATCACCATTTATGTGATGAGAACAACCACTGTCTATGATCCATGTATCATTTATGCTCATATGAGAAATTAGTGCCATTTCCTCATTATTATCAGATTCATCTTTTACAACAATGTAGACAATTTCATCTTCTTCTTCATCATCAGAATCATTAGAATCTTTTTCCATAAAACATGTTTTCTTACTTTTATCCTTGACTAATTTGAAGTCTTTCTTGCCATTGTACTTCTGACCTTTCTTCTCATCTTTGTTCTACTTATTTGGGCACCTAGTAGTAATATGTCCAATTTCTTCACAAGAAAAATAGATTAGAGGAACCTTACCTTTGTATTTCCCTTTGCCTCTTGAATATTTTTTTGCTAGTAGAGCTTCAACCACTTCAAGATCATTGTCTGAACTTTGATTTGATTCTTCATCACTGTTTGATTGTGGATCCTTCATCTTTTTCCCTTTTTCTTTGAGTGAAAGCTTGGCTTCAAATGCCGATTCAACATTCTTGGCAGCTGGAACATAATTTTCATAGTTGTCTAGCTCAAATGCAGTCAATCTTCCAACTATGGCCTCTAAATTTATTTTATGATTTGCCTTACATCTCCTTTCTTGAATTGTAGAGACTCTGATTGCATAAATGGGAAGTAGAGTTCTAAGAACTTTACTTATAACTATCTCCTCACTGATATCTCACCCAGATGCTTTGATTGCACTAACACATGCTTTAACTCTTTCAACATACTTTGCAATGTTTTCATCCTCTCTCATCCTCATTTGATCAAATTTTCCTCTCAAACTTTCTGCTTTGGCTCTTCTTACATTATCATCTCCTCCATAGATTTCTTTCAGCTTGTTCCAAATTTCAAAGGTAGTTTTGCAATCCTTGATATGATCAAATTCTTTATAACTCAAAGTAGATGCTATATCTATCATCATGTTATTGTGAGTCTTCTTTTCAACAATATCATTGACAGATAATGTACTAGAAGGTTCTTCATATTTTTCATCAAGGTACTTTAGCCCTATATCACCAATAGAAGTTAGATGGAGCCTCATCAATCCTTGCCACGCTAAGAAGTTGTCCTTGTTAAGTCTTGGAATTTCCCTTTTGTAAGACATCCTGATCTTTAGCTTAGATCCTTCAAATCTTTTCTTGTAAGCACCAACTGCTCTAATACCAATTGTTGGTATTAAAGATAGAGTAACTGAGAGAGGGGGGGGTGAATCAGTTACAAACAAAAATTAATCCATAGATCCCTTAGATGTCTTAAAGATCTAGTTACTATTGATACTCAATAAACAATGTTGTAACTTGGTAAATTAAATTATTACTTATTTTCAAGTATTCATGTATGTAACTAAAAACAAAGTGAACACAAGAGACACTAGATTTAAGGTGGAAACCCAATATGGGAAAAACCACCAAGTAACTAGTCACCAATTTTTCACTCTTCTAAATTGAGCCCTATTAGGAGACAACCCTGTTAAAGGTTACAATACACACTGTTAGGTGTGACCCTGTTAGAGGATTTAATCACTTTGTTAGGAGTGGCCTTGCTAGAGGTCTTTAGAACAATTCAACTAAACTGTCACCTTGTTAGAGGATTTACAAAATGGCTATTAAACCAACTCTGTTAAGAGATTTGAAATCACTGCTACAATGGTTAGAAAGCAACAATGAATTGACTTAAACAAGATGCAACTAAATTTGCTGGTTACAGGTCTCTGTTCAGCATCATTAGATCCTCCTTGATCAAATATGGCTCTGCTGCTCCTCAATGATCTTTGATCATCCTCCAAATCTGCTTCCACAATAATCAGTCTTCATATCACATTAATTCCACATTCTTTCACACTTACAATTCGCAACTTGACCTCTTACTTATACCATTCATATTGTCAAATCAACTCATTCACATGTTACATTTACCAATAAACCATACATCAGTCAGCTACAGATATTACTCTGAACAAATAAATGATATTTCATAAAACAATGAAATCCTTTACTGGCCAACCCTACTCGGTAAATACTTCTTCCAAAAATTTCCTGAGTTAACCTTCTTGACTCGGTTAACATTTTAATATCCTTAAAATCCTTTGGCTACCAAGTTTACTTGGTAAGAACTGAATCCCATTGGTAAGAACTACTTCTTCCAAATTGCCTTTGATGACCGAGTGAACTCAGTAAGAACTATTTCTATCACATTTTCTTCAATTACTAAGTGAGCTCGGTAAGAACTAAATTTCTTTGATTACCTTGAAAGTTCGGTAAACATTGTCCTTTGTCTAGCTGACTTTCTGAGCTCAGTAGACACTATTATTTGCCTTACTGACCTTCTGAGCTCGGTAGACACTATACTTGGCCTTGTTGACCTTCTAAGCTCGGTAGACACTATCCTTTGCTTTACTGACCTTCTGAGCTTAGTAGACACTATCTAATGACTGATATGACATTTGTGTGACATCAAAGACAACACACAATTGAACAATTGTATCCAACAAGGGATGTCTCATTCTCCTCAAACCAATTTTCTAAACCATCTCCTCAAAAACAAGGTTATCAATACTACCACCATCCATAATTACATTACAGATTTTACCACTAGACTTACAATGAGTCCTGAAAAAATTATGCCTTTGACAAGGTTCTAGTGTCCTCTTACCAAATAGTACTAACCAAGCCAACAAACTCTCCCCTGCTCAAGTTCACTGATGCAATCTTTAACCTCATTCACAAGAACAACTTTCCTATCACCAACCTTCTATGAACATTCATAAGAACTTTGTCCTTCTTCACCACATCTATAGCAAGTATCCTTAAATGCACCTTTGTATGTCCTCTTCCTCTATTCAATAGGTTTTGGTTCATCTTCATCAATTTGTTTGTTCTTCACCAAGTGATCTTGCTTCTCCTTCCATCAAGGATTACATTGATGACTCAACTTCAGCTTCTCTTTTGCTCTCAAAGTATACTAATAAGCATCCTCAACCAAAAAAATATTCAGCATACCAACCTCATCTTGAATATTGAATCTTAAGCCATTAATATATCTAGCCACCTTTTCTTTACATAATTAGATCTATTCCCATACCGAATAGTTAGCTTCTAAAACTCCTACATATAATCTTTCACATTCATATCTTTCTACTTCATATTTTGCAACTTCTTAAACAACTCAAGTTCATAATTAGTAGGAATGAACTTAGCCTTCAGTTTAGTCACCATCAATCTCCAACGAGTGATCTTTATTTCACCTTCCTCTTCTCTGCCTCTTTGCAATTTTTCCACCATAAAGCAGCATGTCCCTTCAACTTATTCTATTCCAATCTCACTTTGAGAAAATCTCCAATATCCTCTAGCTCAAAGTAGTCTTCCAATTCACCAATCCAATCAATCAAGTCTTCAAGATTCAACGTACCTGAGAAATTAGAAACCTGCATCTTATGCTTCAACTTCAACTAAGATGTAGATCTATCAAATTAACCAACCCTATTTTCTGTAGGTCTCTCCACATGATTAGTCCTATCCTCACCACTCAATCCAACAACCTCAAAGTCTTCAAAAAATCGTTCATAACCATCTTTAGTGTTTGCATGCTGAGGTACGCCGTCTATAGCACTTATGATTTCAGTGATCATATCACTCTTCATCAGTGCCATCTCAGATCTGAATTCTGATTTAATCTTCTCTAAGATCCTCACTTCTACATCATCATAAAGATCTTCAATCGCCCTAGGGGAAAATTATCTCGAAGG
This sequence comes from Cupressus sempervirens, assembly GCA_028749045.1. Taxonomy (NCBI): domain Eukaryota; kingdom Viridiplantae; phylum Streptophyta; class Pinopsida; order Cupressales; family Cupressaceae; genus Cupressus; species Cupressus sempervirens. The sequence goes on from CM053786.1 coordinate 878,939,600, forward strand.
AATCTTCCAAGATCTTTGCAAACCCTCTACAAAAAATCCACAAGATCAACCGAATCTGTGCTCTGATGACCTTCACCCTAGAGTCTGGTTCAAAATACCTCAACTTTAGCAATCTATCTACATGCTTAGGAAAACCTTCACTTTGATGCCACTTGAAGTAGTGCAAGGAAGGAAAGTCCCAAAAGGAGATGTCCTAGTCCCTAGCAAACAACTGCATAGTGGAATGTACATGCTAACACATAGATTTAGATCGACACAATGCTAATTCTCATAATAAAATTTTCATGGAACGTGCCAAACTATAAGGCCTTCTAGGTTACGACCAAATACATAACCAATTACAAAAGTAATTTTGCAAGACCTAACATGATCTAACTCCTAGCTAGTCTAGATCCATAGTCTGGTAGAGAACTACAAGAAGAATCTAAACTTGTGCTTACAAGCCACCAAGAAACCTTTTTGTTTCCTAAGCTGCAGCTACTAGCTATTCTCAAACTTTGCTCCTCTTCCACATCCTCTTCTCCAAGCTAGATGATTATGAACTAAGACTCCACAAGACCCCCTTACTTATACCCAACTAAGCCACAGGTTAGCCTAGTAAGTTACAAATTAAATAAATTCTTGCATTAAATGCACATTTAAGCCACAAGACAACTCACAACAGAAATTAAATACATACAAACAAATTAAATGCCAAGGTTAGCTCAAACTAGAAATAGATCACAAACAACTCAGTTAAAATAGGATCAAGACATGACTGAGCATCAAAATAACCACTTCTGAGTATCATAAAATCCACCAAGCATAATCGAGCCCACCCAAGCATATTTGAGCACTAGTATGTGTCGAGTCCACCAATAACCAAGCCCCTTTATTGACCGAGCTACTCGATCAACATTGCAACCAAGGATCACCAAGCTCCTAATGTATGTTGAGTTCCTATAAGCATCATCAAGTACCTTTAGCAATTGAGCTCCTTTGACTCCAAATCCAAAATCCTTCTAACATGCAAGTTTGGTAACAATCCTAGGATTCTCCTACATCAATTAGTGATGGTTAGTGATCTTGATATTATTTTATCATTATCTAGGTGTTGTTATTATTATTTGTTATTATTGTCAATGCCAAAGGGGGAGATTGTTGGTATAAATATTGTAGATGTCTTTAAGCACATATTTCACAACGATTAAATTAGCTATTGTATTTTCTTTGATATCAACTTGATGGTTGATTATGAACTATTTATTGGAGATCCAAGTTACTTACTATGCAAGTAACAAATTAAGTATATGGTTGATTTGTGTGACAACTTAGACTATGAGATTGGTATGGGAGAGTCAAAGATGTCTCTAGTTATTGTATATCTAACTTAATATATTTCACAAAGTATTAAGTGAGTTATGTTTGATCAAAGTGAGAATGTTTAACCAAGTTGACCATAAATTATGATAGACAATGAATGATTTGATCGATTTATCAAAAATGTGTTAATACAATTAGATTTCCACAATCCATGATTTATAATGCTAAGTTTTTGGATTAGATTGTGTAGAGATTTTTCATCAACGTTTCAAATCACACTACATGATCCATCATCAGGATGAGAGAGCAAGAGGTGTCAAACAATGTAAGATCATTGTTTGACACCTCTTGCTCTCTCATCCTGATGATGGATCATGTAGTGTGATTCGAAACGTTGATGACAAATCTCTACACAATCTAATCCAGAAACTTAGCATTACAAATATGTGTTGTTTAAAGTGACAATATTTAAGATTTATGATTTTTAATAAGTTACTAGATCATGGTCAATTGTGTTTGACTTGGTTTACTAGAAGACATGTTTTTGATTGATTGAAGACAATACATGAAGGGAAATAAAGAATGAGTTGAATGTTTGTGTTTGATCTTGAACCTATAACATGTAGGCCATTTTTTGTAGATATTTCACAATGGTGAGTTAGTTGATGATGTGGCAGCGATGTGGAGTTAATAAGATTTGAGGGGTTAGTTATACATTGGTAGTTGTGATGGAATTTCTTGGAATTATGTTCATTCATTAATAAAAGTGATATTTTTAGATGTTCTTTTTTAGATTAATGTGTGATTCAAGTGGTTGATCACGTGGTACCAATTGATGATGAATTGGGGTTTGGTAATATGTTTTGGTCAAGCTATGATTGGTTTCAAGTGTAACACATTTAGGTTAAGTTGTAGATTTGACCAAATATTTGGAAGTATATTTATATGGTAGAATGTTATTTTGTAAGTGGTGGAATAGTGAAAATTATGATCGAAGAGAGTTGTGTGATCAAGTAGGTAGTTGAATAATTGCAAGAAGATGTAGATGGTGAACTGAAAAGGATATGATAAAAAAAGTATTGAAGTGTTATTTTTTAGATCATTCTACTTGGTTAATACTTACAGGTTATTATGATAAAATTCTCTAGAAAGGTAACTTCTTATAGGGTGAGAAGGATCTTTAGTAGGATCCAAAGTTAATTCCTTTGATAGGGTGTCTCATTAATTTTAGTTAGAAAATACTTTAACAAGGTTATGTTAGAAAGTAAAGTTCACCAAGATAACTAAGAGGGGTGGGGGTGAATCAATTATCAAATCAATATAACTTGTATCAACCTTATTAAATCTTAAATATGTGATCAATATAAAGAACAACCATAAAAAGATATGTAGTGCCTACCCCTAGTTTACTTTTCATGTTATATTGTTGAATTATTTTAGTCCAACTTTATGGCAATATGTTATGGTTTACTAGTGCCTGGTACTGTTGTTACAAAATTTTGCACCCTTGCTTAAAGTTTTTACCTAAAGGCAACCTTGTGAAAAATGGAAACAACCTCCAAGTTGTGAGACTTGAACAATGAGGTTGAGTCTCTGGAGAAGATCAGCTTCCTTTGCTATTAGGATGAACCTAACTACTCTTGAAGGGGAAAGGGGAAGAAGGCATGCATAGAACATTAACCTAATCTATCCTAAGGACATGATGCACCAAAATAGAGTGTCCAATCCTAACTCTACCCAAGAATACACAATTCATTAACATAATCTCAAAGTATATAGATCCTAACTTTGTTTATTTCAACAATCACATACATATCAAAAAACTAGAGAATGCTACAAGGAAGAGCCCTCACGCTATAACATTCAAAAGTAAAATATACATATAGTCATGTAATTAGAGAGAAAGATACAATACATTAACAAGAGGCAAGGAATATTTGTATAGTATATTAATGGTAGAAAGAGATACAAACATACATTATAATAATGTCGAGGCAAGGAGATCACAGAAGCAAAGCACAAGACAATACTAGAGGAACAAAGAGAGAACCAAACCTAAGAAGGGTTACAAGATCTACTTTTATAGTGCAAGCATAACTGGGATAGCTTCGACTAAAAGTTACTGATCCAACCACTATCATTAAGTCCTTAGAGAACAATCAAGGGTGATCTGAGCAATAGATTTGATTTTGGTACACTTGCAGAGGCATAGAAATCATCAAACCTTGACTAGAAGAAACTCTGAAGTGATAAAAACAATGCCATTTAATGCATAACTAGGAAAATGGATAACTAAGATGATGGAGAGATGTCCTTTGTGTCATTTATATCCATGCATTCATTTGGGGGTGGTTGAAATCGATCATGGGGATCAGATTATGCAAAAAAGATGCCTTTCTTTATTTCTAGCTTGACAAATAAGATAAAGCAATAGGTCAACTAGGTCGAGCAAGCAAAGAGCACCACATGGACCAACCATGTCATTTCCTTTTGCCACCTTGTAAGGTCTTCACAAGTTGACTGCTTTGTTATATAACCCTCGCCACCATTTTGAAATTTAATCGTGATGCTTCATGAAACCACAACTTAACCATAACCTTTATTGGTGTTATCACTATCTTAACTAGGCCCACCATGTGCATATGTCAACCTTTCGTTATGTTGCATGAAATAAAACTTGCACATCTTCACAAAGAGATAACCCTCAATGTTGTAAGATCTGATGGTGAACGAAAGATGTAGAGAAAACACTAGCCCATGAGCAAAGAGAAAATGAAAACTTGCCAACTAGACCCTATTCTGACAACTCCACCAGTCACAAATAGGAAGGCCCACCTTGGAAATGTTTCATCTTGTCAATTTCTCGCATAAAATAAAGTCTGCACACTTCTGGAAAGTGATAAAGTGACAACTGTAGATCTCAAAAGATCAGACAGTGGAGAGAACGAACCAACTAATGACTACACTGACCAAGGAAAGGGACCCATGGTGCTACGTGGAAATTTGTTGCTTTGTCGCTATGACAAAAAGGTCTACAAATTCTGATAGTGACAAATTGATGATTGTCAATCCTTTTGCATCTGATGGTGAACAAGCAGGCCTGTGGAAATATTAAAATACATAGTCATATAGGAAATAAAGATATAACCTAAGGTTTCAAAGATTTATTTTATCGGTGCCCTAATATTAAAATATATGAACATTATACTATGTTTGAATTCAAAGTCTTCAATTTGGCGGGACGACAAAAATAGCTAACAATTACTTGATTTTATTGGATGTTATTTCATACTTAGTTATTTATCGATGAGCTACATGACACTCAATTATTTCATGTGTTCATGTTTATTTCTTCAATGATGATGCTTTGTATGTTCATATAGTGATTTCAATTATTTCATGATGATAGTTATATGGATGATTTATTTATGATTTTTATGGTAACTTACCCCATACTTGCACGTATATGGTGTACATGTATGTTTTACTTTATGTTTGATGTTTATGATGTGGTTGAGGGAGGGAGTTAAGGTCACTTGCTAGTCAAGATCTACACAATGTATAACTCCCTGTCATTGCCTATTTAGTATATATATATATATATATATATATATATACATACATATATATATATACATACATATATACATACATACATATATATATACATATATACATATATATATACATACATACATATATATATGTATATATATATGTATATATATATATATATATATATATATATATATGTATATATATATGTATGTATGTATATATGTATGTATATATATATATGTATGTATATATATATATATATGTATGTGTATATATATATATATATGTATGTATATATATATATATATGTATATATATATGTATATATATATATATGTATATATATATATATGTATGTATATATATGTATATGTATGTGTATGTATATGTATATGTATATGTATACATGTTTGACTTTTATGCGGATTGCAGGTATCGAGCATTGATTTCCTTAAATTACTAGGATGAGCATGCCCTATCACGGTATCTCAATGGTAAAGAGGGGAGATAGTTCTTGAGTCCAAATCCTAAACCTAAGCCAATTGTCTTAGAATATATGACAAGTATCTAAGTTTTTCACTCTTTTGAATTCTTCAAGTGACGTGAATTCAAGATTTTGACCATTAAGTTTGAATCTGTACTTTATTTTATAGATAGGTTTTCTTATTCAAATTTATGGGTCTAGTGTGATTTTCAATTAAAATTAAATCAAATAAAGATATTATTAAATGATTTAATTTGATGGAATTTTTATAAAGAAAAATCAAATTTTAATTATATTTAGTTAATTGAGAAATTAATTAAATAGAAGAATTAAATTTTAAAGTTTTAATTAAAGATCCATTTTGGTGTAATTATATTTATTTAATGTAATGATAATTAATAGGAGTTTCATTTATAATGAACTCTAAATATTATTATTATTAGTTAAATTAATAAATATACTTTTAAATACATCTAATTATTTAATAAAAGCAAGTGAGAATAAATAAAATAAAATTTATTTTAATTAAAATGCAAAAAGTTTACACATGGAATTAAAATAAATTAATTAATAAAAGAAAAGGCTATGTGTGTTCATAAAATCGAAACCCTAGAGGAGAAAGTTCTTTATTAAGAAATTAGATATCATTTCTCCACAAACAAGTTTGGAGGAGAACATTTTAGAAAGGGTTTCGAGAGATGTGAATTCTTGCAATCTTTGAATGTTCGTTTGGTTAGCATCAAATCGAGGTAGGAATTTTGTTTGAGATCATCATAGTAAATTACTTCAAATTTTCCCTCTATCTTCTTTGTGATTGTTTATTGATCTTGTTTTAGAAATGGTTTTTGGATTGAAACCCTTATTTAAGAAATTATTTTTATTCATTATTGAAACGTCTATGAGAGAAATCAAATTGAAATCTCCTATTGGGAGATCATATTTTTAGAAAACTAAGATAGGGATAGGGTTTGAAAATGAAAGCTAGAATTTAATTTAACAAATTTGATTATTTCAATTATTTTCCCTATCAGATCTATGTTGGATATGTATTAAAAAAATGTATTAATAAGATAGTAATAAAATTATTATTGCGATAGAATACTAGGTCTTTATTGGGAATCTTTTTTTGTTTGAATAAAAAAATTTTATTAAAAAAAAAAAAATATTTAGGTGAGTGGGGGCCACTACCCCCTCCCCCTTCTCACCTATCGTAGATGGTTGCGATGGCAACCAAGACTGTCATGTAGTCCTTGAGTGTCGTGACAGTTGAGATTGCTAAAGCAACCAGACGATGCATTGGTCTTGGGCCACGCAACAACCACCCCATAATTTGGGGTTTGTAAGTTATAAAAATCTTTTTTCTTAATAATAATTGTCATTTAATATTAATAATATTATTATATTATTAAATTTAATAATTATTATTATTAAATTAATAAATATTATTTTATTAATAATTTAAAAATAATTATTATCAATAACATAATAATAATTGTTAATAATTTAATAATTATGATTAAAGTTTAATAATATTTAATTAAAAGACTTTGTTATACAGTTTATCATTTAATTTATATATATATATATATATATATATATATATATATTTAAAAAATTAATAATTTTGATTTTTTTTGATAGGTAGAAGCCTAGGTTATTTATTATTAAGATTAATTATTATTATGTGTTAATCGTGAGTAGATTCAAACCCAAGACCTCCTCAATGAGAAGTTCACAATTTATCGATGTGTTGTAGGCTCTTGCCTAATAATTTTGATTTTAATTTTAACTAAGAGAAATTATAATAAATTCTGAGTATTGTGTCAAAGTACTTCATTTTATACGAAAATGGTTTTAATAACTAAAGTGAATTTTAATGGATTGATTGGTCACTTGAAATACTTGTGTATTCAGAAAACTTTATCAAATGTGTTATGTTGAAAACAAAAACTTGAACCCATATTGTGAATCAAATTTCGTTATGATAATATATTGACAAACCTTATTGACTATTTAACTACACTTTTCTAAATACTTGATGAGATGTATGATTTATTTCGTGTTAGGGTTGGGTTTAACTTAGTACATTGACCAGTTAGGATGTTTTCCAAAGGCTTGTGAGATCTATTTTTATGATTTTGTACTAATGTTGTGATTTTTGTGATTTCACCTTTGAGGTATTGATCAATGTATATATTGTGATTTCCAGTTGCTTGTATAGGATTGACATGGTCATTGTGACTTAATGAGATTTTCTATTATGAGCTTAGGGGAGGTTGTCTTTATGTTTGTTGGGAAGTGGCTTGCAATGGAGACTGTAGCCCTATAGAGGCTGCCCGGGTAACCCATTGTAGGTTGTATTAATAAGTGATAATATTTCATTAAATGGGTTTAAAATAAATTAACAAGAGTTAGTGGATTATCTCACCCATGCCTCAAGTTCTAGTATAGGCTAGGATGATAGTAGAGAGGATGCTTGGTTGCGACCTTTCCTCATTAGGATACTTTCTCTATAAGAAAGGATACTAATGTCATATAAAGTCACTAGGGGGCCAAAGTCCAGAGAGACTGCCAATGTAACCTTAGAGTTGGCTCATGCGATGACATAGAAGTTTCCTATGTGTCTTTGTTGCCTTTGGGATTAGATGTTGTGTATGTCTTGGTACCTTTGAGATAGATTGCTATCAAGATTTCCTTGACCTAGATTATGGTTATGACTTTTGGATGATTATCCATTTGGGACTTGAGATTATCTCCTCAGCATGATGGGAGTGGACCATTTAGGTTTCATGAGGTCGGGTGGTAGTGTTTCTTATACCATTGAGATCCAACAGATAGATGTCATTACTGGATGTACTTGTGTAGTGGTTATATTCTTCTGATCTTGTGATTATGTTCTTTGGTCATACTCTGATGTACTGTACTTGATTATTTGGAGATCTTATGAGATGTTGTATCTATTCATGATGTATATTCTTTTAGCATTTCATACCTTGTGACTTGTACAGAGGATAATTATGTGTTTGGGTTATGCCATGTGGCATCTTATGTATTTGCATATTATTTCATTTGATTCGTATTTATGGTTATCCTATAATGTGGAATTTATTATGTAGAAGATTTAATCTTAATAAAATTTTGTATGTGATTCAACATCATCGAACCGTTAAAAGATGTAAATTGTTCATGTATTGCTTTGTATGTATGTGAGTTATTTCTTTTGTTATGTTATCTCTTTTTGTTTAAATCTTTCAACAACAAAAAATTGTTTGGAAAACTTAGTGACATGATATGTTAATTTATTTTTAGGTTCCTTGGTAGGGGGTTACAAGATACACATACACAATAACACTAGATATGCTAACTAGGGAAACCTTTATGTAGAGGGGAAACCCTAGTGGAGATGGTATCCATAAAATGATGTACTAATATATAAGTTTCTTGTAAGAGGATGGACTTTGTTAGGATTCAATGAAATACATTCAATACATATCAATCCCTAGTAGGAGACTTAAAATCCCTACGAGGAGATTCCAACCCTGTTAGAGTTATGCCAACCCTATTAGTAGTTGCAGAAGATAGAAGGACCCACTGTCCAAATGGCTTCAAGGGAAAGACCACCAAACTCATTGTCCAATTCACCTCTCTATTATTCCTTTCAGAATTATAGAAATGCAACTAATCTCAACAACTCAAACTCATGCTTTATCCTCTTACCATGCCTCTTCCATGCCAAAACACTTCTAAGATCTCAATACTAGATTTGCAAACTCACATCACAACAATTCCTTTGATTGCTTATTCCCATGTACTAATTGTTGGAAATGTAAGTAGTTCAAGAGCACCTAAGGGTTTCTTAGTCAACTCAAGTTTTTTTCTTTTTCTTTTTTGTGTGTGTTCCTATAGGGCATTTTTGAAGTTTTTCATTTAATCTCATGTACACCATGGTAGGAATGCAATAGGGTTTTGTTTGAAGAGTCTTAGGACAATGGTAGGTGCAATTAGGGATCAACAAGTTGTAAAGCCCCTGATTTACACAAAGTTGATGAAGATGTCAACATGAGGTCAATAGGGTCTAGGATGGGTTAGAATCATGTTTCAATCATGGTTAAGGTCTTTGGTAAGGTTTAATGAGCATTGGAACTCATTTAGTCAGTTTTGCAAGAAATTGCCAAAAAGATGTAAACGTTGCAATGTTGCTCAGACAACATTGTCTAGATGTTTCAACTTACTAAAAAAGAGCCCTAAGGGGTAGTAACTACCTAAAAACCCTACATAAGACATACCCTAACCTAAGTATTGGGTTGGACACCCATTGTATGGAGAGAAGTTTTGACTATTGGAGTTTTGAAGTGATTGTGTATGCAATTTTTGTGTATTTCCATGACCAGCAGGTAGTTAGAGGATTGAAGTTGGATCTGTAACACATTTTTTGAGTATTTTAGATGTTTTCTTGATTTTTTGTGGCATTAATTAGGAATTTAGTCCATATCTACTTTCTTTTTGTAAATCATTTTATTTTGTCAATTACTGGTTCTATCCTGGCAGTTTGCAACGATGGGGTTCTAACTCACTTTCCCACTGTCCATTCTAAATGACCTCTTGGAAATAGTGAGTAGACTTGATGTATATATATAGTGCAGAATCTTGGGCCATCAAATGTAAAGGAGCTATTTTTAATGTCTTTCCCTAGGGAAGCCTATATTGAGCTCGATTAGGAAAGACTAAGTTGGAGACAATATAAATTGCAAAGGTTTATAGATACATCCAAAATTCCTTTAGTAATTTGAAGATAAGAGTTTTTCTAAGCTTTGGTGAAGAGGGAGTGCTCACACCAATCCATTTACTATCCTAAAACTTTCCAACTTGTAGAGGAGGTAGTGAGAGCCCAAAAATCCTTAATTTCACTCAATTTGAGTTAGCATACTATACGGAAGGTGGTGACCCCAAGACCCCAAAAATCCTTGAAGGGTTGGAATATGATCCAAGAATTTAAAGAAAATATGTTGGGCTTCTTTGGAAGGATTAGAGTTAAATCCATATTTTCTCAAAGTAGGAGACCTAATTGGGGCTAGTAGCCTTTTAGGCTTGTTTTATGCGAATTGGTGAAATCAGATGAAGAGTTGAACTAGGTGGGACTCCTAAAACCCCTAGTTTGTTGTATTGAAAGTTTTAAAGACACCTCCACACATCTATAAGGTTAATTCAAGGATATGGAGGCTACAAGCCTTTAAGGTGGTTTAAGGGCTAAGACTAGTAAATCAAGAATGCATCAAGTTTTGGCTTGATTGGTGAATCTTTCTTGGTAGTTGGGTTGGCTAGAGAGGGCAAGGGATCCATAGGCAATGAAGATCCTATTGGTGAGAGGTGGTTTGGTGAAGACACCATAGAAGTCTTTCAAGAATAATAGGAGCATGAGCTTGTGATTGGTTCATCCAACCTCCCTATCAAATTGGTATCAGAGTCTCAAAAGACTAGGCTTTTGGATAAAATGTTTGAGATAGAGGAATCAATAGGAGAAACTACAAGGTTATATGGTTGAATAAGGGAAAAAGTGTCCTTGTGAATGAGAAGACATGGGTAGAGTTATCCATTGAAGGATATAAAGACAAGTTGATTTGTGATGTGTCTCCTATGGATGTGTGTTATCTCCTATTGGGAAAACCATGGCAATATGACAAAGGAGCCATCTATGATAGGAAGGAGAATACCATGTATTTCAAGAAGGGTGGAAGGACCTTCAAAATAAAGCAATTAATAGATGAAGAGGAAATAAAGACAAAGACCCCTAGTATCTTATTAAGAAGTGACAAGGAGTTTGCTAATATTCTTCAACAAGGAGGTGAAGGATATGCTATATTGGTGCAACCCAAAGGAGAGAAGACTATGTAGACACAAATACCAAAGGAAGTACAAGACTTGCTTGGTAAGTTCAAGGATATAATTAGTGATGGAAAATCTATAACATTACCTCCTAAAAGGTCTATTAGTCATCAGATAGACTTTATTCTAGGAGCTTCATTACCCAACAAGACAGCCTACAAGCTCACACTAGAGCAGAACCAAGAAGTGTCTAGACAAGTGTAGAAGTTGCTAGACCAAGGATTGATCAAGAAGAGCATCAACCCTTGTGTAGTACCAGTGGTATTGGCATCCAAGAAAGGTGGTAAGCAAAGTCTTTGTACTAATTCTAGGGCTATAAATAGGATTATAATCAAATACAGGTTTCCTATACCTAGGATTTATGATTTTATAGATTGCATAGGAGCATCTAAGTATTTCACCAAGTTGGACCTTAAGAGTTGTTACCATCAGATTAGGATCAAGGAAGAGGATAAGTGGAAGAAAACATTCAAAACCACTGAAGGGTTGTATGAGTGGAGGCTTATGCCATCTGGACTTACAAATTCCCATAGCACATTCATGAGGCTAATGAAAGAAGTGATTAATGATTACATTGGAAGGTTTGTGGTAGTCTAATTATATGATATACTCATATTTAGAAAAAAAAAATGTGGAACATCTGAAACACTTGGAGGTTGTGCTCAAAATATTGTAGGAGGAGAAATTATCTATCAATTTAGAAAAGTGTGAATTCCTCAAACAAAAACTTGTGTATTTGGGATTTTTAGTATCCCAAGGTTCAGTGAAGATGGACCCAAGCAAGGTGGAGGCTATCTTGTACTAGTCAACACCAACCATAGGGATAGAGGTAAGGAATTTCCATGGGTTAGCCCAATTCTATAGAAATTTTATAAGAAACTTTAGTGATATTTGTGTACTAGTATTAGACACCATCAAGGGTGGATTAAAGACCAAGTTCAAATGGAATCTTGAAGCAGAGAAAACTTTTAAAAAGTTGAAGCAAGAAGTAGTTAACCACCTTATTCTCTTGTTATCTAGTTTTGATAAACTAATCACATTGGAGTGTGATGCAAGTGGGATTGCAGTAGGAGGGGTACTAAGCCAAGAAGGAAAACCTATAGCTTTCTTTAGTGAAAAGATCAATGAGGTGAAGAAGAAGTACTCTACTTATGATTTGAAATTATATGATCTAGTATAGTCATGTATGAAGTGGATACATTATCTCCTACCTAAGGAGTTTGTGGTATTTATAGATAACTAAGCAATTAGTTACATCAACACACAAGAGAAGTTGAGTAATAGACACTTAAAATAAATGGAATATTTGAAAGCTTTCATAGTTACTATCAAGCACAAGAAAGGACAGTTGAACAAAGTGGAAGATGCTCTAAGTAGAAGGATGTTGATAATCCAAGAGATACAACTACAAAGTATTGGCATAGAGAGTTTCAACGACCTCTAGATAGAGATGATGCATACTTCTCTAAAGCATATAAGGTATGTTTTAATTTCAAAAACCATGTGATATTGCTATCAAGATTTAACTGTGTAATTTTTGAGTCAAACTCATTGACCCATGTTTCATGAGTAGTGATTCAACATGAATCCATCTCTCATGAGAATAAATGGAACACTTAGCACTCATTGGATCTAGGTGATGCTCATAGGGGTGAAGCACATTGAGCATCTTTATAATGTATGAATACAACAACCCTAAATCTCATCTGATCAATGACTATTGGAGAATTGGGTCCATTGGAAAAATTTAGTATATCTAACCAATAGAACATACCCACCTAGAAAATCTTTGACACACTCATTGGCCTCCATATCCCACTCAAAGATATTGGCCCCACAAATCCACCTAGCAACCACTCACTTTCCTCGATTTGTCAAAGTTCATGCATCTTCAAGAAGTGCACATACACTTACCATTGATCTGGGAAGATCCGACAGTCAAGAAGATGTGGACCCTCTGAGATGTTTCTTCATATACATTTGGCCATGTGATCATGGGACCAAGAGTAAATCATGGCTTTTCCACAATTAATTGGTTGCTAATGTATATGCTACTTTAGTATGTTAGAAACACTAAATTAAAACAATCAAAAAACATTTGCATACTAATTTAACATAAATTCATGAGAGACAAAGTGAAGTCCTCAAATGAGAATATGAGCCATGGATAGGCTCTCTCAATGAGGATGATCACTTGATGTAGAGGTGTGTCTAATAGCTAAGATGGCACGATTATGTATGTATGCTCAAATTTTCAAATGGGCTTCAATGGAGGATTTTTGATATATTTTGGTGAATGGATTTGATGTAAAAATGACTTCTCAAAATGGCATTATGGCTTTACTTTCTAGATTGTGTTGAAATGGCTTGGGAGAGGATTCCTTAAATAGAAAAAGGGCTTGAGGGATCAAGGGCTAGGATGCAAGGATGGGAGAAAGCTTATGGAAGGTTTATATTGAATGAGAGGAGAGCACATGGATTGTGCTTTCTTACAACCAATCAAGGAGAGACACATGTCATAGGGTCATTGGTTAGAGCAAGAGGGGTTGAGGGGTCAACAAAAGAGGCTCAAAGCTCATAAAGACCCTCATAATGGCTTGTAAGAGCAATGAATGGGCTTGTAAGAGTCATTTATGGCTTTGTGGGCTTTATAAAGTTTTATGGTTGGGATATTTGTGAGAGAGTTGAGATATTTGACTTGGGTTGGATTAAGAAAGTCTTAAGCTTGACTTAGGAATGTGCAAATGATTAATGTTTGGATTAGGCTTGGGTTAAGATTAGATTCGGCTTGTTAGAGATGGGCAAGTGGATGGCAATAAATGAGGGTGGGTGAAGGAGGAGATATTTGTTAACTTTGGCTTGGGTTAGTAAGTCTTAACCCATGTTTAGGGAATGTGACAAGGTTAGAAGGGGATTAGGATTAGGGTCAAAGATAAGGATTGACATCTTCTAGAAGAGTCTAGGCTTTGGATGAGGATGAAGACTTTTTAGAAGAGTCTAGAACTTCCTAAGATGAGGATAAATAAGGTTTTTAAGAAATAAATAAAGTTTTATTTATTTCAAGGGTTTGGGTTGAGGAGATATTTATTAAAATATTTTTAATAAACATGAGGATTAATATTTAATCTTAATTAAATATTTTGAGTTGGGATTAGGGGTAGGAAATGATGGGATTAGCCTTTAATCGAAATTAAAGAAGGATTAGAAGATTTTGGAAGAGGTTAGTGGTCTTAAGGAAATTGGCCAAGTTTTGGGCAAAAAATAAATAAATTATTTTTTTTGGAATTTTTGGTCAATTTATTGATTAAATAATTAATAAATAAGGAAATAATGTTTAAATAAGATTTAAACATTTTTGGGAGGGATTCCTTAATTAAATATTTTTAATTAAGATAAAGGGATTTAATGGCATAAAAATAAATAAATAAATAAATAAAATAATTAATTAATAAATGATATGTCATCGGGGACTTTTTCAAAAAATAAAAAATACTTTATTTTCTAAAGGATTTTTAGGTGTCTATATTTTGCCCCTCTTTGATGTGATGTCGTAAGTGGTATGGCATCAAAGATAAGAAACTAAGATGCCCAAGGCTAGAGCAGAAGAGGAGAGAATGGACTGTGAGATGCCCCCTCAAGAAGGCGGCAGGGAGAGAAAGCGAGGCTCGATAGCTTCTTGAAAAGTACAAGAATCTAGGATGAGCAAGGAGACTCAAATTGGCAAAGAGAAGGGGCTGAATTAGCTCAAACTCTCACTATGGGAGAATGAGAAAGGGAGAATCAGAGGCACAAGAGTAAAGCAAGCTTAAGACTTTAGGGAAGATGGAGGATGCAGGAGCAGAGCGCTATAAAAAAGAATCTGGGATAGGGAGATGGATGATGGGATGATAAAGCTCATGCAACAAGATTTCAAAGAGCTACATTGGTGAGAGATGGGTTTCGGAGATCCCTAGGACTAGGATTGTGGATCTCGAAAGATGAGGCTTGGTGGATTGATTTGATTGGTGGATCCTAAGACTAGGATTGTGGATCCCTAAAGCTAAGAGTGATGATTGATTCAAAGAGATACTAATGCATAAGCTGGGGTAGGAGAGACAAATGCTAGATATGGATGGGGAATAATGGAGATGAAGGGAATCCATTGAAGCTTTTTGAGTAGGGGGATACTTCAAAGAGAAGTACCACCATGTAGTTGAGCACTAAATTTGCTATAGGACTATTGGTTAATTTCCAAGGTTACCAAGAACATCAAGACTGTGTCACCAACCATCCAGAGGACTGACAGACTGACACAAAATAAACACACAAGGATTGCCCCAGCATCACACATGAAATCCAAAGGAAACAGCATGGAACAAACACTAGGTAACCCACAAGAAAAAAAGAAACAAATGAAAGACTTGATCAAAACCGTATGTTTAGAGTGCCCCATTCACAACATACCATGATATGGAAGATCGTGGCAACCTTGAGGAGGGAACAAGGAGATTGCTTGGAAAAGATACTTCAAGACCCAAAAGGGAAGATTCCAAATCAAAAGAAAGCAAAAATCCAAAAGAGAACCGTTTGCCAATGAGATGGGTAGGATGAGGTACTAATGGACCAAGATCAGACATGAGGAAAGCTATATCCTACAAGGATCTATCGAAGAGCACCTAAGCTGGTGGATTTGGATAAGTGATGCGTCTAGCAGGCTGAACTAAGAAGGATAACACTTTGGTGATAGGAGATCTAGCTAAAGGATGCATTGGAATAGCTAACCCAGATGTGTGATGTGTGCAAGATGTTGATCAAGGATGAATTGACACGAACGCTAGATAGATACAATGGTACTAAGCTAAAGAGGATGTACAAGCTGACAGACCAAGATATGGTACAAATGTACAAGTTGTTTTGGACAAGATTGGATATACAAGCTATGATACAAGATTATTTACAAGCTATACAGGAGCTCCGGATGATAAGATAGCGGGATGGCTCAAGTTGGTGGAAGATGCAAAAGCTAAGGATGAGGTGATAGTGGAAGATATGGATTTGGCAGGATGCATCCAATGATGATGATAGATGTGCGACCAAGGATGGGGACAATGCTAAGGTTGGTGGTAGCTGAGCTAATAGATGGTGCTAGAGTGAATGGCTAATGAGAGGAGGACATTGGATTTGCATGAGGATAGCCTAAAGCAAGATACCAATGACAAGGGAGGATGGAGAAGACAAGATCTCCAAGGAATACAGTGCCCCCAGTCAGAAGATGACATGTGAAAGGAGGTCTTACGATGGATGTGATAGGATTAGAGCTAGGATGGAAAAGCTGAAGGCGCTAGGGAGATGGATGATAGCTAGGATGATGGGGTGAGGTTGCAGAAGATAAGTGGATAGTGATAGATAAAAGATGGAGGATGAAAGATAGGTGGATAAATTGGAAGATGGAGCTAGATGGCAAGATGTGACCAAAAGCATGAGCATGATAGGCCAAGCTAGGGATGGCTGGATTATGCATGATGCTTGTTTGCCAAGTTTTCATCATGGTACTTGTCCAAGGCGCTTGAATTGCCAAGTTTTCACTAGTGGACGCTTTATTTATTTATTTATTTATTTGACTTTTTGACTTTGGACTTAGCTAGAATGATTTTGTCTTCCTTCAGCTGTTTTTGGCCTTTTTGTGATTTTTCATTGGCTGTTGGAATGTTCAATTTTGTTGCTAGCTATTGGTACACCGGATGTGTGATTTATGCAATAGATCAGATTAGATGGGATTGATGGTAGGAGATGGAGGAATGAAAAAGGTTGAAAAGGAGCATGAGATGGGGATGCTTGCAGGATCAACATTGGCACTGTAATCACCTAAAAATAGTCATCTAGACTATTAGCCCCCTTCTTAGCATTTTGGCTAAATTAATTTAATCATTTATCTAAACCAAATTGCTAATAATCAATTTATTTGGTTATAACCTATAGTTTGACTATGCTATCCTAAGTTCATTATTTGATTAAGAGAACATGTCCCCTTTTAATTAAATAAAACACCCCATTCTTCTAACCCACTTAAAGTGCACACATAAAGTCCTTTTTCTATCTTACAATTAAAAGAAAAGGCTTGTGAGACTTTTGTCTTATATGACAATTCAACTTATATTCTATTGGTTGACTTGTGTGTGCACATGGATCACACCTATTTTTGAATTCCACTGTTGATCATCCACCATCTTCATCTTGATCTCTACCATTCGTACGACTTTAAAAAGGAGAGAGATTTCCCCCTCAAAGGATCCATCCATTTTTTGAGTCTTGTCATCCTGCAGGTTTTCTAACAGGTTTCTTTGGAGCTTTGTGGAGAGCTTCTATTTCTTGTCTACATTCTCTCATACCATGTCATTTTAGCTTAGATTCATGTTGCATGTTAGTTTAGCTTCTATTTTGCAATAATCTATCTCACATAGCTTAATATTTGGATTGTAACACTCTCATCCATGCTTAGGATAGCTGCACTTTTCATATTCATTCTAGCTTAATCTTTATTTGCATTGCATCCTTGAGGAACTCCTTGGGACATTTGCATTCTTGCATCTTGTCTTTGGAACCTCCCATTGCATGGTTTACTAGCAAGAAGAGTATCTCTAAGGCTCATCTGAGAGCCTTCTTATTCTTGAAATACACTCTCTTGCACTTTGTGGATAGGGAGCTCTAAGCCGGCATTCAAACATTCCAAACTCATGGAATCATTTGGATAGAAGGGTTTAGAGTGGGACACTTTCGAGTGTACAGGCACATGTTGGGATGGGTGTGAAAAGAGCATATGGGGAATAGATGGCAGATGTGTGCTTGATGGAGGATTTGTGGAAGTGTGCTTGGGGATATAGGCACCCAAGATGGAGTTAGGAGATGGGGGACACAAGTCACTTGATGGGGGATTAACAATGGTGGATGCCATTATGCATTGGGTTTGAACTTTGTTCTTTGGGATCCACATGGTTTTGGATTTTCTTTTCATAGGCTTTTGCATTGTTTTGCATTCTTTGATTGGATTTTGCCTTTTTGGAGTATGTCTTTTAGAATAGACATATGATTGCCTAAGATGTGGATTTTTAGCTTTATGCATTTTGAAGTTGGCATTCACATTTCTGTGGTAAGATTTGGGAAGATGGTTAGGAGAAGCTTTGTGAGATGGAGAGGATATGGAAGAGTGTGTAGTGCGATGATGATGGATGATGTGCCTTTGTTGATCTTGCATAAGAATTGATGGAATATGATTTTTATGATGGCTGATAGGAGGATGGAAGATGGAAGATGGTAGATTTTGGGACATGGGGACCCAAAATGGATTTAGTGGATGAAGGGGGGATATGGTAGGTTGTTTTGGGTTGCAAAGATGGTGGAGGGGGGATGACATAAGATTTCTTGAAGGAGTGATGGGAGGTTGGCATGGTGGGCCTGGAGATAGGCTTGGTTTGGGGATGGCGTGTACCAACACTTTTAGATGGTGAGCTTTTGGATACATATCCAAGACCATGAAATCTTGGATTCTTTTGTGCAATAATAGGCTTTCTGATTCCTTGCTCTTGTGGTCCTAAACCTTGACCTTGATAATGCCATCGATTGAGCATTTGAATGAGTTGAGGAAACTTTTTGCTTGTAGAAAATGGTAGAAGTGCTTTATTAGATGTACCGCAACGAGGAGATACTATTCTTAATTCTTCTACTAAGAGGGGGCCACCATGGATGAATGTAAGTGAACCAAGAGGGTAGATTATAGATGGTGGAATAGCTTGGATAGGTGGTAAGATGGAAGCATGGAGTGGAGGAGATGGTAGGATAGGATATTGATTTAGCTGATGGGATGAAAAGATATCCTATAGTAAAGGAGGTATGATTGGAGGTTTTGGAGATGGAGGGGATGGTGACTGCACTATGGATGGAAGACATGGTATGATGATATCTTCATTTATGCTTTGGGGGATGTCAACATGCTTTTGGGTAGGATCTTGATAGGATTGGATTGGAGTGGATGGTGTGATAGGAGGTGAAGGGATGGATTCTTCAAAGGTAGCGAATGGATAGATGGGAGATTCGGTAGTGGAGATGGGTGAGTAGAAGATGGATGCATAAGGGTCATTACGTGAGATTTGGGAAATGCTTGGAGGTGATGTGGATAGGATTTGGAGGGATTGTATAGGTGGTGGGATTTTGATGCTTGCAGGAAGTGGAAGGATTTTAAGCAATTTGATGGATGGTATGGGGATGATAGCTATGGGAGATGGAGGTGATATTATAGATGGGGAAGCTTCATCACTGACTACTTCACATGGTTGGATTAGATGACATGGCTTATCGACTATTGGAGGCAACATTTCTTGTATTTCCTCTAGGAGATTCTTGGGAGACTCGTGTGTCAGAGGTGAAGGTGGTGGATTGATAGGAATAGCTGGTGTGATGGGGGTGGAAGATTGGAAGCTTGGTTGATTGGGTGATGGAGGAGAAGCTAGGATATGAGATGGCATGACTAGATAGTTTGGAGGAATGCTTGGATTTTGGTGGATGGTAGGTGGAAGGCATCTAAGGCTCTCAAGATATCCGTCATAGTCAACAAGATTTTCATCATCATTGGAATAGGATGTAGTGGGAGAAAGGAAAATGTGACCAAACTCATCATGATAGGGTTGGGATTTCATGTTTTGATGATGAGTTGGATGGAGATGAGGTCTTGCATATGGATGAACATGAAAGCTCATGGTTAGATTTGGATTAAGCATAGATTTTGGATTGGCTAATGAAATATTTCCTCAGGAGAGTCAAAGCTGCATGAAAAACCTAAGGAGGATTGGCTGGAAATTTTTGGCTTTCCTGTGGATGGAAGACTTCAAGGGTATGCTGTCAAAAAGTGAGAGTTTTGCTTTCCTATGTGCAAGATTGGTGGCTTTTGGTGTCAACTTGAGGATAGACAAATGATCCTATGGGCATGACACTGGATTGACCACTTGTGGATCCCAACCTTTAGCTGAAGGTGATGAGGGATGACAAGTGACAAGGTTAGATTGCCCTAGAAAAAGCTCTGTCAAAGGGATAACCTTGGGGAGATTGAGGGATTTGGATAGATTTATTGGATAACAAACTCTGACAGAGTGACAAAAATTCCTTAAAGGCTTGGGTGATTTTGGATTGGGTTGCTAGCTAGTTGGGGGGATGATTTGGATGGAATTTGGATTTGGGATTGTTCTAAAGCAAAGAACTAGATAGATTTGGTTGTGATGGGGGAGCTTGGATGATTTTCTGATGAGGCAGTGACTAGGCTAAGTATGCCTTGAGCTGGGAGATTTTTGCTTTTCTGGGATTTTGACCAAAGTTGGCAAACATTCATTCAAAAGCTATGAACAAACAAGCAGACAAAAGTTTGGAGCAAGCACGTCAAACACACCAACATCCTAGGAAGCTTTGTACAAGGATGAAATTGGTTTAGCTAAGGAGTCCTCGATATACGCAAAGTATGTGAGGCCCAAATCCATAGATGAAACCAAAATGATGTCACACAACCGAGAGGAGTGGTAACCCACTTCTCCTCTTTCACTTCTCAAGGGTATAAATTTCCTTGAGGCTTAGCTCGAGTGATAGAATTTTGATCCCAAGAGAGGTGTCTTTGAATTCACCTCCCGATCTTTATACTCCGCCAGAATGCTGGAGTTGAGGTCATCCCAAGAGGTGATGAAATCCAGAAGTAGGCCTCCTAAAACTTAAACAAGATTTTGGATCCTAATCTTATGCACCCAAGATGGCCTCGAAAGACGATAAGGGGAGAGAAGACTTGGATGATCTTGGGCTAAAAGATAGAGTTCTTTTCCAACTGACGCTTAAGTTTTCTGATCTAGACTTTTTGAAAATGCATGTGAGTAAGATGAAAAGGTTCAATTCCAATTTGAAATGCACCAACAAAAGAGAAGTGATCGAAGAATGAATACACAAAGGAGAGTTAGGGTCAACAAGAAAGTAAACCTGTACTCCCGGAGGCCCTCCATGTCAAGTATCGATTGATTTTCTTTAAGGCATTCAAGATTGAGTGCGAGTTTGTTTTAAGCCCAAAACAAAGATGTGTGTAAAGCTCAATTTCAAGTGCTCACCCAAAGGCCCTCCACATCAATATTTTTTCAATTTTTATGCCCAAATGATGTGTTAGCGAGACTAGTGTGCATTCAAAAAAATTTCTATCTTAGAAAAACCAATAAAAACTCAAGTGAGTGGAATTTGATTTTTTTGTGGAGCACTTAACACCTTCTTAGGTAGACCCATCCCCATATATGGCTCTGATATTGCAACCAATGGTTAGAATGATGGGTGATTAAAGAGGGTGAGTCCAACAACAAATTCACTCAAAGTGTCTTTATTTGTTTTTATAACTTAGAAAGTTTCTAAAATGTAGATTCTTTTTATGCCCCAAAAGATGAAGTGTGAGATATTGTAATGATTAATTGACCTTTTGCATTCAAGATTGGATTTGTTGTTTTAATCATGCATTCATAAAATTAAAAAAAAAACTTGATTTTAATCCATGGAACTCAAGAGTGATTTTAGCAACATGCATTCAAAGACAAGTGATTAAACATTCAAGTTTTTTCTTTTGAGCATTCAAGATTGAGATTTTGCATGTTGTTTTAAGAACTTTTAAGTGCTTTGTTTTAATCTTAGATCATTCAAGATTGTTTTGGACTCAAAAGTGAAAATGACTCTTTGGACTTTGGTTTTCATTCAAGATTTTGTGTTCTAGTTTACATGTTTTAAGCCCAAAAATGATATTCCTAGATTGTTTTGATGCATGAAAAACCTAAGAAACATTCAAGATTTTGCAACAAGACATTTGTTTGGAACAAATAACAAATATTTTAGGACAATTTTGGCAACCATTTAGGACTCTTAGTTTTCATGAGATTTTTAAAAGAAATTTAAAATATTTGCAAATGAGGTTCATTTTATCTTTGATTGATGCTTTGAGTTTGATTTAGATTAGTGTGCACTTAGTGTTGATTTTGAACCTTTTGAAATGGAAACTTGAAGTTCTTTTTAAATTTCCAAAAATGAAGTGTTCCTAACTTTGCATGAATGCCTCTAAAACCTTGATGTTTCAAGGATGCAAATGATTGGATTGGTTTAGTTTGACTTGTTAAAAGATTTTTTTTTTTTTTTTTTTTTTGCAAATTTTTAGTTTTTAATGGATTTACGCATGATTTGGGGGTTCATTTTAAGCACTTAAAAAAAAGTGTGTATGATTTTTCTTCCTTAAAAAAAAAAGGCCAAGATCCCTCAAGAACAAGAAGAAGAAGTAGCCGGAATAGAAGAAGAATATAGACATTTTCTTATATACTTATAAAAATCATGGAACAGAGTTGGCCAATAATAACCATCCCTCATGACCTTCATGGCTATTGTGTTAGCTAATAAATGGCTACCATTAGGACCATCATGAAATTCCTTAATCATCCTATCAGTTTGATTAGTGCTGATGCATCTCAATAGGGCTCCATTAAAATCTTTTCTAAAAAGAATCTTATCCACTAGGACAAAAGGAATAGATTGTATTATGAATTTGTCTTCTTTTAGCTATGCTCAATCCTTGTGGGTCTCCTCCTCCTAACAAGAAGGTCATCATGTCATGCATCTAACCATTTGGATTTTCATCCCCTACTAATTTCTCATCCATCAATACTAGTGCAACCTCTTCAGTCATCTCCTAGGATTAAGTTATCTATTTACACAACCCATTTCGTCTAACAAGATTTGTGATCTGGACATCAACATCATATCCCCTGACCTTGGTGATCCAACCAACTCTCTTCTCATTAATATCCTTGCTTAGGAGGAAATCTTTCACACTTGCATGAGGGACCAATAGTTGGACTTTGTTGTGGGAAAAAAGATGCCTAAATTTCTTTAGAGCTCCTATGACTACAAGAGCATTCTTTTCAACATAGTTGTATTTATCTTCATAGTCCTTTAGCCCTTCACTAAAAAAAGCTATAAGTTGTTCTTCATTTGTATCATTTAATTGAGTGAAGAAACCTAAGATGACTAACTCACCCCCAAGGTGTAGAGAATGAAGTCCCTATTGAAATCGGGGTCGATAAGGGTGGGGGTTGTTGCTATTACCACCTTAATCTCTCCAAAATTGGCTCTTCCCTCCTTCATCCAAATGAACACCATGTTCTTATTAAGCATAGCCATAAGAGGCTTCACCATAGAAGAAATATTAGGGATGAACCTTCTTACAAAATTAATTCCACCAAGGAATTTTTGGAGCCCCTTCATATGAGTAGGAAATGGGAGAGCAAGAATTTCCTTTGTTCTTTTTGGTTCAATGGTTAAACCCTCCTTAGACACAATATGTCCACGTAACTTTCCTTGACTAGTGGAAAACACACACTTGCTTGGATTCAAGGATACACCATATTCTTTGTATTTGATGAATACTTTCCTCAAATGACCAAAATGATCTACCACATTCTTGGAGTAGATTATTATATCATCAAGGTAGACCAACACAAATCTCTCAAATATATTCCTAAAAGCCATCTCCATTGCCTTGTGAAAGGTAGCACCTATATTAGTTATTCCAAAAGGCATCTTGCTATAGGAATAGGTGCTTGATTTATTGTGAAGGTAGTTTTGTACCTATCAGACTTGATTATACCCTAGAAACCCATCTAGGAAGGAATGTATTGTAGAGCCACTAACCTTAGACAAGATCTATTCTATGGAATGGAGAGGATGGTGATCTTTAAGAGAAGCCCTATTAAGGTCTCTAAAATCTACACATAATCTAATTTCCCCATTCTTTTTCCTAATAGGAACAAGGTTGGCTACCCAAGAAGAATGCTTAATAGGAAAGATAACATTAGCCTCTATTAGGTTATATAACTCCTTTCTAATCATAGGCTCAATCTTAGGGTTGACTAATCTTTTCTTTTGCCTAAGAAGCTTTGCATCACTATTTAAATCTATGGTATATTTGGGTCAAAACCCTTTAAATCATCATATGTCCATGCAAATACATCAATGGATAGTTGACATAAATGAACAAAATTTTCTTATTGAACTTTAGAGCATACCTTTCCTTAACTGAGAGCCTTTCCATTAGTAATTGCAATTGGTATGTGATCATCTTTGTTTGTAACCAAGTTTGAGCCTTTGCTCCTTGCTTGGTCACTAGGGTTGAAGATACTCTCCAAAGTTATTAGGCCTTTGGGTAACTTGTTTGAACTAAGGTCCATGATTTGATCACCATACTGGCCTTGTAGCCTAGATTGGTTCCTCTCAGAGAATTCTACTTCACTTTGTAAAGAATTAGCAATTTGTACATCAAAATCAAAGACTTGAAAATTTGTGTAGTTGTTAAGGAAAGTAGGCCTTAAAAACATTCTAATTTACTACTCTTTGTCATCTTCAACATGCTTTGATACATTATGATGAGCACCAATGGCTACAAGTCTATCAACACATTTATTTTCTCTCCTAGGAACAATCTAGATGTTGAATGCTTGAAAATCTTCAAGAAGATCCCACACTTTGTACTTGTATGATTTGAGGAGTTTGTTCTTGGTAATAGTATAGCTTCTTACTTGATTAATAACCAAATCACTATTCCCAAATACCATTATAGCCTTGATTCCTCTCTTTTGTGCAAGTTGGAGACCGTAGATCAGAGCTTCATACTCTACTACATTATTGGTGCAGCTAAATTGGAGTCTATAAGAAAAATAGTAATTCCTTAATTTAGGAGAGATGAGCATGACACAACCCTCTGAACCATTCTTATTTCTTGAGCTAGCAAAGAACATGCTTCATAATCTATCAATGTCCTCTTGTGTCTTCATGAGACTAGGGATAGGGGTCCCCATTTCCAATATACAATATGTGCCAAGGCCTATCTCTAGAGCTTCATGTTTTGCATCAAGCTGATAAGTAGTGGCCCAATCATCCAAAAGATAGTTAGACACCTCTGCCAAGAAAGTGCTAGGCTCATGAGATGTGTATCCTTCATTCTCCTCCCCAATTGTACAATTCATGTTTATAGGGCTTGGAGTATAAGTCTCTATGCAATTAAGGGCTAGAGGCTCCACTCTTAAGGAATCTCTTGCCCCATATCTATCCTAAAGAACATATAGGACCAATCTGCTACAATGCGACCTCCTATTTGTGCAGTAATGTCTCTAGAAAGAAAAATGGAAAAATAAGGTTCAACTTTAGCTACTGATATGTCTTGGGTTACAGTATAATTGGGTCAAGCATGCAATGACATCTCCACATTTCTTAGGATTCCTATAGTCTTGATAGAACTACCATCCAACTGAAGGACATCCCTAACTATGGGCTCATACTGTATGTCAAGGAGATCAACTACACTTTAAGGCATTACAAAACTTCTAGCCCCTAAATCTATCATACAATTATGGACTAGTTTATCTCCTGTGATCAAGGAAACATAAAATGAAGGAGGCCTAATTTTCTTACTTGTTTCTCCCCCTTTTATTGGCTACACTAGGCTGGTTACATTCTACTCTCTAGGTGGTTGCTCCTTCATCTCTATGCTCTCTAATTATTGCTGTAACAACTTCCTCTATGAAGGCATGGCATCAACAATATTCCATATTGAGTGATTGATAGTAGCTTTCTTCATTGGATCTACAATGTTAAGAGGAGCATCTACTGTAGAGGCATTGCCAATAGGTCTATTTTGATTGTAGCGGTCATGAATTTGGATTTGATATGGGGGCCTACTATGCATAAGGGCTTAATAGTAACGTTGGAGAGGCTTGTTTCTTTGAGCTTGCTGTCTTTCTAGGGACCACCTTATTGCTCACTTTTTGTATCACTAAGAAGCTATGCTCTAACTTCTTGTCTCAAATCTACAACTTCCTATCTATATTTTGCATTAAAGCCTTCAACTCTCCTAACTCACTAGTAGATGTAGAGGTTTGAGGAGCTATAATAGGGGGTTGACATGGAGAAGTAGTAGGGATATGGGTTATTGTAGGTTAATGATTAGGCATATCAGGAAAGAAAGGCATTGGAGGTCTTGGAGCTAACTTTCCTCGTATCAATATATTTTCTACCTTTATGGCAATCTCATAAGAGACTAGTAAGGTATCCCCTCCCACAGTTTGAATTGTGGTAGCAATGTCACTATTAAAGGCTTTGAGGTAATGTAAGAAAGCATTACCAAGGGAAGGCTTTATTGCAATAGGTATTCTATCCCATGTCTTCTAAAATCTATAATTGAAATCTATTATATTTTCATGGTGGTGCTCTCTTGATAGTTGTTAGCTACTCTAAAAGTGATAGGTGATCAATTTTGTCCCCAAAACGCTTACAAAGCCCTACTCCTACCCCATCCTAATCAATAATAGAGTTATGAGGCAAACCTCTATACCATTGTGATATTTTGCCCTTTAAGGAAAAAGCTAAAATCCTAACAACAACATCATCCTCTATAATACCATGTCTTAAAAATATTTGAAATCTCTTGAATATGTTCAATAGGAGATATGGAAGTTTCACTAGCAAAATTAGGTATACTTTTGAGAGATGATACTAGGATATCATGTCTTTGAGCTAATAGGAAAGGACTCCCATCATTAAAAGTGGCAAATACATGTGCTCTAGGTTGGGCCATGTAGAATAATGACCTATTTGAATGAAAAGATGGAAACCTAGGCTATGAACTACCAACAAGAGGAGTAGGGAGAGATCTTGTAGGTGTATGTGCTACTACTATACTCCTAACTGGTGACAGAGATAATCTATTTTACTTTCTCCTAGGGTTTGAAAATTAAAGCTCAATGTATTGAAAATTACCTCTAGAAGATGCTCTTGTATGAGCCTTGGTCATGAATCACATCAAATTTTGTCTAGAAACTAGAATGTAGAGTTGGAATTGCCAAGTACTTGAAAATGAGCCTCTTGAAGGCCTAAAAATACTGAGAGCAACACTATCTTCTCATCATGTATTTGAAACTCTTTTCTTTGACACCAATGAACTAGTAGACTTAAGAATGCTTCAATATATTAGTCCCACCAAGTGTGCCAAAAACTATTGTCAAAAAAGCTTTCACCCTTGCCTAAAGTTTTTACCTAAAGGAGACCTTGTGAAACATGGAAACAATCTCCAAGTTGTGGGAATTGAACTATGAGATTAAGTCTTCAGAGAAGGCCGACTTCCTTACTATTAGGCTGCATCTAACTACTCTTTGAGAGGAAAAAAGAAGAAGTAATGCATGAAAAACAAACTACCTAATCTAGTCTAAAGGGGGTGATACACTAAAATAGTTTTTTCAACCTTGTTTCTACCTGACAATGCACTATTCACCAACATAACCTCAAAATACACTAATTTAGTCATTGTCTTCATCCAAAAATCACATATAGATTAGAAGCCAAATGCAATGCTACCAGGAAGGAACTTCTCTCTATAAAATTTAAGACCAAGTGGATACAATAATGCAAATTGAAGAATAGAAGACAAAACATCAACAAAGGCAAGGACGTTTTGCACTTATCTTGATGGGAGAATGAGGTAAGATAGAGGGTTACATTCATTCATGGACAAAAGGAAAATTATAGTAGCAGAGCATGAAATGCAATATTAATGAATTAGAAAAGGGATGATCCTAAGAAGGGTTAGAAAATTTTCTCTTATAGTTCAATCATAACTTAGATAGCTTCTCCCCTAAGTCAAAGCACAACTACTATATATAAGGTTGCAGAGAACAATCACTACAACTTGAAGAAGATTTGATCCTAGCACACATTTAGATGTAGGATAATCATACATTTAACCAAAAAATAGCCATGAGAAGACATAAATAGTGGGCATTAATTCTTTAATTGAGTAGATGGATAACAAGGTAGCAATGCAATGTCCCTTTACATTAATTAGGCATGGAGAACATTAGATGCTTGAGAAGATCATATCTGCCATTAGGAAACTACTTCTTCCCAATATCAACACACCAAGTCAGCCATGTCATCAATTAATTGGAGTCAATCCTCATGCTTGACCACATGGTCCAACCATTTTATATTATTCTGCCATCCTACCACTCTCATATCTTCATGTTTGATCCTTGACTTCCCATGACTGTGACTTCACAACTCTTTATTTCCATTAGCTATTTACTCTTGTGAAATCATGATTAAACCATATTTCTACTTTGCAGTTTGTTCTTAACATTTTCCCTTAACTCTCATGACAAAGAGACAATGTGAAACTAAGATCACGCTTCATCTTTGTAGTTAGTGGCTTAGCATTTGTTTTGCCTATGAAACTATGGAGCCAGACTCTTTTTCCTTATTGTATCCTCACAATTTAATTCCTTAGCTAGCGTTGAATGTCATGACCATGTAAAATTGTGATCATAAATGCCACCACTCATTTGTCACCTTGACTCAGGGAGTGAGCTTAAACTCATTGTGACCATGCAAAGGAAAAAAATGCATGATCACAACCTTAACTATGGTTCAATAGAAAAATCCAATTGAGTTGCAACAAATAGGTGGTAGAAGATTTGGCCCACATAGATATGTGGTGGATTGTCATTTCCTTGCATTCATTAAATCTTGAGCATCTTCATAATGTGGGAATACTACAACCCTAGATCCTCATCCGATCAATGACTATTCAAGAATTAGGGCCCTTGATGAAATTTAGTATATCTGACCAATAGAACATGCCCACTTGGAAGAAATTTGACACATTCATCAGTCTCCATGGCCCACTCAAAAATATTGGCCCCACAAATCAACATGGCAACCACTCGCTTTCCTAGATTTGTTAAAGTTCATACATCTTCAAGAAGCGTACATACACTTATCATTGATTTGGGAAGATCTGACAGTTGAGAAGATGTGGACCCTCTGAGATGTTTCTTCATATACATTTGACCATGCGATAATGTGACCAAGAGTAAATTAGGGCTTCTCCATAGTTGACAAATGCTAGCATGAAGTGCTAAAAAGCTACACCAATTATAGATTTAAATATTTCACACCTTCATGGTTTCCTTGAGTGTTAAGTGATAAAATCTTGCGAGTAGGTGATAAAGAAGTAATCACATAGTTGAAACTTTCAATGTTCATAATATATAACATGAAAATCATGAAGGGTAAGGTTAGACTTAGGAATATAAGGCTCAAAACATTATGTATCCATTTGACCTCGTGGCAATTCAAACTTGAATAGTCAATTGACCGTTAGACATGTTTTCTATTTGAAATTCAAATTTTTAGCATGGGGGGGAGGGGGATTAGTTGGGGGGAGGAGAAATGGCTAATAGTATATACAATTGCAGAATGTATGCAAGATGAGCTCACTTCCTAAACATGGAATTATATATTGTAGTTCCAAAAAACAAAAAGAGATAGATACAAAAACCTCTTACTGATGATATCTTCAATATCTGATCTTACTTTCACTATTCTTCACATACCTTTGGTCATACATTATAATTTGCATCCTATAGTTCACATAATACTTTTCATATCATATATGACTTATATACTACTTCACATTATGCAATATTTCCTTTATACCATCACATTCTTGAAAACTTTCCAAGTTGGCCTTGAAGCTTTCACATGCTTGGCACAATACAAAACTAATTCATGCTAGCTTAGGGTTAACATATAGGATTTCATACCTAATTAGCTAAGAAATTATTTCATAGCTAAAATAATTTCTTAACCTATAATTTTCCTTTTACAATTATGCTCTATTCTACTTTGTTGAGTGCCTTTATGATACAAAAGCGTCCTAGGTTGCCTTGTCATCCTACTCATTTTTGTTCATTTTGTAATTCCTTCATGTGCCTAGTAGTCCTTCATGTGCCTAGTAGTTCCTTCATGTGTCTAGTAGTCCTTCATGTGCCTACTAGTTCCTTCATGTGCCTAGCAGTTCCTTCATGTTCCTAGTAGTCCTTCATGTGCCTAGTAGTTCCTTGATGTGCCTACTAGTCCTTCGTGTGCCTAGCAGTTCCTTCATGTGCTTAGCAGTCCTTCATATGCCTAGCAGTCCTTCATGTGCTTAGTAGTCCTTCATGTGCTTAGTAGTCCTTCATGTGCCTAGTAGTTCCTTCATGTGCCTAGCAGTCTAGTTCCTTCATGTGCCTAGTAGTCCTTCATGCGCTGAGTTACTGTAGCAATTCCTTCATATGTTGAGTTATCCAGTGTATGCTGAGTGACTCTTCATGTGCCAAGTTACCCAGTGTATGCCAAGTGTTACTTCATGTGTCGAGTTACCCAGTGTATTCTGAGTGTCAGTATTTGGACATGATTTCTACGAGCTGACTTGCAAGATTTATTTCAATCGTGACATTTATGTTAAGATCTTTTCTTGGGATGTGTCTAGACCATTTTTGGGTTAGCCTTCCTCTTATGTAATTTTCTAGAATAATCTGTAAGCCATTTGGCAAGTATATATAGAGTGTTTAGGCTTAGAGTTAGGCAAGTTTTAAGAAGAAGATTGAGAGTAGAATTGAAAGTGCAAATTTGTAGTTGGATCTTTGAATGTGAATGTATTTGTAATTGGCCATAACCTAGAAGGCCTTATAGCTAGGCATGTATGTTGAATATTTGAAGAATCAATAAAAGTATTTCATTCTTCTTCCTCCTTTGGTTGTTGATCCTCATGTTTGCTTCCATTGTGTTAACTCTTGTAGGGTGGTTTGGATAGTTGGGTGAGCCTTTGGCCCTAGTTATTCACCCTTTTCCTGCATCACTTGGTATTAGAGCTTGAGGTTCATCCTTGTGGAGATTGGATCATGTAGAATCCTAATTCAAATTTGGTTGTAGGGTTGTAGATCTATGGATTTGACCTATAACTTGTAGAAAGTTATGATCTTGTAGGAACTTGATTTGGAAAGATGGTTCATGGTAGAAGAAATGTCGATGATGCTATATTTGATCAGTTGAGAAAATTACAGCTAGATGATGTAAGTGATGATGAAGCAACAACACCAAACCATAATCCAAAACCTGAAGAGGATCAAGATGAGGAAAGATTGTTGCGAGTGTTGTCTAGGGAAAATTCAAAGCCAATTGTAGAAGTTGTTCCTTATGATGGAAAGTTGGATACCAATACTGTGTTGGATTGGATCTCTGATATGGAGAAGTTCTTTGAGTATGAAAACACTCCTTGTAATGGAAAGGTGAAGATTGCAGTCACTAGGTTGAAAGGTCATGCATCACTATGGTGGCAGCATTTACAAACTAATAGACAAAGAAGAGGAAAGGAGAAGATCAAAACTTGGCCAAAGATGGTGAACAAGGTAAAGATCAAATTCCTTCCTGCTAATTAATGAGGCAACTTGTTAAGAAAGATGCAAAATTTGAAACAAAAGGACATGAATATGAAAGAGTATACCAAGGAATTCTATAGATTGGACATTAGATCTGGACATGTGGATGATGATGTTGAGAAAATTGTAAGGTACATTAATGGATTGAGATCTAGAATACAAGATGAAATAAGTTTTATGCAGTTGGAAAGTGTGGAAGAAGCATACTAATATGCCTTTAAGGCTAAGGAGATCTTGACAAAGAAGCATGAACAAAGACAAAGAGGTAGAGGTGGCAAATTTTTGAGAGGCAAAGGTAGCTCTTATGGAGAAAGTGGCAAATCAGACAGTTCTATTTAGGATAAAGTCAAATCTGAATGGAAGAATGATGACAAAGGAAAGATTGAATGGAAAGTGGTAATTCTTACTGAGGAGGCACTAATTCTTATGGAGGAAGAGGTAATTCCTATTCTAGAGGTGGATTTCATGGTAGTTGTTTCAGATGTGATAAAGAGGGACATAGATCTTTTGAATGTAGATCCTCAAGGTAACATAAATGGTATGATTCAAGAAGATGATGAGGGTTCACCAAGTGGACTTAAGGTTGGAGAAAATTTGATGGTGAGAAGAACCTTACGTAATAAGGGAAGTTATGAGGAACCTATTTTAAGGAGAAGTCTTTTCAAGACAAGATGTAAGATGGTTGGAAAATGCTACAAAGTGATCATTGATAGTGGAAGTTCTACAAATCTAGCATTAGAAGAACTAGTTACCAAGTTGTAGTTGTAGAGGCTGAAACATCCCAAACCCTATCATGTTTAATGGATCAAAGATGAGCATAAGATATTGGTAAGTGAGTAATGCTTTTTGAAGTTCAAAATTGGACATTACTTTGATGAAGTTTTGTGTGATATTATGCCCATGGATTGTTGTCATATTTTGTTGGGTAGACCTTGGAAATATGATAGATATGTTGTACATGATGGACAATTGAATCAATATACTCTTTGGGTAAATGGGAAGAAACAAACATTACTGCCTTTGATTGAAAGTCCATATGAGGTTAATTGTACTGCTATAAAAATTTGCATGGTTAATGGGAAAAAATTTGAAAAGGAAATGAAAAGGAATCAAGTCTTTTTTTCCATAGTTCCTAGAGGACTGAGTGTTGATAGTAATGGCTAAGTAGCAGAAGCTAGTAATGACCAAGTAACAGTAGATAGTGATAGTCGGGTACCAGTAGAAATTACAGAATTGCTAAATGAGTATAAAGACATTATTGTTGATGTTATTCCTGATGGTTTACCTCCAGTAAGAAGCATAAGTCATTGTATGGATCTGATTCTTGGAGCTAGTTTTCCAAACAAAGCACCATATAGATTTACACCTATAGAGAATGAAGAACTTAACAGACAAGTGCATGAGTTGTTGTAGAAAGGTTTGATCAGAGAAAGCTTGAGTCCATGTGCTGTACCTACTGTATTAGCACCCAAAAAGAATGGAGAATGTGTACTAATTCTAGAGCCATTAAAAAGATAATAGTGAAATATAGGTTTCCTATGTCGAGGATGGATGACATAATGGATTGTTTGAGTGGAGCAAAGTATTTTACCAAGATTGAATTGAAGACTAGCTATCATCAGATTATAATCAGAGAAGGTAATGAATGGAAGACTACTGTCAAGACAAAGGATGGTTTGTATGAATGGTTGGTTATGTCTTTTGGCTTGACTAATGCACCTAGTACTTTCATAAGATTGATGAATGAAGTTCTAAAAAGATTTTTTAGTAAGTTTGTGATTGTTTATTTGGATGATATTTTGATATTCAGTAAGACTAAGGAAGAAAATCTTGAGAATATAAGACAAGTATTGTAGAGGTTGTGACATCTCAATGATTTAGGAGAATCATTTCTTTCAACATTGGTTGTTTGATGTAGGAGCATCCTGGGTTGCCTTGTTATCCTACTCATTTTTGTTTATTCTGTAATTCCTTCATGTGCCTAGCAGTTCCTTCATGTGTCTAGCAGTCCTTCATGTGCCTAGCAATTCCTTCATGTGCTTAGAAATTCCTTCATGTACCTAGTAGTCCTTCATGTGCCTAGCAGTTCCTTCATGTGCCTAGCAGTTTCTTCATGTGCCTAGCAGTTCCTTCATATGCCTAGCAGTCCTTCATGTGCCTAGCAATCCTTCATGTGCTAAGCTACTATAGCAATTCCTTTATGTGCTGAGTTATCCAGTGTATGCCGAGTGACTCTTCATGTGCCAAGTTACCTAGTGTATGTAGAGTGTTTCTTCATGTGCCAAGTTACCCAGTGTATGCTGAGTGATAGTATTTGGACATGATTTCTACGAGCTGACTTGCAAGATTTATGTTGATCGTGACATTTATCTTAAGATTTTTTCTTGGGATGTGTCCAGACCATTGTTGGGTCAGTCTTCCTCTTATGTAATGTTTTGGAATAATCTGTAAGCCGTTTTGACAAGTATATATAGAGTGTTAAGGCTTAGAGTTAGGCAAGTTTTAAGAAGAAGATTGAGAGTAGAACTGAAAGTGCAAATTTGTAGTTGGATCTTTGAATGTGAATGTATTTGTAATTGGCCGTAACCTAGAAGGCATTACAACTGGGCATGTATGTTGAATATTTGAAGAAATAAAAGTATTTCATTCTTCTTCCTCCTTTGGTTGTTGTTCCTTGTTTTTGTGTCTATTGTGTTAACTCTTGTAGGGTGGTTTGGATAGTTGGGTGAGCCTTTGGCCCTAGTTATTCACCCTTTGCCCGTGTCACTTTACTAGTGTTTAATGCATAAATTCTTCCATATAGTCTATATAGGCTTGTGCACTTGCACATATAATCATGACACTCTACTCTATATACCCTTAGCCATACATGTGGAAACTATCAATCTATCATTCATACACAACAAATTTGTTCCTATGTTGCCAATGAAACTATCTGATAATTAGACAATTTTCTATTCTAATTGTGAAATACTCATCTATACATTGTGCCTTCTTTTCTTGAGATATATGTTGTCATAAATGATAACTCCATAATTACATCAACTTTTCCTAGTTAGCCATATTACCAACAACTTTTTGCTAGGAAAATAACTCTTTTTATGTTTAGTCATAACACATTCTTTGCATACAATGTTAGTATGCTTCACAATTACAGACAAATCTCTCATTACAAATATAGCACTTGTTTTCACAATATTATCAAAGTTTATGTGAAAAAACCTTTTATTCCATAATGAACTATTGTCAACCTTAGCAACCAAAAATAAAATCTCATTAGAGTTCAACTTAAAAACATTAGCTCTAGATCTTGTGCCAGTACCAAACATCTTACCATTCTTATCCTTTACAATACATGTCTTCTCTGTGAACTACAATTTGTATCCCTTATCAACTAGTCATCCAAGAATCAAAAGATTATGTTTCAATCCATCAGAAAAGTAAACATCATCGATATTTGTTTTACCATCAAGAGTAATGGATCATATTCCCTTTATGTGACAAGCTGCATTGTTTCCAACTTTGATAGTTCCTCCATCATAACTTCTAAACTCAACAAATTTATTCATATCACTAGTCATGTTATGTGAACAACAACTGCCTATGATCCAATCAACTTTCTTCTCAACATGTGACACTAGGGCTCTTTCTTCTCCAACTTATTTTTTAGGACTTTCTTCTTTTATAGAAACAAATAATGGCTCATCATCACTTTCTATCTTCTTCATATCTTGATCTACTAATGCTAGCATAATATCCACTAGTTCTTGCACTCTTTGATAGGGTAGGGAAAACACTCAAAGCACTAAAGACAATCTCCACTCTAGGCATAAAGACAATCTCCACTCTAGGCAAATATCTAGACTATTTCAAACTTATTTACACTACTTCCAATCTTCCAAGAAGAGTCTCTCTAGAGAAATTCTCTATACGTGGTATTACTTGCTCAATCATCTACATTATTTTATTGAATGGTGGTGTTAAAGTTTCCAAGATCTTCCATATGATCTCATCTTCTTCTTCAGTTCCTTCAAAAGCCTTGAAACTTGCAACAATTTCTAATATTCTACCAATAAAACTTCTTACAGATTCATCTTCCATCATTTTATTTTATTGAAATAGACATATCCAATTTTGTAGTCTAACCCTCTTAGCATGTTTATCACCTTCAAAAGTAGATTCCAAATTTTTTCAAATTTCATTAGATAATCTCAAATATTTTTCCCTAAATATACTCATTTTTAGGAAGAGCTAATAAAAGTGCTTCTCTAGCAAGCATACTGCACATGAACAAATCTCTTTCAGCTTTAGTACATTCTTCAAGTTTTCTTTCTTCCACCATGGTCTTCCCATTCTTTGTGATCAACCAATATCCTAGACTCATACATGGTAGATGTGTCTTCACCTTCTCTTTCCAGCTATCATAGTTAACTCCATCAAACTTATGATTTTTTTTTTCTTTTTTTAAAAATGACCTACTATTGATCTCATTAAGTTATTAAGCTTTTCCTTCAAGGACCCAAGGCTTTGATACTAATAGTTAGAACGTAAAGTCCACCAAGATAATTCTTGTTGGGGGGGGGGGGGGGGGGGGGGTGGGGGAGGGTGAATTAATTATCAAATCAATACAAAATTTATCAATCTTATTAAATCTTGAACATGTGATCAATATAAACATCAACCATAGGAAGATACACATACACAATAGCACTAGATATGTTAACTAGGGAAACCCTTGATCAGAGGGAAAACCCTAGTGGGGATGGTTCCCACAAAATGATGTACTGATATATAAGTTCCTTGTAAGAGGATGGACTCTGATAGGAGCCAATAAAATACATTTAATACATATCAGTCCCTATTAAGAGACATAAAATTCATGTGAGGAGATTCTAACCTTGTTAGGAGTTTTCAAAGGAAGAAGGACCCACTATCCAAACAAATTTAAGGGAAAGACTATTAAACTCACTATCTAGATAGCCTCTATATTACTCCTTTCAGAATAATAAAAATTTAACTGATCTCAACAACTCAAACTCATGATCTATTCTCCTACCATGCCTCTTTCACACCAAGAAACTTCTCTAATCTCAATACCAGATCTACAAACTCACATCACAATAATCCCTTAGATTGCTTACTCACATGTACTAATATACTTCACAAATCCTTTTGATACTTCCACTTTAATACACAGTTCATCACAAGGAAAATAATTTTCCTTACCAAGTCCTCAAAATAATTTATTGAGTTGGCTGTGAGGCTTTCCCAATTAAGATTAAAATAGACCCTCATTAAGGTAAAATATTACACACTTCATTACATGCTTTCATAATTCCATAACATTTTCATCTCATAGTCTTCACAAATCTTGACACATGGAACCTCAAACTTTGTACACTTGTTAATGTCATCATTAAGATGTCTTCTGTCTCTATCAATTCACACTCAACTAGATTCTATCCTTGTTAGGAGATAGAGTCCAATTACTAGAAACAAAATTTAAGGAACTATTTCTACAAATTATCTTTTGTAAATCTTGAATAAATGCTACCATTACTTGGCTTTCTACATGCACACTTAACCACAACATCAAGACACTCTGTAGAATAGGACCCAAACTACACTTGCCATTATCTTCAATCCTCAAACCATATGGTCTCAAACACCATCTACTACTCTTCCAATCTTCTTAGTATTTTGACATTAATGACAAACATAGCTGTGAATATAATGCACAATAATGATAGCTATCTCTCAAATGCTCTTGTAATGCTAGGATACCCCCCATAGGAATATCATCAAAATTCATGCTAACAGGGAACTCCTAATAGATTAAAGATCTTAGTAGGTCTAACATAAATCCCTTAATCATGTGACTCTTAATAGGGCCTACTCTTAATTGGGCATCATTTTAATATCTTAATACAATGATGCATTTGAAAGGGAGATTTTCAAAAGCATGCAAAATACTTAGGGGTATCAATTGCCATCATGGTTTTCCCTATAATCAAGTATTTTTATGATAAACATATTAGTATTATAGTGTTACATTTGTGGATGTATTTATGAGTATTTTTATGGTTAGTTTCACAATTTAACTTGGAATGAATGAATAAATAAATGGTTAAATGTTAAATATGGTATTGGTTAATCAATTTTGTGAAGATATAAATAGAGTTTTAAGTTAGTGGAATATCGATTCACCCCACCTCCCTCAGTAATCTTGGACCTTGAATATATTAACAGAGTGAGATTAGGTTAAAGGATCCAAACATATCTTATGTGGCTAAGTTAGGTGGATCTTTCAATAATGACATGTTAAATAAAAAGGGACATTATTTGTGGGATGTGGAATTTGAGCACACCATTCAATAACATTTTTTTTGGGAAATTGATCTGATAAAGTAACATCAGTTTCCTTGTCCTACAAGTTAAAAATAGGTCAAGATGAGAGCATAAAATGACTAAGGCACTTAAATAACCTATTGGGTCTTGCCCTCATGGTACATGTAGGGGGAGGGGGGGAATTGATACTAGGATCATGAAGGCCCAATTTATTTTTCATGTCAAACTAGGCTTCCTACTCACTAACTATCTAGAAAAATGGTAAAATATCATCCTTATCATAGGCCACCTGAACCATATTCAAATCACAACATAGAATCCAAGTAGTAGGTGACAATGAATCAACTAGTCACCTTTAGAGGTATGCCCTTTCTATCAAATAATTGTAGGAAGCATAGATATTAACAACACTAGATTGTTGACTATTTATAATAAAAGGAATCCACACTGGCTGATGCAAAAAGTCCTCACCATTGTAAAATTGTACTCTACCAATGTGGCACCAAAAGGGTAACCATCCCTTCTTCCCCAACTTCATGTGAGGAGGAAAATAATAATATATTAGGCAAAATTACATGGAAAGTTATTTTTATCATGAAATTAACTATCTTAATCTCTTATAAATATAAAACATTTATCTAAGGAAATCTATGGTGAATGTCTCTAATGTTATATGTATAAGGGAGGTTAGTAAGAACCCTCATGTTCCATGAGATAAAATCTATTATAAACTATCATTCATAGATTCTTCATCCTCAAGTGACGAGAAAGTGTTATGCAAAAAGAATGAGTTTAACTAGAAAGTTGGATACATAGGTCTCCTAGAAACACCTATCATTTCCCTAGCACTACATCATCAATCTTATCATGCCTAGGAGGGATGTAAGAATGATGATGCAAAGTTTCTATATTAATGTTGGGTATTGTAGAAACCCCAAAAGCAATGCTTGGAACCTCTTAAGAAATTAAAATCTTCCCTTGAGATATAGGGTTTAAAGTAGCCTTAATGGATTTGGCTAGAGTTGGAAAACCTATAGTTGAAGAACTCTACTTTGGCTGCAAAATTATAGGTTTTTTCCCCTTATGAAAAATATTTGTCCAAAAGAAAACATCTTGGGGAGCCTCAGGTCCTTGTGAAATAGTTGGCTCCTTAACAAAGAAAGTATCAAGGAAGGAAAACAATATTAGGTTACTTGTTTGAGTAGTGAGCTCTTGTTGTAGTTAAAATTGCATGTTTGGGCAGTGGACTCTTCTTGCATACATTACACCATAACTCCTATCAGGGATTCAAAGTCTCCTAATAGGGACTACTTATACTGAATTTCCTCATTGACTCCTAACAGGGTCCACCCTCTAACAAGGAACATATATACCAGTATATTATCTAGTGGGTATCATTCCCACCGGGGTTTTCCCTTGGCCAGGGTTTCCCTAGTTAACAAAATATGGTGTTATGAGTTATATTTGTGCATTGCTATTGTTACTATTCAACATTACTTTATTTCTTTGTTATGCATGGTTTAAAGTAAGTAATAATATCTAGTTGGCAACTAAAGTTTGTAGATTAATAATTCACCCCCCCCTAGTAATCCCTATTTCTAACAATTGATATTAGAGCATAGTTAATTTGAAGATGCTTAAAAGCTTAAGTAAGATCCCTATGGATATGGAACAATTGATGAAGAAACTTGAAGAAGCTCTTGAAAAAATTGATCTCCTTACTGAAGAAAGAGATAAGCTAAAGAACAAATAGGAAGACCCCAAAGTATACATTGATCAATTGAAGGAAAACATTGATCATCTAAAATCCAAGCCTAAATCTACTAAATCTAGAACTAGTGATGATGACTATTCAAAGTTGAAGATAAAGTACAAGATCTTGAAGCATGAATTGAAGATTATAGATATAAAGTTGCCTTTGAGAAATGATCCTAGCAAAGTTGAATCTGATTTGAAGATTGAAAATGTAGATATGAGAGAAAATTTGGCAAAGAAAACATTTGAGTTTGAAAAATTGAAAGAAGATCATGAAGAACTCCTTAAGTACAATACTATTGTGAAAGGTGAATTTACACAGTGCAAATAATAGCTTGAGAAGCTTTATTCTAGGAGAGAAAATCTTGATGATTCTATGTCTATATAGAGACCTTCTTATGAGAAGATTGGTCTTGGTTATCCAATCAACATGTCTGCAAAGAAGCCTAAGATTATATCAGATCTGAAAGAAAAAGAAAAAATTGATGATAAGATTGAATCTAGTCAATCTTTTGAGAAAACTAAAGAAATTGAGGTAAACAAGGAAATTGAAATCTTGGATGAACCAAAGCAAGTGGAAACTCCCAAGGCAACTAGGTATGAATTTAGAGGTAAGTGCTTTTTATGTAATGAAATAGGTCATATGAAAAGAAATTGTACAAATAAGTCATTTAATCATGTTAAGGACTTTTACTGTCATAATTGTCATGGTATGGGTCATAATGCAATTTATTGTAGGAAACCTAAGTATGATAATGATAGAAGAAATAGTAGAATGTCTAGAAATACTAACCTTGTAGATGGAAGAAGATCTAATGATAGAACATCGATAGAAAGGAGATCTTATGAAGATAGAAGATAGATCATGTGTTATAAGTGTAACAAATTAAGACACATTGCTTAAAATTTTCATGCCCCTGATGATCAACAAAATCCTAGAAGCAGAGCACCTGTATATCTATTATGCAATAACTTTGGACACACAACAAGGTATTGCAAAATGGAAATTTTTTTTTTAGAGATAGAAGAAATAATGGAAGAAACTTTGGGAACAGAAGGAATGGTAGAAGGAACCAAGAAAGGAACTCTAGAACTAGCAAAGATAATGAAGAACAAAGAAACATTGTGAGTGAACTTTGAGAAGAATTGAATGAAGCATTTGTGAAAGGAATAGATATCTCAAAAGAAAATTTAGATGATGATGAGATAGGAAGATAAAAGTTAGTTGTTGAGTTTGATTCAATTAAGTTAAATTAAGCTTGTTCACAACATCAGAATTTGAGAACTTCATTCAAAGATTGAATTATAGGTAGCGAAGTTGGGAAAAGGTGTATTTAGTTATGTTTAGATGGCACCTAATCTCTCTTGTGATTTGGAGCTCATCTAAACAAGTTATGATGAAATTTAGAGTTACTAGTATTACAGTAAAGGCTAATTTCTATAACAGAAGATAAAAAGTAAGCTTTTGCAGAGAATTTTGTGATGTGAAGCTTTGAGGATGATTGTCATGATGGAAGAAGGCTATTGTAAACCTTGGGTGATATCTAAAGATCAGATGGATTATTTTGAATAGTTATTTGATTACAGAACATAATTGACAACTTTTTCATATTTTCAAAGTATGCAATTAATGCAAGTTTCAGGTTGAGGGACAAATGGAGTACAAAATTAATTTTATTTCATTACAAACACATTTGAATTGAAGAGCATTCAGAAGGGACTTGTTTGAGCAATTTCAAGCAAACCCTATTTTTGGAAAGAGGTATTTTATTATTTTTTTCTGCAAATTTTCTTAGCAAAATTTCATATTGATAAAGATAATGGATACGTTGTTAGTGCATAGTGTTGAAAATGAGGATAGACATAGGTTTAAGATAGTTTCCATAAAACCTAGTGATGGAAACCCTAACTTTGTGTTGTCTACCACTTTGAACAAGGAAAAAGAAAAAATCTATGTCACCTTTTAGAAAGGAACAAGATATTAGAATGTGATAGTTCAACTTTAATGACAATAAAAATGGTATTTACGTTTAGAAATTGAAGATGATGTAAACTGATGAAATGTGTAGAATTGGATGAATTTTAAGGTGATAATTTTTATAAATTTTTTAAGTAATAATTTATTCATTTTCTTTTATTTTGAAGTCCCTTTTTTAACTATGAAAAATATAGGGTGTAGTTCTCGTCAAACAAGTATATGCAAATCATCGTTTCCTTGTTCTAATTTGAAAATGTCTTACAGATGACATGTATAGATAGGGAACAAAAAATAAATAATTATTTTTGATGTATATTTTCTTTGTTATAAGTACTCAAGCTCAACCTTATCAGAATCCAACATTTTTTTCATCCCATCAAACTTCCCCATCAAATCTACACCTTGAAAATAAATTACATATTCATGAAGAGGACTCTCTCCTTTAGAGATAAGTATAATATTTTAATTTTTTTGATATGATTTACTATTTTCTTTTCCTTTTTTGAGGGAGTATCCTCTAAAATGTTGAAATATCAACTTATAATATTTTGAAATTGTAACATATTATAACTAATCAAAATACTCAAAATTTTATATAATAATGATATTGAATTTGAGACCTATAAAAGGGTATTTTTAGTTTTTGAAAAAAATTTGAGTTTTGATAGAGAAATGAGACTTGACCAAAATAGGTTTTGGTATCTAAATGGTGACATAGATCTGTGATTTTACCCAACAACGTAGTTTACCTTGAAGACATAGAAAATTATTTGAATTGCAAGTTTAAGTCAATTGGTAGTGAATATATGAATAAAGATATGGAATTGATCTTTAACCATGACATGACTATGAAGCCTAGATTTAAACATATAAAGGAATTAGACTTATTTAAGTATCATTTCTACTATGAGTTAGATACAAATGAATGGACTCAAATCATATTGAGTAGGACACATGATGGAAAATTATGGATGCAACATAAACATCTTGGATGACCTTATTCATGAGGTAACTAATCTTAGCAAACAAGGAAGTGTACCCTATTGTGGTGTCCACAACACATGCCCCATGCCTCACTAGGAATGGGGACCCCATACTTTTTTCTATTCCTGGACTCATAGTTCGAGAGTCAAGAGAAGAAGATTTGATTAAAAGTTATAATTTTAGAGTCAAAAATTTATTAATAAAAAAAATAAAATTAGAAAAATCAAAAAGTTGAAATGAAAATTTCAAACAAAAAAATAAAATAAATCCCCACTCACGTGCATGTGCGCCCTGAGGCACGACATGCATCTTTCTTGGAGCTCGGTGGGGAGAAGGGTTATAAAAACCCTCTCCCTTTCCTTCTCTCCTTTTTTTTTCCAAGTGTTTAGAAGAGGAGGAGAATGGTGAGCACCCCTCCCCCCTTCCATCTCTGTAGCACACCATGACACCATATGCCCATGCTGTGCACGCTTAGTGCTATGTGCACCAGCACTGCCCACCCGTGTTGTGTGTAGGGTGCTACACGCCTCGGTGCGTGGGCCTTGACATACAAACGCCTTAGCACATGCGCACATTTTTGTTTTTGTTGTAAAATGTTTTAAAAATTAAAACTAAAAATAAATTTTTTAAAAAGTAAAAAATAGATAATTTAAAAAAAAATTCAAAAAGGGAAATAAGATAATTTTTTTTTCAAATTAGAAATAAATGAATCCCCAAATGGAGACTTTTTTTATTTTTAAATTTATGTTTTTTTTTTTTCTTTTATGCTATCCTTGGACTAATAAACACTTTCTCTTGCAATGTATAGGTAACATAACCAAATGGAATCCACATCTAGAGCAGCACCCAAGC
The DNA here is from genome assembly GCA_028749045.1 of Cupressus sempervirens. Taxonomy (NCBI): domain Eukaryota; kingdom Viridiplantae; phylum Streptophyta; class Pinopsida; order Cupressales; family Cupressaceae; genus Cupressus; species Cupressus sempervirens. The sequence continues at coordinate 878,983,074 of CM053786.1, forward strand.
TGGTCATATTCAAGTTCCAAGGCGTACCTTCAAAATCAAGATTCCATGATGACTATGCTAAGATTGGAGATATTGACCTCAGACATACATATCTAGGAGATTTCCTAAGAATTTGCAACAAGCCAATGAAGAGGTTAGCCTTGGTATTTGCATTGATCCATTCTAGATTAGTGAGAGCAGTGTCATATCCTATGTCGGTGCAATCAACTGAACTAATCATGGCCCTGTCACAACACTTTGTTTCTGATGAGAGGGTGGTCAAGCGCATCACAAGGGAAGTGTTATTGGATTTGTGACCTGATAACATTGTGAAGGTTTTCCACCTACCAAGAGCAGACCAGTTCATCCGAATTTCCTATGAAGTGGCTGAGAGATGGTATAGGGAGCCTCAGCAAGAGGCCATTGACATTATACAATCCTCGTACTTGATTGAGAAGCTTCATTGGGGAAGGATAACTAGAGAAGTGGATATGACTCTAGGATATATGAAGGATGACATCAGATACTCTATCATTCTCCTAAGCAAAGTCATGGGTTTACCTATAGCAAGTCATCTCACGACATTCATGGTCAACTTCATTGAGACCATCTGACATGCTCAGAGCCTACTTCATCTAGTTCAATAAATCTACATATCTTTAGGTGGGTGGTGTGTTGGCTCCTGATTTAATAGTTTTTTAATAACCAAGTATATAGGGTTAGATTGCATCTATGGGCAGCTATCTCCAATAATGGAAACAATTCACCAAGAACTTGGGCCAACTATAAGGCTACACTCCTTCTTCACTTCAGGCTCTGCAAAACCTAGGCGAGTGAACCTCTTAAGATCTAACTATATGACTAGTGTAATAAGCATAATCAAGATCTAGAATAGTAGATGAAAACCCTAAATCTTCTATACTTAACCAAGAAATCATAAGCATGAAATAGCTAAGAACATAACTCATGAAACTAGAAAGCTAAGTGCAGGTTAAACTTTGAAATAACTTTCAACATGAAAGGGGAAATGTTTGATTAAGAATGTTGATTCAACACAACCTCAAATATGCAACAATATTCAAGTGATCCTATAACTAATCAATGTCTAATCCATTAGGTAATTCTATGAACTCAAAACATACATCTGTAACAACAGGATAAATTTTGTATACCCAAACATCAAATCTATCTAATCACCTTGTGATTCAGACATCAATATTCATTTAGATCTCATTCTCACAAAATATCCTTCTCAAGTAACTAGTAACCTTGTTAAACATATCAAGCATTTACTTGGCCCTTTGATCCAACAACAAAATACATCAAACATACAACCTGAAGGGGATGCAAATGAATCTTAGATCTTTGTTCCAAGACCACATAAGACTTATAGATTGTTGAGATAGGAGACAAGAACTAGAATGAAACTAGTGAAATTATTGCTCATATGTATTCATTTCCTTGAAATAATACAATCAAAGGCATGAAATTAAAATATGAAACAACCTAACAGATTTGAACTATCTATATTATCTGTACAACTGCTATTCACATGAGAGAATTATGCTGAAGAATGATGTCATAGTATTGGAAATACATCAAGACTGGAACCAAAACCTAGTATCATAGTAATGTGCAAATTTTCTCCAAAGAACTGGAACTAATGGTCTCACAATGAAAAATTGGAACCTATACAATGAGAAAGAATGAGAATGATATAGGAAGGAGAAATTCCCAGATCTAATTAGGAGATGACAAGTGTCCCTTTAGAATTCCTTCCCAAGAAGTAGAAAAAGCCTATCTCTAGTCTCCTTCCTCAACTACGAGAATCAAATCCCGTTATTTTACCTCCCAAATGGCATCAAATATCTCAAAAATTTGATTCATCATCATAACTGATTTTGATGTTAAAATGAACACAAGGTAAAAGTAAAAATTAGTTCAATATGACTTCAAGAAGCCAATATAACCTTTTCCAAGTTGTTTTTTCCACATTCAGGCTTCAAAAGGTCTTTAAATCTTCCCTGTAACAAATTCTGATACTCAATGATCAAATCTGCCTATTCTGCTACCAATGCCCAAAATTTTACAAATTGGCCTATAGCACAAACTGGCGAGCACCTGTGTAAAAACTAACCTCAGAAATGGAAAATTCAACTCGTTCCAATTCTGGTGGTATATTGGATCACCCATTTTTGATAAAAAATGCTCCAGTTATGGCCATTTGAAGTTCAAGCCTCTAACTCCATGGTGTGCATTAAAAACTAAAATTTTTGAAAAATTTAAAAGGTTCTATAGTTTAGACTATAGAATATTCACCTTTTAAAATTAAATTTTTCAAATCTCTTTTGAATGAATGCGCAAGCATTACTTTTATATTTAAAAACTCACTTTCCTCCTTTGACCAATCAGACAATGCCACTTCTCAATCTTTGATTGGCTCTAGCCTATATAGCTGTAAAACCCCTCCAACTGGGTGCCATGTGTCAGCATGAGATTTGTGCACCTCACCACCATGTCAGTGCCATGTGTCATCTTCCTATTGTAATTTTCTATGTCGCCATGTTATCTTCCTTGCAACTCTCCTTTGGTGATTTAGCGACATCGGTTGGATCTGCCACATGACACGATCTGGTGCATTCTTGAGACTTGCCCACCACATCACAACCTACCTCAGAGTTTGTGCCATGTGGCACCTTGTGGTTGGTCTAGATTTCACCATATCATTACTCAGTTATTTTTTCAGTTGCCACTTGGTGCTACTCAGTTCATCGACGGCATTGGAAGCGAGACCCACGTGCTCATTGGACTTTCATTAGATTTCTGAGTTTTCTGACGATTTTCTATGTTGCTAGCTGGAAAAATTGGGATTTTTTGGCTAGCGAAGTAGCGAGTGCTCAATTGTGGACTTTTCTGGTTGCTTGTTGTTGCTAACATCATCGATCTTTGTTTGCTTGTCCATTCAAAATTTTGGCCAGATGAGTGGGCCCCACCTATACATGGCTTTGCCTTTACAAAAGACTTCTTTCTTGGGACATTAGACAATGCGAGTTGAATCATATTTAAAAACATAAAATGTCCACTACTTAGTAAATGTGGCACAAATCTGCTTGTTATATCCTCTCGATTCATTCTCTCCTGTGCATTCCATCTGGGTTTCATGCGTTCGCTGTGGAGCACCATCATTACTTATGGCTTACTTTTCTTGTTGTAGGGTCTTTTTTATGCTAAAGCTGTGGACCTATACTTGGATGGCACTATGAACAGCTACCTTGTGGCTTTTCTTGATGGACACCTCTTAGTTAAACCTTGGCTTCACATTTTTTGTTTGTGTGATCTTTGGCTAACCCAGAGAGACCAACATAAAGCATGTCATGAATCTACCTCAGATCTAGATATTTGAAAATGTACTAAAAATCAATCGCTATAAGTTGCAATTGAACACCTAGACTACAATCACTGGTAATGGCAAAACAATCCTTCCCAACCATAACGACCGATACATTTCCATTGTATTCAAATCTAACATATCTATGAAATGCATAGTCTCTCGAGATTATCTAAATCTTGCCTCCTATTTTTTTGTCATGCATGGGTATGCTCTGTAGCCATGGGCTACTTTTTTTTCTTTTTAAATGGCATGGAATGTTTCCTTTTAAAAGAAAACAACAAGCATGAGATTATGACCCAATGCTACAGCTTCTTTGAATTGTGGACTCCCTTTTGTTTGATGCGAGCATGGGCAACTTCTTTGAAGATTGCGGGTTTTCTTTTAACACTAATGTTCTTATTCAGCGTAGGGTCTATATCTTCTATGCATGCGGGTTTATCTTATTGCGTTGGTTTCCTTTGAAAACGTGAGTTTTTCTTTGTATGTCGTGCCTTGTATGAGCTGGTCTCTCTGCCTATGGATTGTTTTTTAGCGTGTTCCTTTATGTTGACACTGCCAACTTTGTGATCTTTGTGATCTCTAAACACTTTGATTTCTGGCGTGGTCTCATCATGCATGCTTGATTTCTTTCTTGAATGCATGGTTACCTCTTAAGTGACTCCCCTATTCCTTTTCTTGGTAGCTATTCCTTCTCTTTGCATATGGAGCTTCTTTTTGCGTGAGTTGGTTTTAGATTGGTGGCTGGGTCTTTTGCTTTTGTTGACTGCCTGTCATTTTTCCATGGTGGATCCCTCTATTCTTTCAAAATCTATGTTTGTTTTGTGGACGTCTCCTTTGTTTGCTTAGTCAACTAGCCCTTCTCAATGCATGAGCAAGAGGCACAGACTACCCTTTTTCCTTGTAGCTATTGCTTCTATTTAAATAGTAGGGTCTTTTGATTGGCGTAGGCTTCCTTTTAACTAGCCAGAGGCTTTCCATATGCATGGGGGGCTTCTTGTCTTCTTTAATTGGTATGAAGTTCTTTGAACTTTTTATAGCCTGCTGCTACAACAAGTAGCTTCCTCTTTGATCTCAAGGTGTGAGCTCTTAGTGCTCCCCCTCTTCATTGACTAGCATTTTTTTAAATCCACATGGGGCTTTCTCTCCAATGTCATGGCTACTCTGGCTTTCATGTGGAGTTGCTAGCCAGCTTCTTTGAACTTTGGCTTTGAATTCTCACTTTACAAGCATCTCTCCTATGTTTTGAACTTCTTGCAGATTCATTCATCAGTGTATATATGTATGTCCACTCTTAATGGTTGGTTTAAAACCATTTCTCTTATACAAAACACCATCCCAACCAAGTGGTTCAATAGAAATGGCTATTTTTTTAAAAGTGTGTCTTTATAATAACAAAAGATTTGTCAAATACATAAAGCCATCAAATCCATTGATGGATATCCAATATTACACTTTCTGATCATAGTGCTAGAATGAAAATATAGAACCATTCATATAAATACAATGATGAAATGCTAATATCCCAAGAGCATAGCTAGCTACGATTAATTATCCATCAGGACATTTGAGATGAAAATAGGGATTTTGCCTAGCCTCAACAACATTAAATAAAAACACAAATCATGTTGAATATTTGGAATATTATGTTAGTCTCTAAATATCTTCAATTTCACATCTTATCAATTTTATCAATTTGGGATAATTAGTCGGGCCCCCAAAGTGGGTTTGGCTAAATTTTTTTTGGTTTCCAAATGACTAAATCAACAAATTGATCTATTCACCATCTGATACTCACTGGAATTAAATTCGAGCACTAACTGCTCCTTAAAAACTCAATTTTACCCTTTACTACCCACTATCATTTTAATGCCAGAAGGTCCTTTGACCGGCTTTAAAAACTGATCCAAACACTTGACTGGGCTCTGAAAATTAGCACACTGATTCTTTATTCCACACACTTTTAACCTATCAAATCTTGTCTAATGAAAAATTTGGGGTCAAAAGATATTCACTGTCAAATTTGACCTCTCAGAATTGCCTGCAAGAAAACATGTTAGAAAGTAACAAATTGGATTCGGAATTGGCTTCAACAGCTGGGTAAATTGACACTTGGGAAGATGAAAACTGGGGTATTGGTTCTCTGTCATGAGATCAATATAAATCTATGATTTGGGCTCATGACGAATAACTGGGTGCAAATGGAAAGTGGTTAAAGTGAGCTACCTGGATTTTGCAGATTGAAAACACTTGAAAAAACATTTTTTGCAAATGGAATTAACCTGGAAAAATGTGCAAATGGATTCGTCAAGACTTGCAAATTGGCACACTTAGAGTATTTCTAGAGGAAAAAAATATGGTACAATCCATTTGATCTTACCAATCACGGGATCAAAGATATAACATCATGAACAGGGGACCTGACACATTTGCGAATGTTGACACCAGTAAAAAGATAGAAATTCCATTTGGAATTGTGTTTGAAAACTAATCAAACGAATTCATCATGAGCTAAAACTTGAAAAATAACAAGTCTGTGACATCTATAATGCAATGCAAAAGAAGTTTTCACATTTGGGTCAACTGGTCAAAAGTTATAATTCATCAAACAGGTTTCCAAGAATTTAGAATTAAGTGCATGAACATGAAAATAGTAAACTACCAACTTTGAGGGATTCAAAACCTAGACAAACGGATTTGAAATGATTCAAAATATGAAACATAGGTTCTCTAGTATGGACACTAGCTACTTCCAAAGTAGTGAATCATGAAACATTTCTAGGTGCGAGATATTCACTTGCAAACATAGCTCTTCTCACTGTTTGACATAGGTGAAAATGCAGATTTGAAAAATGCTCAAAATGAGACTTCACAAAATGACTCAAAATCTCAATTTAACTTCATGGAATAGGTAGACACACTAAATGAAAGGTGTTAGAAACATTAAACACCTCACAGGGCTCAAAGGTACAGTTAGGTATGAATGCATTTAAAAGCACTTATAGGGCTTGAATTTCTCAATGGTGCTAAAAATTGGGCCCTTAAATTTTGAGCACCAATATGGTGCATCTATCAATCCTAAGAAGCTTCCGAGATACCCAAGTGACAAGTTGGCACTATTAGAGATCTCTAGGCCAATTGAGTTAGCCTATGAGAAGATAAAGAGGCAATGGAGACCTTGCTGGGAACGGCCATTGCTCATTGGGCCGTATCAGGTGAAGCGGAAACATGATATTTCAACCTTCGAGTGGGAATGGGAGAACTATCCTCTTGAAGAATACAACTCTCCTCAGCCATACTTTGACAATGTGGGTAAAGTGGAAAGCCTGATAGGAAAGGACTTCCATCATGAGGATGCCATTGAAGATCATTGGATGAACACCACAAATGACTACGATGTCCGCATAAGGGACTATTGTAGGATGAATTTGTATTTAGTAGAAAAGGCTCTCCATTTGAATATCCTTGATGAGATAAGGCTACAAGATTCTAAAGAATTAATAGATCCCTTGTTCAATGTAGATAAGGTCAGTGAAAGACCCATTCTAAATGTAGAGATTGATAGAGAGGAAGGAGATGACATCAATCATCGAGCGAGAAATGTCGTTAGAATGACAAAGGATTGGATCAAGAAACCTTTTCCACTTGATCCAATTCCTGATACTATAATCTTTCATACACATGCTCACCTAGAAAGGGGTAAGGGAAGGAAAGTCATAGTTCCTATCTTTGTGCTCCAATCTCCTATTAGGCCAGAGATAGTCTACTAGCTTGATCGGCCAGTGGGATATTATCACCCTCTTGAAAGGAAGGGAAAGAGGAAGAGAATATCTCCTCAGGGGATTCAGATAGAATAGGTTGTAGAACATGTGTCTCCTTAGCAGCATGAATAGAGCTCACAAGAGTCCCAAGTTATTGGAGCTACTCAAATCTAGGACGAACCTTAGTTGCCTCCTATTATGCCAAGCCAACCAGAAGAGGGAGAGATTCTAGAAGCCTCCATTCCTCCTGTACAAGAAGAGCCCCCTTCTCCTTCCATCTCCAAGAAACATAAGAGGAGCAAGACTAAGATAAAGAAAAGGCAAAGGATCAACAAAAGATTAGTACCTAATCCATATATTCCTAAAACTATTCCAAAGGAAGAAGAAGATTAGGAAGAAATAGAATCAGAAGAGGAGGAGGAACATGTATAGGGAAGAACTCGATTAGCAAAAGCTATAGAATTAGAAAGAAGAAAGAGTGCCACTAGTACCCTACCATCCACCCAAGTAGAACTATTAGAACTCTCTTCTTTGAAAGATGAAGTGCAACACTGGGTGAATGAGCAAAGGGAAGGAGGTGAGGATGTTTTCTCCATGATGGATTTTGATTTCATGCTTGTGGGTACAAAGTTGGTTGGGGATAATATTAGAGACACCCCTATAGGTGAACTCGAATAGGAAGACTAGATGTAGATGCCACTAGAAACACATGTTCCTAATCTTACTCCTCCATCTCCACCATAGATTATAGTGGTAGATAAGGGTTAAGTAACTTTCCCACCTCCGAGTTTAGAAGAGGAACATGTTCAAAAGGAACCATCACCACAAGAGCAACCAGAGCTGAGGGCTATTGATGAAGCATCAAAAGAGGGATAGATGGTAGAATATGCATAATAGCCTTCCCAAGATGTTGAGGAGCAAGCTACAGGATCTACGGAGACTGAAGTTATAGAAGGAGAGTCCTCACAGTAGGAGGCAACTCCAAGCAAGAAGGTTGTAGAGAAACACATTCTGAGATGGTTTTGAAAGGAAATAATGAGGAGTGCTAAGCCTCAATTCCATGCTTTAGAGGATGATATTTGTGATATTGCTAAGATCTTGAACAAACCTAAGTCTTCATTACATGATGCAACACCATTCATGTTTCCCACTACCATATGGAACCAAGATTTATTTTCACAAGTGGCTCTCCCTCTTGAAGGTACAAATGTAGAAGCTATTAGTCTGGAGGATTATGGAGTGAAGGATGTTATGTTGGGAAAGCCTACACAAGATTTAGCCTAACAAATAATGACTATGGGAGTCAAAGAGGTTCTCAGGCACATGGAGCAAGATGAGATTGAACTTTGAACACTTCAAAGGTAAGTTGAGATCCTAAATGGATATCTAGCTGAAGTTGTTGGTCCTCTTGATCTTGATTGCCCCGAGGAGACTCTAAATACCATTCTTAGAGAAGGGGAAGGTGTATGGCTCAATCCATTCTTGAAAGCTTGTCAGGAATGGAAAGAAATCCTTGAGGACAGAGGTATTATCACAATCACAGGGAATTTTAAGTTACTTCATGCTACACAGGAGAACGTGAATAAGATTGTAGCAATTTTGAGGTAGGACTTTAGTATCATGGATGAGGTACAGGCATGGAGAAAGGATTTGCAAACTCTACAAGCCATAAAAGGGAAAAGGTACCACACTTTGATTGATGTATATACTGGAGAAGAGCTAGACTTGATTGATGATTGGATTGAGAAGATAGTGGATGGAAATAAAGTAATGGAAACATTACACGAAGAGATCCATCAGTTCAAGGACCAAGCTCGAGAGTGAATTTTGGAAGCAGAAAAGTTGTACAGTGATGCATGCTTGGACATTTTTGAAGATGAAGAACAAGAGAAGCTATTTCTAGTTGAGGTAGTAGTAGAGAATTTCAAGAAGACATTAGAGGAAGCATCTAGTGATGAAGATATTAGACAGGCCTTCAAGACAGAGGAATCACTGTTAGAGTTGGACACCAAACTCAAAGACTTTGAAGAGACTTGAATTGAGGTGGACAACTATAGACAAAAGGTAAAGGATAAATATGAGCATTTAGATATTCTAGATGTGGCCAAAATTATTGAGATGATAGAGAAATTCAAGGGCAAACATCCAAACATAGCTTTGGGATGAAGAAGAACAAAACCCAAATGCCAGAATTTTAATTTTGACACTTAGTAAAATTTTGAGATTTTGACCACTGTCAAGGTCCGTAGGTCTGCAGCTCCACATTTTCATGCAGCTCCATAGGTCTGCAGCTCCGTATTTTCATACAAGTCCACATGTGTGTAGGTACGTAGCTCCACAATTTAGAAGTGCGCCAACAGTTAACTGCCAGTTCCAAAAATAGCACCTTCCATGCATCGGGAGCACATTTTGACAGTAGTTTAACTTTGACACATGCCTAGTGAAGGACCAGCTTCTTTTTTTGGTGCCTCCATGCACTTTCACTTCAACTGATGGCTTCCTCCTACTTTCTCTCTTATGCTTTCTTTATTTTTGACATGTAAAGGGCTCATGAATCCAATTAATGAATAAAATATGGATGAAGTCCCTCTAAGCACCAGATTAATGGTTAGTTTGTATATATTTAGTTTGTTTTAATATTTTAAAAGAATTTTATTGCATAAAGATATCTCTCACTCTCAACACAAATTGAGGAGATGATTTCTTATAAATACCCCATTGTAAAATGTAACAAGGGCCACCATTATTATACAATAAAATTATGCTTTTAATGCTCACATTTGGAGTGTAGTGATTCTTGCCTGAATGTGTCATTGTTTTGTGTATTTTGTTCATGGAATTGTGATTGAGCCAAAGGTTTATTGCATTGTTTCTGGTTGTACGATCTTTTAGTTCTGGTATTTGCTACAGATTTACAAATTCTATTAACATAATGAGCTTGAGAAGAGATCTTCAAATTGTGCCTGCATAGCCTTTTTTCTTGCATGAGCATATTTTCTATGGCCTTGCAATTTGATGAAAGGTGGAATATCATATGATTGTTAAAGTTTCTCACCGACGATTGCATCAATTGATTCTAGGAAGCGCTACTCCTATTTTCATTGGTTTCCTACCAATTTTTTTGAAAGTTTAACTCGTAGTGTGTTGCTTTTTGTAGCTTATGTCCACTTAGGATTTCAATTTCAAGTTATTTGCTTTCAATTTCATTATTTTCTTTGCTAATCCCTTGTTAGAATAGGAACTCATTTTAGTTGCACTGTTAGAATTGCATTCATTGAAAAAACTAGAAAATACAAAAATATTGTTCTTTTGTGTGTTATTTTGAGACAACAAATAAATTTACTTCATTTTGAGATCATAATTGAACCAACAAAGGCCTCCTCATGAATAATCACATTTATCTTCAACTATGGAGATTTTGGTACGTCGCAAGACCAATACTGAACCTTGGAGATGATCCCAAATGATTAGCTTTTCAAGAGAGGAATTGTACAATGGATTCCTACCATTGACCTTGTGTAAAATAACTACCCAACATACCCATAGGAGAGAAGATGGTTAAGAAGAAAATGGAAAGTTACACTAAGGCAGTATACAATGGGAAAGCTATGGTAATAAGCTCCATCAAGCAAGATGATGTGAGATTTCTTAGTAGAATTATTGCTTATTCAATTTGTGTAAGTTCTAAGATAGATGAAATTTCAATAGGATTTATATATGTAGCATATAAGATATGTGTTGAGAATGAGAAAGTTAATTTGAGTGAAATACTGAGAAAACAACTCTTAGAAAACCTTGAAAAGATTAAGAGAACAAATAATGGTGTGTTTAGATTCTAGTCATTGATAAATCACATATTCTTCCATGTACTAAAGAGATTTCCCTACTTGTCAGTCACATATATCATGAGTAGTGATAGATGCACTATGGAAAATATTACAGAGGTATATAGAAGTCACCCTGTAGACAAGATACTAGAAAGTGGAAACCTAATTATGAAAACATTCCAAAATGAGATGAGTCAAAGATTTAGGATTTCACTTGCAATTGTGGATATATTCAAGGAGGATATATGTATTCTAGTTGATACAAATCACACTCATATTCAAGCAGTGGAACCTTAGGAGACATTTTTGGATCCCTTGAGCTATGCGTTGAATGATGATGATGTAGTTGGTTACATTGATTTGTTGTTGAATTCTAAGAAAGATAAAGTAGAATACGGATTTGGCACGTATGATGAGATTTCATAGCATGTTCATTAAGCAACCTTGGAGAAGGCATCTCACAAGAAGGTTGAGTCAATCATGAAGCAGACACTATCTGAGGCTAGAATGACAAAGAGTGAATCTGAGGCTATGAGACAAATAATGAAGCAAGGTTTATTGAACATACAACCCTTGATAGTATCTATTTCTAAGACATCTTTAGGACAAATCATTCCATATGCATCAATATCTGATAATCAACCTAGTGAACTAAGAGAAAATTAGAGAGATTAGTTCAAGCAGCATCTACAAAGACAAAGAGGGTCAAACACATGGCTATAGGACCTGGTAATAGGCAGAAAACATTGTTGACAATTGAGTCAAGTGATGAAGAGGAGGAACAGGAAACCAAACAAGAAAAAAAGGTGACTCCACCTAAGCAAGCAAAAGGCAAAGCTCAACAACCATAGAAGCCAAAGATTGAGAAGATAAACACAACTATTGCAAATAAGGGAAAATTTGTTCAAATAAACAAGTTTTATGATCTATTTAATAACTTTGAGAGGGATCATATTGATATATCTACTGTGAGTCATATCATTGCAAATGATCTAAGTATGAAGGATATCAAAGGAGAAGTGAACTAGAAAGTCTATGAGAGACTCATAGAGAAGAAGACTCCAGAAAGAAAATAAGATCTTGAACTTCAGAAGTCTATGCTAAGGACCATTTGCAAGACTGATGATGAAGATGAAATTAAGAGATTATTGAATAACCTCACACCATACTTGAGAAATAAGTTGAGGTCATTCTTAATCATGGTTGGTGAGAAAGATAAATTGAGAAAGGAGACAACAACAACTATCAGTAAGATGTTGTCAGAGTCACAGGCATCATCTCCTGTAGCTCCTAGAACCTCAGAAGAGTTAGTTAAGTGGTGACACTATGAAGATTGATCAAACCAATGTTACTCTTAACACTAATAATACCAATCCATTTGGTGGTTCTGAACCAAATGTACCTGATATTGAAGATATTGAGGATAAGTTAAAACAAATTGAGGAAGAAAAGAGGCTACAAGAAGAAGAAAATAATAAGATAGAAGAAACCAAGCATCAATTGCTTGCAGAAGAAAAGAAAAGAAAGGAAGATGAAGATAAGATAAGGATTGTAGAAGAAGAGAAGAAAAAGAAAATAGTGGAGGAAGAGAGGAAAACATTAGAAGAGATGAGAGAAAGAAAGGAAAAGGAAAGGAAAGAAGAGGAAGAGAGGACAACTTAAGAAGAAGAAAAGAAACATAAGGAGGATGAGACTAAACCATCTAGTTCATCTACTCTACTCTCTCTTCCTAGTTTGGCTATTGATGATGATGATCAAGCTAATCTAATTTCATCCCTATCCAAACTTTTACAGAAGAATAAAATGATGAAAATTTTGTAGAGATCACTAATGGAAGTGACTAACATACTGCATAGTACTTTGATAGTACAACATACTGAGTTAGATCCTGAACAAAGAGCACAAGTAGTGCTAAAGTCATTCTATGAAGAGTTCACTAATTTTCTAAATGTTGTAGAGGCAAAAGGCTCAAATTTACTATGATGCTAATCTATTTAGCATCATTTTCTAGAATGTCAAGAATGATTTAGTCAATCTTGATACATCCATAAAATAACTCTAGAAATATCACCAAGAAGGGAGAGCTTTGAATGTTAAGTGTACCTTATCATATGAACTAACTAAAGACTTGGATAGTTAGTTAGAGGCAAAGATGAATGAGCTTGAGGCTTTATCCAACTAGATCCAACATCCATCTAGCAAAGTTGATGATTTTGAGAGTCTAGTTGCTAGTGTTCACAACAAGATATGGAACTTCGGAAAGAGCATATTTTGAAGAGAACATATAATTTTAGAGAATCCATTGCTTTGAAACTATCTTTTGTTGAGAAGAAAAATTCTTCTTGTAGAGCACCAACAATATTTGATTTGATAATAATAATACGGATGAGCATGAAAACGATGATATTTTAGTGCATTTTTATTTAATATTTAGACATGGAAATAAATTTTTGTTTAAAGTCATATTTTATTTTTATTAAGATAACATGCTTTTTTTTTTAGTATTCCAAAAAGTATTTATGGAAATGTCATCATCTGTCATAACACTGATAGGAAAAAATAAAACTACACAACAAAATAGCCCACTAAACTTTCATGTTTGACTATATGTACATCAAAAATTCTTATAGGGAGTCCAACCTTGTGTGACTTATTTGGGAAATAGTGATATGTAATTGTTATAGACGACTAGTTGAGCATTATAACTATTGGCAATTGGCTAATAGTGATATGTAATTGTTGTCATTTATGGCAACACATGATGTACATGTTAATAGGAAACCTAAAAAATAAAGATACTTAGCATTTGGTAATCAGAAAATTGTCTAAGTATAGAATTTGGTTTAGAACAGTGTATTGTTTTGCTCATAACATTTTGCAGATGTCATATTATGACAAGCAAAGTTACATGGAGATAGTATACATGTTGTTAATGATGTGTATAGCCCCAGAAGTTTGTATTAAGTGTATAGAATAGAGATAATCATGTTTTGGTGATGTATGACAATGAAATTGAAGGAAAGAATTGTTTTGTTTACAAATCAATTACTTGTCCAATTAGGGCTGACATCCTAGATGTTTAATCTAACTTGGAAAATTGAATTGTGATCTTAGCTAAGCTAGCAATAATTTATTTAAAGGCATGATATTTATGCAAAGGACTTCTTGCGATAAGAGGTGTACAATCTTGGTGTATTGTATAAGCAAAGTGTTATCTTGTAAGATTGCAAAGTGTGTGAATTTTTGTGAAAGCAATATATGCAAAGTTTTATATGGTGATCTGAGATCAAGATGAAGATCAAAGATTATTCAAAGAAGGAAAATAACAATAGATTACTTGTTTGAGTAGTGAGCTCTTATTGTAGTTGAAATTCCATGTTGGGTAGTGGGCTCTTCTTGCATACATTATACCACAAATGCTAACAAGGTTGGAATATCCTAATAAGGATTTCTTGTACTAAATTTTCTCATTGAATCCTAACAAGGTCCATCCTCTAACAAGGAACATATATATTAGTATATTATCTTGTGGGTATCATCCCCATTGGGGTTTTCCCTAGTTAACAAAATATGGTGTTATGAGTTATCTTTGTACATTGCTATTGTTACTGTTCAATATTACTTTATTGATTTGTTATGCATGGTTTAAAGTAAGTAATAATATCTAGTTGGCGATTAATGCTTGTAGATTAGTGGTTCACCCCCCCCCCCCCCCCCCCCCCCCCCTCTAGTAATCCCTATTTCTAATAGTAAACACTCAAGGTTATGGGAGATACTTTTGAGTATGTGGTAGATGTAGTTAATGTTAGAAGAAGAAAAGATAAGTCTAGAAGAAGTTATGTAAATTTTGGTGATGTCTGTTCTGAGATAGAGTTTATAGAAGTATGCTTTGGTAACCTTTTTATATCTTTTAGCAGAGTTGATATCTTGGGGATTGAGGTTGAGGACATGGACAAGACATGTTGAGGATGACATGGCTAAGCTCACTCATCATAATATTGTGTGTATGTAAAGTTATTCAAGTTGCAAGGTAGAAGATTAATGTTATCACTAAGTGTAATGTGTTCTTAATGTGGTCCTATAATAATTAATTGGGAAGGACTAATAGCCAACTTAGAGAATTTTTTTATGGACTTAATATAAAGGAAGGAAATTTTCCTTTATCATGAGAGATGTGATGATGTGAATGTGAATGTTCAAGAAGCAACAGAGAGTGCAAAATGTAAAGTTAACTAGAGTAGTGCGAAAGTGAAAGGAACTTCATTTTTGAGGTTTTGTTGAGTGATCAAAGGTTTGGTATTTGGATCCAAGCTTTGTGACTTGGTCTACAAGGTTTGATAGTGATTGGTTTGGTTGATAGGACATAGTAAAGACAAAAGGAAAGAGGAAGATAATAGTAAATTACTTGTTTGAGTAGTGAGCTCTTCTTATAGTTGAAATTGCATGTTTGGGTAGTGGGCTCTTCTTGTATACATTGTATCACAACTCCTAACAGGGTTGGTAAAACTCCTAATAGAGTTGGAATCTCCTAATAGGGATTTAAAGTCTCCTAATAGGGACACTATCTACTAAATGTTTTAATAGACTCCTAATAGGGTCCATCCTCTAACAAGGAGTATTTATATTAGTACATCATCTTATGGGCATCATTCCCACCAAGGTTTTCCCTCTGATCAAGGGTTTCCCTAGTCAACATATCTGATGTAATTGTCTATGAGCATTTTATTATGGTTGTTGTTTACTTTGGTTGAATGGTTAAGTTTATCTAAAGAAGATAAATATTTTAGTTGTTGGATAATTGATTCACCCCCCTCTCAATTATCTTGGTGTACTATTGTTTCTAACAATTGGTATCAGAGCATCAGGTCCTTGAAGATAAAGTTTAACAACTTTGAGAGATCCATGGAAAACATGTTTAGGAAAGATAGTCTAAAGTTTGATGGAACAAACTATGAAAGCTAGAAGGAAAAGATGAAGATACATTTGTTGTGTATGGGTCTAAGATATTGGATCTTGACAAAATTAGTGAAGACAATCATTGCTGAAAAGGATTTGAAAATTTGCATCAAGGCAGAGAGAGATCTTTTCATGTGTGACACGAGAGCTAGGGAAGCACTATTGACTTCACTTCCTAAAATTGAGTACAATTAGTTTAAGTCACTTGCTATGTCACATTTGATTTGGAAAGCTTTGGAAAATAGTTTTAAAGGTAATGCACATTCAAAAAAGTTGGATTTGTGCATTTCAAGATGCTAAAATGATGGAAGATGAATGATAAGAACATATATAGGTAAGATATTAGAAATTACCGTAGGTATTAAATTTCAAGGAGGAACCAAAGAAGATGATGAGGTTATATGGAAGATGTTGAAGACTCTAACACCACCATTTTAGTTAGTAGTTGAGATGACATAATTGTTGATATCTTGTACCAAATATTTCACAAAGGAGACATTCTTGGAAGACTTGAAGTAGTTGAGAATATTGACTAGAATAGAGACAAATTTTAGTGCCTTGAAAATTTGACCTAACTTTCAAGGAGCACAAGTGCTAGAGGAGATTTTGCTAGTAGCAACACATTTGAGGAAGATAGAAAGATTGAAGGAGTAGGCCTTTTGGTAAGAAGAGAAAAAGGAGGCAAGAAAATATTCAAGCGTTGGACTTGTGATGAATTTGGTCATTATGCATCTAAGTATCCTAAAAGGGAGAAAAAGTATAAGGAAAATCATAATCCTAGAAAAGATAATTTTTGTATGCAAATGAAGATAATGATTCTAATGAACAAGCATTAAGTGCTAGTGATGATGGAACTGTATTTGTGGAAATTAAAGAAGAAATTCTAGAGAAGATAGCTTTTCTATCATAGGTTGAAAAGAAATCTAATTGGATAAGTGAAAGTGGTTGTTCACATCATATGACTAGTGACATGAACAACTTTGTTGACTTCAAAAGTCAGGATGGAGGAATTGTCAGAGTTGGAAATAATGAAGCATGCCAAGTTAAAGGTATTGGATCTATACCTCTTAATGGTAAAACTAACACTGAGGATGTATACTTTGTTGATGGTTTAAAGCACAATATTTTGAGTGTTGGACAACTAGTAGATAAAGGTTATTAGTTGCAATTCACAGAAAGGACATGCATGAACAAAGATAAAGATGCAAATATAATTGGAATAGGAATTAGATCTAGAGGTAATGTATTTTAGTTCAATTCTAGTGAAATGACATGTTTTGTTGCAAAGGTAGATGATAGTTGGTTATGGAATAAGAGATTTTGTCATATAAACTTTGACAGTATTGTGAGGACTAGTAGAGTGTTTGCAGTTAGAGATTTTTTGAAGATTGTAAAGCCTACTAACACAATTTGCAAGGAGTGTGTTTTGGCAAAGAATAATAGAATTTCTTTTCCGAGCAAGAAGTTTACCACTACAAAAAAGTTGGAGATTGTACACATAGATCTTAGAAGTCCTATAAAGACTAAATGATTCTATGGTGAAAGGTATTTTATGATTCTAGTTGATGATTTTTCTAGAATGATGTGGGTTGCATTTCTTAAAGAGAAATCTAAGGCATTTGACAAGTTCAAGATATTCATGAATAGAGTTGAGAATGAATATGGTATGAAGATTAAATGTTTAAGATCATATATAGGAGGAGAATTTAATTCAAATGATTTTAACATATTTAGTGAAGAAAATGGAATTAAAAGATAACTTTCAGCTTCAAGAACCCCTGAATAGAATGGTATTGTAGAGAGAAGGAACAAGTTAGTTATAGAAGCTTCAAGAGCTATGTTAGCTGAGAATGATGTATCCAATAAATTTTGGAGAGAAGCTATGAATACTATAGTCTACACTATGAATAGAGTGCAAGTCAGGAAGGACACAAACAAGAAACCTTATGGTTTGGTCACTCACCTATAGTTAAGTATTTCAAAATATTTGAAAGAAAGTGTTACATAAAGAGAGATGATGATATTGGTAAGTTTGATGATTGAAGTGATGAAGGTATGTTTCCTAGTTATTCATTGAAAAGATATGCTTACATGTTATAATTAGATAACTAAGACAATTATGAAAAGTGCAAATATAGGAATTGATGAGAAATTCAGAATATAAGAGAGAATAGTTGGTTACAATTTAGACGATGATGTTGTTACTAAGCCAAGGAATGATGAGGTATTTCTTGAGACTAACAATGATTTGTAGAGTGAAGGAGGGCTAAGGAAAGAACAAAGATCCGAACCTTTAGTAGAGCCAAGAGTTGAGATAGCAACTTCTACTTCAGGAAAGAATATGATAAAGAATCATCTATCTGAATAGATCATCAGAAGAAAATACAAAGGTGTGGTGACAAGAAGCACAGTAAATGAAGAACTATGCTTGATATCTTAAGTTGAGCCTAAGAATGTAGATGAAGCATGTAAAGATGATATTTGGAAACAAGCTATGAAAGAGGAATTGTATTAGATAGAAAAGAATGAAAAATGGGAATTGGTCCCAAGACTAGTAGACAAGAATTTGATAGAAACTAAATGGGTATTTAGGAACAAGATGAATGAGCAAGGAGAAGTTGTAAGAAACAAGGCAAGATTGGTATGTAAAGGTTACTCATATCAAGAAGGAATAGATTATGAGGAGACTCATGCTCTACTGGTTAGAATAGAAGTAGTAAGATTATTCTTAGCCTATACATTATAGAAGAAATTCAAAGTATATCAGATGGATGTCAAGTCAATAGTTCTAAATGGAGAACTTGAAGAAGAGGTATACAATGAGAAGCCTAAAGGATGTCCTTTGACATATGACAAGGACATAGTATGTAGACTAAGGAAAGCATTGCATGGATTGAAGCAAGCACCCAAAACCTAGTATTCAAGTATAAATGACAGAAAGAACACTAGTGGAGGAGCTTTTTTTCTTGGAGGAAGATTGATTTCTTGGTTAAGCAAGAAGTAGGATTGTACATCTCTTAGTACAATAGAAGAAGAGTATGTTGTAGCAGCAAATAATTGGAATCAAGTCATTTGGATGAAGCAGATGCTAAAGGATATAAGGATAGAATTTCGTGAACCTATTTTTAAACATTGTGACAACACAAGTACGATATACATGTCTAAGAATCCCATGTTTCATTTGAGGACTATGCACATTTCTATTAAGTATCATATTTTGAGAGAAAAAGTTGTAGAAAACAAAATTAGATTAGATTATGTGAGCACTAAGGAGTAGATTGTAGATATATTCACTAAGTCTCTTCCCAAAGAGACTTTTGAGTATTTGCGAGGTATGCTTGGGGTTATGCTACATCAGAGTAGAACATGCAAGAGTGCATCAGTCCAGGGTAATAGAGCACCATTTTTTGTTTGGATTGAATGCTAATGCTTCCTATATGGGGGAGTATCTATGATGGATAGGATCATCTAGGACTCTTGATTGGATATTGTTTTGAATAGTGTCTTTTGACACTTGAGCTAGTATGTATCAGTTATTGTAGAGTTTGATGCAGAGATGTTGGTTGTAGAAACCTTTGACATTGATGTTAATGGGGAAGAAGTTTGGCATGAAAAAAATTATGTTGGGGAAGATGTTTGGCATAAGCATAGTATGCGAAATAATAGTTTGGTATAAAGCACATTGAGGTATATCAATGGGGGAGTATGATTGATGAAGAGGATTTGAAGATGAATAATCTTTTGTTGGTATTCTTGGAACTAGATTTTTTTCATCTATGTTGCCATCAATGCCAAAGGGGAAGAGTGTTGGAAGATTGGGAAGATTGTTAGCAAATTGATTGGAAGAATGAATGCTAATGATATTCCTATGGGAGAGTACTACTATGATGATATGTTACATTCATGACTGAGTTTGTCATTGATGTCAACATAGTATTCTTCTATGGTATCTAACAAAAGAACAATCGAAATATCAAGTTGGTATAGACTAGTAGTTGAGCATTATAACCACCCAAGGTTATGGGAGATACTTATGAGCATTTGGTAAATGCAGTTAATGTTAGAAGAAGAAAAAATAAGTCTAGAAGAAGTTATGTAAGTTTTGTTGACGTCTATTATGAGGTAGAGTTTACAGAGGCATGTTTTGGTAAACTTGTTATATTTCTTAGAAAAGTTGATATCTTGAGGATAGAGGTTGAGGATATGGAGAAGACATGTTGAGGATGATGTGGCTAAGCTTTCTCATCATACTATTGCGTGTACAAAAAGTTATTCAAGTTGTAAAGTGGAAGATTAATGTTATCACTAAGTGTAACATGTTCTTAATGTGGTCCTATAAAAATTAATTGAGAATGACTAAGAGTTGACTCAAAGAATTGTTTTATCGACTCCATATAAAGGAAGGACATTTTCCTTTAACATGAGATATGTGATAATGAAAATTTGAATGTTTGAGAAGCAAAAAAGAGTGTAGAAGTGAAGGAAACTTCATTGCTGAGGTTTTGATGAGTGATCTGAGGTTTGATATTTAGATCTGAGGTTCATGACCTAGTCTAAAATGTCTGACAGTGATTGGTGTAATTGACAAGATAGAGGAAAGAGAAAAGGAAAGAGGAAGATAATAGTAAATTACTTGTTTGAGTAGTGAGCTCTTCTTGTAGTTGAAATTGCATGTTTAGGTAGTGGTCTCTTCTTGCATATGTATTGTACCACAACTCCTAAGAGGGATTCAAAGTATCCTAATGGGAACTCTATGTACTAAATGTTGTAATAGACTCCTAATAGGGTCCATCCTCTAACAAGGAATATTTATATTAGTATATCATCTTGTGGGCATCATTCCCACTAGGGTTTTCCCTAGTCAACATATCTGGTGTAATTTTCTATGAGCATTTTATTATGGTTTCTATTTACTTTGGTTAAATGGTTAAGTTTATTTAAAGAAGATAAATGTTTTAATTGTTTGAAAATTGATTCACCTCCCCCACTCCCTCTTAGTTATCTTGGTGGAATATTTTTTCTAACAAAATTTAGAGTAAACTTTGTCAAGCCAAAGTGAGTGAGCTTGGGAAATAAAAACATGTTAAAAGTTTTAGTAAAATAAGGTCATGGCTCACCATGTGTGTTTTATAATTACATGATGCCTTGTGATGAATAAATTTAGTAATAATAGATGAATACAACTTAGGTTTCTTATGAACCAATAGAAAATTGGTTATGAAATAAATTTTTGAAACAATATTATCTCTAAGCTCTTAAAGGGTTATAAGTTCATAATAGTGTTGCCCAAGTTTTAGTTCATATCTTCTTGCTTTAGGGTTTTGATTCAAGTCAAGTGTCAATGTCTTGAGTCTGATTCTAGATTGCCCATAGGGTGGCCTTTCTTCTCATCATTCCTTTGAGCTAACCCAATGTGGGAAATCATATGAACAATGAACCAGTCCAATAGCTAGGTGATTAGGTTTTGGAGGGTTTGTTATGCATTTCCCAAATGAGAAGAAAGTTGTTTTGAAACCCTAACTCTATGATCAAATGTTTCATTCAAGAAATAATATAGGTAGAATGGAGAGATTGTAGCATATTCATAACAAATGGTAACAAAGAATATGAGGATCAAGTTTAAAGACAATATTCAGATTATGAGAATGAGCTACATGAAGAATCTATTGAATTCAAATGCAAGAGAAGCAAATAAATTATTAGAGATGGTGAAAGAACCAAGTCAAAGGTGGTATGACTCTTGTTACAATCCAATCGACGATTTATATTTAATTTACACACTTACATAGCTAAGTTGACAAGTCAATGGCTCAGGGACTAAATTTAGATCATTAGATGAAGATCAGATTGATGGATAATATTTTAAGATGAAATTATAAGAATTCAATGATGCATCTCCTCAGTTGTCAGATCTCACAAAGATCCATGACTATCACTATGTCACTTTCCAAAGTTGCACAAAGAATAACTGAAGCAACATAATGGTGATGTGACATGTGGAATAGACAAACCCACACTACAAAGGAAATTAACAAGTTAATATTTTTATATTATAGTTGTCAAATCAAAAGAACATCCATGGTCATCGCTATATTGTCATAAAAAGTTTCTCTATCAATAATCATGGAAACATAGTGATAAGTCAACACCTATCCACGAGACCCAATTGAGGGTAAGATATACAGAAGAATCATCACCGTAGATCAAACTTGAAATCAATGTTTGTCATTACATCACTATGGAAAGCTTCTAGACTATTGATCATAACAAGATAAGGATAGCATGATACATGGAACAAGTGGGACCTCCTTCAATCATATGCAGTAATCAAAGAACACAATGAAGATCATAGATCTTAGGAAAGATCTATGGCTTTTGTTGTGTCACCATGGAAATTTTCTTAGTATAGTGACATAACAATAGAATGACATGTGTCTTATGGGCCATCATACCTCATGAGATATAGTATGAACCTAGTCACAAAGTACCATGAAGAAAAGAAGGTCAATGTCATGTTCTCTAAGCAATGGAATAGTGCCACCTATCTGCCATGACATGCATTGCTGGAAAGTGGACCTCTATTGCAAAGTAAAAGGGTTAACATCTTTTATTGTCACTGTCAAATCAAAAAGAAATAAATGCTTATTGTTATATCACTACGAAAAATCTCTCGAATGTTGATCATAGTGACATAAAAATAGAATGATGTGTATACATAGGGACAAATGAAGGAAGTTATATAGGGAGGCTTATAATATTTTAATCATGATCATTGGTTTAAGATTGATGATCATAATTCAAACCTATTGTGACCATTATAATATGAATTATATAGACTTGGCACCAAACAGAAGAATAAAAAGAATTGAAGATTTCTAGAGGATTTTCTAAAGTTTTAGGAATATAAATAGTCATTGTATGTATTCAGATGTACCATAGATCCAAAATCATTGATAGAAAAGATGCCACATGTTCATATCATTAGATAATTTCTTATTTTATTCTCTTTTCTATTTTGTGACCATTTTTCTATTGAATAAGGGATGATAGAAAACTATAAATGTAATCTCATTTGACAATACAAAGGTCAGAAAATTAATGTTGAATTGGTCTATAATTCCATTTAACCTATTTTCTTGTCATGTTTTTTGACCCATGCATAGAGTTGTTTTACATTAAGAGTGGAAAGACAATCATGTATAATTCTATGAATAATCAGATGAATTCCATTTCACTTTGATGTTTGTAGGGTAGTGATTCCATTTTACTTTCTTCATATATGGTTTTGTTTCTTCTCTTGTTAGTTTCATAACATGTTAGATAATTTCATTAGGAAATGAAAGATAAATGTGCATGAATCTATTAGTTATTGGTTGAATTCCATTTTATTCAAGGTTGATAGTGAAAGAAATTCCATTTTCCCTGATGTGCATATCTTCTTCATTCCCTTGCTGCATTTAGATGGTTAATCAACATTTAGAATAGAAGGAAGGATTAGAAATATTAAGATAATCTACTATAGTCATTCCATTAAGTGTGATAGATTATTCAAATCCATCTTGCCTAAATTGTTTGTGCGTACAAACAATTTGGTTATCCTTTACTGCTCTCAAGTTATGAGCTTATAATGTCAAAACTTTTGATCTCATAAAAGCATATTCATTGCATATCATTGAAAATCACAGGGAGATATACCTAATAATTTAGAGAGCAGTGATAGAATATATACACTAACCCATTTTTTGGTAAACATCCTTTTGTTTCTCTAAACATTGGGTATCAAAGAGTCAAGTTATAAAATCTAATAGGAGGAAAAATTATTAACCAACAAATAGAAAGCACCAATGAGAAGCATTCATGAATAAAATAGTGTAAAGATCAAGCCATGGTGCTAAAGAAAAGAAAGTATTTCTAAGAAATATTTTGACTTTTATATGGAATTAAAAGAAATCAATTAAAAAGAGTTGAAGAATTCCATTTTCTCGTAGGTCACTAAAAATGTTTCACTTGATCATAAAACATATAGAAGATAAAGTAAATAGTTTACCCGTAGATAATGAGATAGAAAAATACATAAGGTTTGCAATGTCTTATCATGAGTTGGAATTATATTTTCCATTATATATCTCTAAGGTACGAATTCCTATCTATTGAGGATGATGTCCTAAATGATATAGAATAACTGACTAGCAATATCACAAGTAGTGATTTTATATTTGGTTGGGCAATGCAATGAAGTTGTTGATGTAATTCTAAATTTTTTTGATCAAGGTGTCAATGTCTTTTTTGGTAGCTATGTTGGTATTGGACTTGTAAGATAATAAGATGTGGAATTCTATAGGAAAGAGTTGAGGGTGATATATTATGGTATGTAGTTATAGACATGATGGTTGGAAAACATATGAACACTCACATAAGGTGTGTAAGGATTAAAAATTCCTCTAAGACTAATATCTATCATATTGGAATTTTGAATGTATATAGTCATGTTTTGGCTTGTAATGGCCTTCGCTAAGCCACTAATGTAATAAAGGGGCTAGTGAGTTCTAGAGTGTGACTTAGTCATTGGGAGGTCTAATTGGGTCCTTGGAAGCATCCAATGTTACTTGTTTGTCCAATGTTGTTAGGTATTGTGCAATCGTTGTCATCATTATCCAAGGTGGCATTTGTGCATTTAGAGGGCTAGATTCAAAAAATAAATAATGGAATGGTAGTTTCATGTTGTAAGGAGCATATTCAATCATTTGGTAGATTTTCATGAGGCTTTGACCAAATTTGGTCTAGCTATGCAAAAAGTTTTCAAGTTGCATGATAACTTTGCAAAATTGCAAAAGTTGTCATGACAACTTTTATTGCAAAAAGTGCATTTTCAAGAAGTAGGTGGAATAACCATTTCAAAGAGGTTTGGAAATTTGTGTTGGACCTATATAATGCCATCCTTAACCTATAACAAGGGTTGGATGGCATATTGATGAAAATTTGATTAATGAACAAAAAAATTGTTGAGTAATTTTAACATAGCATAGTATTTTTGTTTCATTGGGTCATTTAATGGATTGAACTTTGTACTGTAACCTATGTAGGAGTTAGTATATGCAAATAATAGGTTATATGCATTATTATATAGTACATTTAGTTTCATTTCATAGCATTTGGTAAAATATTTTATTTTCAATACTGTCGTTGGTCTGAACTAGGCATTTTTTGGTTATGGAGTCATAACTCACCTTTCCATTGTGGCATCTATATGGTTCCTTGGAGTGTGAGATTAATCCTTGTACTATAGGTGTTCAAGAGCTTGGACCCTAGAAATCATGTTTGGCCTTTTTGTAGTGATGCCCTAGGAAAGCCAAAGGAGCATGGTTAGGGACCACAATGACTGAAATAGAATTTGATGGGATTGAGTGCATTAGTTTCTTCAATCCAAGAGGATGGAGAGGATGATATAAGGGTAAAGAATTCCTATGCCCAAGAGGAGGTCCTGGTGACATGTCTTGATAGGGATTTGATTAAACCCTTATGAATATTGTCAACACATTGGTGAAAACCTTAATTATAAGTTTAAATATAGCAACCAAATTATATGGATAGGTTTGGGAAGTGAGACCAAATAAATATAAAAGATCTTCCAAAAGGATATCAAGATATGAAGCTTTTTTGCCACCTTATTAAGCCATTTTCTAAGTTGTGTGCCAAAAGATGAGTTTGGAGGCCTAATTCTTTGTAGCCTTATTAGGCCAAGTTTGGAGCAAATTCTTGAAATTGATAGAGGTTTCTATGCATTTTTGGTTGATGAAAGGATCAATAAAGTAAAATTATTGAACCATTATCAATTTTACATAGATAATCTAGTACTTAGTGTAAATCATGAGATTGAAAGAAAGGAGTTGGAAATTGCAAATCTGAAATTTGAGAATGACAGATTGGTGAATGAGTTGAGAGTTGAAAAGGAATTCATTGAGAGGCTAAAATAACCTAACGAATCCATGGGATTACTTAATGAGATGATGAATGCACTAAGAAGTTATCATGACACTTCTAGACTAGGCTATACTAAGTTCCTATTTGGTGTCAAGCAAGGAGAATCATCCAAAAAAGGAGAACAAATAAATGTGAGTGCAAAACAAAAGAAAAAGAAGCCTACTTGTTATCATTGTGGTAAAGAATGTCATAAATAAACCTCTATAGGAGAAAAATTAGTAAGTCAAACCTTAAACCCAAATTTAATGGAAATTGCTTTAATTGCAACATTAATGGATACCAAGCACATGCAAGTAGATCAAAGGTCAGTAAGGGGTCTAGATTTGAAGGTTATTGCTATACATATCAAAAGTATGGTCATAAGGTACGATATTGTAGATCTAATGCTAAACCAAATTAGACACCTAAGATTCAAGCCAATGCACCTAGACAAGGGAATACTATAGGTTGGGATTACAACACGTGGAGTTAGGTCACTTGTCAATTTTGTGGAAAGAATGGACATATTGTAGAAAAATGTGTGAATGCACATTTCAAAGGTAAGAATAGGAAAAAATTTTTTCCAGTATGTTTTCATTGTTAGAAGGTCAATCATTTAAGTAGAGAATGTAGGAACCAAGCACCAACACATAATGATAAAGAAATCAATAAAAAGGAAAAAGTTAATGCAAAGGAAATAAGAACCCAGATGAATCAAACCTAGAATGAGAAAAATGATGGAGGCAGTAGTGAAAATGGTGAAGCTATGATCATCGAATCCAATGGATTTGGTGATCACTCCACCTCAAACCAAATGATAAGGAATGTATTGAACTATGTTTTAAATTGTCAAATCATACATTAGTTCCTAACATTACATACATATAAGTCCAAATCAATATGATAGAATATGTGCAAGGAAAAATCTAAGATTTGAAAAGGAAAATGATTTTTGGTGCCGAGTTGAAAATATGGTAAAAATTGAGTTGATAGTAGTGGAGTTTGGTCAGTATGAATTGACTTGTGGCATTGACTAAACAAATTTGAAGGAATTTTGTTTGTCAAGCTTCACTAAGTTATCTAAGACAACTATTATGCACCTAATACATATACAAAGCATTTATAGAGACATAATTAAACCATTTGGACTTATAAAGCATTTTTTGAATCTCATTTTACCCACCAAGTTTTAAAGAATTTATAGAGTGAAGTAAACAAGCGATTGTAGAGCAATTTTGTACAATTTTGTTGAAGAATTTAGTGCATGTCATTAGCATCCTAACTAAGTTGTATATAATTGAATTAAGATGAAGTCATAAAGTTGTTTGCATTTCAAACCCCAATCTAAAGAGATTGATTCAAATATGTCTTCAAAAGAGAAGAATTATGTGTTGAAGAGTAGTAATGCTTAGATTGTTATAAATAAAGCTTACTCTCTGCCAAAATTTAGGACATATCTTGAAGTTGCATTAACTAGAGATTCTTTAGGAGCATTCTCAACAATTCCACCAAGTGTTATCATGGTTCACAATGCCATATTGTGTTATATGTGTAATATTAGAGAGATGGGAGATTTTGAGTTGAGGAGCATGTATGAAAAATTGTAAGAGAATGGAAGGTTGAAATAGGAACACACGGTGGTAGTTGATAAAGGGTTAACTCTTCCTCTAAATTTCTCAAAGGGTTTCAAGATAGAATGGATCAATATAGTGTTGAGATTCATTCATGACATGAAACTCTAGTTAGAGAATAGACCAGTCAGGAAAATGAAGACTATCATCCATCATGTCACTCAATACCCTATTTTGGATCAGATAAAGTCTATTCACTATCAAGAGAGAGATATAATTGAGAGAAATATTTAAACAAAATGGAATAACATAGGCATGTCAATCACCACCATTGAAGATCTAGAGAATGAGTTTGTTGTTAGGGTAATAGTGCACAAGTTCTACCAGTTGATTTGACTCAACAATGTGTCATGTGCTATTGTAGATATGGGTTACAAGATTGTTAAGAAAGACCATAGGTACAATCTAGCTGAGCTAAAACTTATTTAGTTGGTAGAGAACCTAGGAGCCATCAGAAAGGAATATAATTACTCATGTGATTTTTGTTCTCTCATTGTTTGTATATTATTTTAAGTACAAAATTAATTCCCCACAATAGGAGATGTGGTATGGGATAAGAAGAAACCAGTCATCGAGAAAGTCAATGAGTTCATCAATCAAATTGATGATAATTTTGACATAGTCATGGAAGAATATTTTGAAGATTTCAAGAAAAAGATGAATAATAGGTACAAAATACCTCAGTTGGTTATTGATCAATATTATGATGGCATCTACTTCTTAGTGGAAACTAACTATACATATGTTTAATTTGTTATTCCTCAAGTTCTATGGTTAAGATCTCTTCATTATAAGGTAAACATCGATGAAATTTTAGTAGCCATTATTGCATTAACAACCAAGGAGATTGATAAAAATATTGAACCTTTAGGTATCTATGAGACAACCAAAATTAAGATATTGATGTAGAAAAAAGTTCCTAAAATGGATGAGTTTAGAAGGAACATTCGGTGAAGCACCACTATAGATTATAGAAGAAAAAAGGAGAAGACCTTAGCACTAAGGATGAAGATGGAGGTGTTGATGGTGAAGGACAAGAAGGAAAAGTAAAGTATTAATTGTTGCCAAGCCCAAGGAAGTAAAAGGTAAATATATTGTTGTGGTTGAACTAAAGGTGAAAAAATATGTGAAGAAGGTGACCACTAAGCCAAAAACCATACCATCTAGGGTCACTAGACAGAGATCCAAGGTAGCTAGCACTATAGTTTCTAATCCATTGAAGAAAGGTATTTTCAAAATCACCAAGCCTACACTAGTTTCCAATTCAAAAAAGAGAAAGGCAACATCAAAAGAAGAAGCATAAAGGACCAAGTCTGATGACTTGAGTTAGATTAAAGTTATAGTACACAAGAAACCTTAGAACATTCATGAGGTATGTGATAACCTTAGGAGTACTATAGGCTTATCAGGATCTCATTTTATTAAGTATTACAAAGTAAGGAGAGAAGATAAGGTGAAAGTGGAAGAGGCAATAATAGATATGACGATTAATTTCAAATATGTGCCTATAGAGCTAGGAAAGCTAATTCCTAAGGAATTTTATAGTAATATTGATAATAAGTAGAAGAATTTTGTAACCATTAAAATGTGGATAATGGAAGCCACATTGGCTCAATTAATGCCTGAACTCAATAAAGGACAAATTAGTTTAGCTTTGAGGGAGTAAACCAAGAAATTTGTACCTAAGAGGAAAGCTTACTTGGTTTTGAAAAATAAGATAGAAAATATTGTTGAAGCCAAAAAAGAAATGTGGAAGAAGATATATGGCTTAATGCCTAATGATGAGGATGATAAGGAAGAAGAAGAAAAGGAGGTTGGTAAAGTTGAGCTTGATACTACAGAAGATTTTGATAATTAGACAAATCTTGGAGATACATTCAATAATCTAGTACAAATGGGTGAAGAAATGACATAGACTGTAACAATTAATGATGAAAAAAACACCAATCCTATGAAGGTAATGTTTGAACCAACATAAAAAATTGATAGCCAAGTTCATACTGAGTCTATGAAATTTCTAGTCCATACATAGTTATTGGACTCTAATCTTGTGTTAGTTCAAATAAAGCACTATCCTAAGATTAAGGCATGGGTGGAAACATAGTTGGTTGAATTTGCATCTACCCTTATTGTAAAACCAAGCTAAGTTGATAATTAGGGTGATGTTTAGGCTAGTGTTATCAATAAAAATAGTGGTCTAGTCACTATAGAAGAGACTACAAAGAAATATGAATACATAGAGAGAAATTTTGAAGGAGAATAGAGAGATAAGGGCTATAATGATCAAGTAGAGAAAACTACTACTAATGAGAGAAGACCAAAAGCCTTTGGACTTCAGAATGAGGGAAAAAGGAGGCAGGACAAAATTTTTTTGCAATTGAACTCAAACCTATAGAAGAGAAGAAATCAACTGAGGATCCTATGAAGTTCAAAGAAACAAGAGCTGAGACTCAAAGACTAAGTATGGAGCTTCAAACACAAAGTCAACATGTACAAATGCCAAACTCTAGTAATCTAGGAAAGAAGATTAAGAAGAAGAGAGTATAGTCTCTAATTGATTTTCAAGCTAAGCCTATTATGCTTGATGAGGACATAGTAATACCTAATTAGGACAAGTCAAAATGGATAGGAAAAAAAGAAGAAGATATCGAGTGAATTTTTTTCTAGGAAGGCTGAGCAAGCCAAGCTAAGAAGAGAACATCAACAGAAATAAGCACAAAACTAGGTGTTATAGGATATTAAAGATATATTTATTGATTTATTTGTTATTGATAATTTTGATGAGAATGCTCCCATTGTTGAGTAGCTAGTTAAGATTGTAGAGAAAACAAATAACCCAAATATAGATGCAAATGAAATATTAATGCAATAGTCAGAAATGAAATTTGAGAAGAGATTCACGGAGAAGGTAGCAGTAGAGATTGATGTTAGGCAGGTTGAATTGTCAAATCACGTGAATGATTTGGAAAATTTTTCTCTAAATGTACATACATTGTTTAGGAAGTTGTGTAATACTTCTACATTCAAAAAGGAAATAAGAGGAATAATGAATAAGTTAGAGGAGGATTTGCAACATAGTGCAAATGCACTGACTATGGACACAAGTTCTAGTGTGGTCCACTTATCCAAGCTTAATTTTTAACAGGAAAGATTCACATAATTGACTACAATGTATAGAAGAATAAGACCCAAACTCATATCTATTCAAGCAATGAAGACGCCTCATCTTGAGGTTATGTAGATTAATTTGAATAATGAAAAAGAGTTAGTTTAGGTATATCCAAATCTAAACTTGCTAATAGTATGGTGGCTCTAGCAATGAATTTGGAGAATAAAATTCATGCCATTGAATCTATAATGATTAACTAGGAAAATGCATTGGGTAACATCTTGCAAGTCCACAAACCATTTTTGGATAAGTTTAATTTGACTCCTACACCCTAGAATCCAGGAGTGACAAAAAAAAAGAGGGATAGTGATAATGAAAAGATGATGATAATGATGATGAACAAGGATGATCAAGTGGAGTTTTGTAATTTTGAAGTTTTGAAGTTTTGCACATGTATATACTGAGTGCAAAGTTAGCACATGCCAACACATGCATATTTTAAGGGTGAGTAATTATGCTTAAATTTTTGTTATCCAAAGTTTTTGATCATGAAAAAGTAATTTTACCACATATGTTAAAGGGGGAGATTGTTGATCCCTAAGGAAATGTTGTTTATTAGTTTCAAATACTTCGTCATTCACAAGGCAGGGTCATTTAGTCATCACTACAACCAAGACATCCTATATAGGTTGAGTCATGTATTGAAGACTTGTATATATTTCAAGTTATGTGCTAAGAAGTAGTTACTGTTGAGAAAGCCAAATGTTGCTGAGTACTCTAGTAATTGCTGAGTTTTTCAGTTAAAGTAGTTAAAGCCAAGGGATACAAAGGCTAAGAAATTTAGTATATGCTAAGCATATTTAAGGCTGAGGGATAACATGATGAAATATTTTATGCTGAACATCAGTATGGTATAAGTGTTGAGAAAATAAGTTTTGTATATTTATTTGAAATGACACAAAATCCTATATAAACCATTTTTGTTGAGATGGAAGCATGTTTTCCATATTAAGGAGCTAATCAAGAAGCTAATTACATGTCTAACAAAGGTTCATTAATCCCTATGTGAGGAAATCCACAAATCATAAAATATCATGGACTTAAAAGAATAAGAAATGAATCTAGATCATTGATTTGGATCTAGAAGGTTCACCCAAATAGTTATTTAAGAAGGGTTTATGACCTAGTTTGTATGTATGTGGAGAGATTTCTTGTGTATGATTAAGAATATGGTTGATTGTCAAGTATTGCTGAGAATTAGGTAGAAGTGACCAAGTAGTATAGTGAATATAGATAAATAAAACCAATCATAGTAAGGTGATAATGCATTGTATAGAGGAGTTATAATATCATTATTCAAGTGAAAACCAAAGGATCAGGTACTAAAAATTATAACAGGTGTTTCAAGGTTTAAATCTCTTAACAATGTAGCTTAAACAGGCTTATGCAAATCTCCTAACAAAGTACTCACTTAGTTGTGATGTAAAATCCTTTAATCAAGGTAGGACTTAACAAATCTTTTAGCCTTTAACTGCTCAGAGCACTAACATGGCAGATCATTAGAAGTGATCAACATATTGTAGCCTTAACAACAATTTTTTAAGTATTGTACTAATGAAGATTTTATGGGTGTCATCCCCACCACAGTTTTACCATCACCTTGGAGGGTTTATGCATTACCAAATGATTATGCTAATGTGTTATGTGTTTGTGAGTTTTTATTCATGGAATTAGAAGTTATATTTGACATGATGTTAAAGTAAATGATTACAATGATATAAGGTTAATGTTCAAAAGATGGTTTATGTGAAGATATCAAATATGTTTCATATGTGAGCTGTAAAAGTTTTATAGATCTTGATTCATGTCACCCCCTTCTCAGTATCTTACTTTCCATATTAGATTTTTGACAATAAAAAATAGTATATATAATACAAGTTCACAACCAATAAAAGATTAACACAAGAATTATCTTGGGTGAAAATTCTCCTAGGGAACTATTGTCACCTAGATTGCACCCTTATGCTGAAGTTTAACTTTCATCAATCTAGTGAAACATGGGATGATCCTTGGCTTGTGGGTATGCCACATTAAGGATCAACCTCTAGTATGAAGGGCTAGTTTCCCTTGAATCACCTCTTGAAAGTAACTTTAACTTTGTAGGAAAAGCATAGAGAGAGTAAACATAAAATAAACTTTAAGTAAAAATGAAGGTGATTCACCAAAACTGTGGAGTGATGCAACCTTGAATGAAACTTACAACTTGAAATGACTATAACAATTTGATCATAGAAAGGTCCTATTAACATTAAGCCCATGAAATGTAAAAAGGTGCAGGGTTTGAAAGAAGGAAACTTGTTCACAACTTTCAAACTTAGATTGCACATAAATTACACTTACTCTTCTCATAAACAACCTCTCAAATATCTCTCAAACACTTAAATTAAGCCAAGGTTTCATGCAAAACACACTAACTTAAAGTTGGAAATGCTTAAAAGATAATGAAAAATTAATAATAGGCCCAAAAAGGATCACTGCTATATTATTTCAGAAGGAGCAAAGGTTCAAGAACTGCATCACAATATGAGACATGAGCTATAATCTAGACTATCTTTGCAACAAAAAACAATGCCTCTTGCAATGGGATAGAATGTAAGAACTAGCCTGAATAATGCCCAAGAATGGGGTACAAATAGGCTCAAAACCCATACAATGCATTATCTCCTCAAAATAGAATCATATTCATGATTTCCCTCTAATTAGCTGGTAGGTGAAATTTTTCATCTCTATGGATCATGCTGAAATATGATATCAGACATCTATCATCTCCACCAAATCTAGGAATGAATAAGGAAAATAATGTCCATCAACATCTAAAAATATCAATAAAGGAAGTCAAGTCTATGAATCATGCTTCCCAACATCTACATTTTGGATACCCCCACATAATCAACTAATATATCTTCCACAATTCACCAAACAAATCCCCTTCTAAAACTTGCATATTTAACATGCCAAATCCCCAAATATGCATTTAAAGATAACATTTAAATAAAATAATTTATAAGATTTCATTTTGTTTAATTTTTTACAATAATAACAAATGCATCATAACTTCTTGCAATATGGACATTTACAATTCAAATATTCAACCATTTAAAAACATGCATCAACATCTATTTCAAGAGGACAACTTTAAAAAAAGAAAAGAATTATATGACCCCCTATATGTCTGTAATTTTTTTGTTTGGGAAGGAAAAATTTTGTTCCTAACATCAATATATAATGCACAAATTTATAGAGTCATAGGCATCCATATGCGGCCGTACCAAATTTTTCTCTTTGTTGTAGGCTCAAAATTAATTTCTGGGGAGGTAGTTTTTAGAAAATGAACTAAACGACCCTCTAAAACTCCATACAAATTTTCATGGGAACAAAAAAGCTTTTTCCTAACATCAATATCTAACTTACCACCAATTTATAGGGTCATTTGAGTCCATATGTGACCACACTAAATTTTTCAAGTGGATATAATAGTAAAACTGCACACTTCCTCTAGCAACATGTAACTTTAGATTTCCTGTAGCAACACCCTTTGATAAAAATATTCACTACTTAAGGTTCCAAATTTCTTGTAGCATGCATTTCTCCATTTTATTCCCATAGCTAAACTTTATTTCCTTCAACAACCTTCATTATTCTTTCTCCTGTAGCATTGGGCATATACAATTTTTAGCCTATGATGTAGTTCTTGTTGCAATGAGAGCTCTTGATACAATGAATATTTT
This sequence comes from Cupressus sempervirens, assembly GCA_028749045.1. NCBI lineage: Eukaryota > Viridiplantae > Streptophyta > Pinopsida > Cupressales > Cupressaceae > Cupressus > Cupressus sempervirens. Next base: position 879,017,473 of record CM053786.1, read on the forward strand.
TTATCCTTGTATTCTTTTTTTGTGATCCTTTAGATTTTAGGAAATTAAGTGTCACCAATTTAATGATAAGAAAAGTTGGTAACAAGAACAAAGCCACTCAAACTTAACCTTGCTTTAATCTGTAAATTAATTTGTACATCTCACTGACATTGGCTCAATGACAATCAAAATGCCTAATTGGAGTTGTGACTCATTGGTCTTCTGTACTTGATTGCCCTTATTATTATCTACCTTATAGGTTTTTTATAATCAGTTACATATTTCTACATACAAAAATAAAAAATGTTGACTTCTATTTGGACCCTAAAAATACACACTAGACATTAATGAACATACTACACATTATTATGCTCATTAGTGAGTAATGTCTAATTATAGACTTTAAAACCAATCAATTTTTTCAAGAAACTAAATTGATTGTACACAAAAATATAAAATATTCCATTAATAAACCCAACTATATTCTGTATCTATATCTCTTAAATATTTTTCTTCTACCCTTAAATAGACTTCTCAGAATAAACTACCTTCAAACTAAATAAAAAGAACCAAATACAACTATTTGAAATCACTTTTTCTCAATATTATGTTTATTGAATCTATCATAATTGTCATAACATTACTATTTAGATTTTTTTTGTTTTTGGTTTGGTGTATAAATTCTTATGCCACATTAGGAAAGTGAAAATATGACCTTTAAGTGCAATCCTTTATAGGGGCTCAAACTACATTAAGATACCCCAAGGGAGTGTGCCAATGTCAAATCTAAGACTCTGATCAATATCTATACTTAGAGGACACTTTCTAACAAGGTGCTCTCCCTTAATTATAATGATGTGAGTTTATTTGAATTGAGTGATTATGAGATATAAGTAAATTGAATAATTAAGATGCAAACAATGACCAAACTTTTATGAAAGAAAAGAGAAATAAAATGATCATATCTTAAGAATCAATATAGGATTTATAAAATGATAAATGAAGCAAACAACATATCTTGAAGGTCAAATAGGAGGATCCACTCAGATACATAAAACATTCTTAGAAACTGTCAAAAACTAGAATTGTTCTAGATTCAAGATTTGCAAACTAAGATCTCTAGATTTTGTGAATCTCGAAGCCAAAGGAAATGGAAAAATTAATTGGTCTAGGTTGAGATGAAGTTAGGGATAACATAAATAAGGGATGAATTCTTCACTTGCCTATTGTGCATAGAATTTTGGGCTTTGGATTAGAAACTATAACCTAAAACCCTAGTCTATGATTCCATGTTATGCATCTTTGAGACCTTTAAATTTACACCTATAAAAAATAAAATGGTATTTTTTTTTATGGAGGGAATTTCTTTGATCAAACCTTGGTTGTGGAATTAAAATTAATAAGATAAAGATATAAAAAGAAAGACAAATGTAAGTATTTACCTCACTTGTGAAACCTTCATGGAAGGATTTGGATTTATTCTCCACAAAGATGTATCTATTCTTGTAGGAATATGTTGAGTATGAATACATTAGGATGTATTACACAAATTAAAATAGATCCAATAGTACAAAATTATAGATCCATGAATGAAGATATGCTCTTTAGATGCTCCTTGAAATCTTTCTTGAATATTTGATTCCTTGAATCAAGCTTTCTCTGAATGGAAAAATAGATTCAACGGATGTATGAAATAGATTATGTGAATCATGGATGAAAAATGAAGTAAGCCTCCCTTATTTTTATCTGGGGATTGAAATTGAAAGGGTCGACTGCACTAGGAAAGATAACAAATTGAACTAGTTTTGATGATTCATAGGTTGCAATACTGAAATTATTCTTGTAACTTATCTTTGAATCTATAGTTTATTATTATTATTTGAGTACAACAATATATCTTTTTATTTTTCCAAGTTCAAGAATTATATTGCTCTTGATTTTTGTGTTGAAGATGAGTTTTATTTTTCTATTGGAGATGTTGTGAAGGTTCCTAATGATATTTGTACTTCTTGTTGGCATTCTTGGATCATGTGATGTCAATGTTGGTGGTTCAAATTGATTAAGAAGGATAAAAATTGCTTGATTTCTAGTGTGTCAATAATTTTTTACTTACTTCCAGATTGATCTCATAAAGTAGCTTGCTCTGATGCTTGGTATTTCTTTGATGGTGGTGTAGCATGTTCATGATTGAATACTTGGGTTCTATCTAAGCCCTAACCAACTTACTGAGGATCACATTAGTGGTTGAGATTAATTATTATATATTTTATTAGGTCTTGGATGATCTAATGAATTTTAGTTGTAATCACTATAAATAAGAGATCAATTTTTAATTGAGTATGTGTGTGTGAGGTATGAGTACAAGATGTGTAAACATATATGAGTAGAGATGTAATTGTACTTCATTGGAACTCTACAAGCATAGAAGATTCTATTTGTCATTTTGATTGTATTAGAGTACATATGTAATGAGATCGATGATTGAAACCAAGGGAAAGATTTGAGATTATATTTGAGAAGTGTGTTCTTAGAAATATGCATAGTTGATTCAACTGTAAGCCTTTGGGTGCATGCACATCTTATGTTCTCTACTTTTCATGCTCTTAACTAGGTAGAGCTTTTAGTATATTACATTGTCTTATGGGTTAGATTTGCGCTATGGTCTTCCCTAATAGTTTTTCTTGAGAACAAATTGTGTGTTCCTGTGTTATGAGTTGTGGATCTTGAATTCATTTTTATCATTAAGATTTATTTATTTTTGAGAGTTTTTGTGATTTTAATTGGTACAACTATTTCACCCCCTACCTCAGGTGGCTTGCCTTCTTTGGGCCTAATGACTATGTCAATATTATCATATTCTTTCATAAGGTTCTTGTTAAGGCCCTTGAATCTTGAACTAGTTGAACTTGGAGAGAAGGGCCTTAGAGATATTGACCACTCTTGAAATATCATAAAATGCTATAAGAACTAAATTCATCAAAACTCTTAGTTTTGGAGAATATGCTAGATCTATTTATGTATAGGAAATCAAAAGAAATGACAATGGGTTCATCGCCCTCAGTGTAGTGGCTCTTTGGCCATTTTTTTCCATCACTAAAGTGGGAAAAAATGAAGCTATATGGAGGAAAACTTAGCCTTGGGACCTATAAGGCCAAGAAATGTAAATATGTTTGGTGTCTTCCATAATATTCATGAAAATCTAGATTATCTTTTGTATTTTTTCTAAAAAAATATTTTTCTTCCTTACTATTTTTTATTTCAACCAATAAGATTTTAGATTAATAGTTTTCTTAAACTTAAAAATATGTTAAAAGTTCAAACTTTATTAAAAACTTAAGTAGTTAGTATATTCTCAAATCTTATTTGTGAAGAAAATATTTTTATTGGTTTCTTATTGCACTAAATGAAGGAAATAGTATTCTTGCCTTTGGCAAGAGCTAATAAAGACTATTTTTAGAGAGTTTGGATTTTGGGAGCTAAGAAAAATGTTAAAACATTTTAAAGAAGTTATTAGTATTTTTTGGATTTTACAAACTCATTAGAATGATGATAAGTTCTAAAGAAACCCAAAATGCCTTAGGTGGAAGAAAGACAAAATATTTGTGAACTCTAAGAATTGTGAAGGATCTTTTCAATCATGCTTTATTCAAGGTTGATAGTTTAAGGCATTAAAGTGACACAAAATCTTAGAATATAATATTATATTAATTTTTTTGAATACATGTACAAACTAATAAACCAAAATTGAGAATGATTATGGCTTGTTTGATTATGATAATTGACAAAAGAATATTTGTTTTTTTGATAATTATTTTTTAGCCATGGTTCATAATCTCTTAAAATTAGTTGTGTTTGAAGAAAATGATAAAATCTAATTACTTTATGTTTAGAATTTAATCAACAAAAATAATCACAAATGATTCTTTCATATATGGAATTCAATAATTGATATATATAATTATTACAAATAGACATGAAAATGTGTTTCCCTACTTAGTTAAATATTATTTATTATATATTTTAATGGAAATAGTACCAATAGTCATTATAGGTAACTTTACACACCCTAAGCTCTTAAATGGTACATCAAATTTTAATTTTAATTTTTTGTTTCCTTTGTTTGCAACTTTAGTTCTTGTAGTCATTGTTTGGTTTATGAGTAGCTATATCAAATTATGTCAGATTTTTTATACATGCAAGGGTCAAATGTGGTCATTTTTAGTTGATTTCTCATACATACTCTATGTGGCCTTGTTAAATGTTCACTTTGGTCATTACAAAATTTGCACAATTGATCCAATACTTATGCATATTCCATTGGTACAGTCACTACCGAACGATTGATCTAATAAAAAAATAATTTCCACCTTCAAGATTATGCACATGTCTATTGAGAACATGGATGTTCTAATTGGAAAGCTAGAGAGTTCCAACTAGAAGAAGAGAGCTATCATTGTGGAACCTGATAAGGACATAGTCACTCAAAAGATTTCTAGAGTTGGTAAGAGGACTAGGGTGAGCAAGAGGAAGATAGTTTTTACTTCTTGATTCTAATAGCCTAGAGGATCTTAAGAAGGTGTCCAACATAATTAATGTTACCAATGAATATTTGACTTAAACTATCATGGATTGGTTTTATTTTTTTTCTCGTCTACATCTCTTTCCCTTTTGGGTTTTGTGGTGATCATAGTCTTTGTGTTGGAAAAATATTCAACACTCCCCTTAGGATTTTTGACAAGGAAATAACTACCTCCTATGTACTATAAGTTAAGTGGTTGTATTAGGCATTGATAGACCTATCTTTTGGTGTAATGAAAGTCCCACTCTAACAAGTGGCATTAGAGCTTGGTCAAATTATCAAATCCTCAATTAACATTGAGGGGGAAACTATTGGAAAGTTGTCAAACACTCCCTTCAAGATTTGTGACAAGGGCCTAACCACCTCCTATGTACTATAATTTGAGTTGTTGTATCAAGAATTGATAGATCAAACCTTTCATACAATGATAAACCCAATCTAACACTTTGTGTCTTGAATTTTTGGTCTTCTCTATTTGATGTTGCCTTTTTGCTAGTTTGTGGCTTTCTAGATGCTAATTTTTGGTCTTTTCTAGCATAAGTTTGTGGTTGGGAATAAATTTTTACCCATTTAATATCTGAGTGTAGTAATGGTTTCTAAGTCCCTTTCAAAACCTTTTTCTTCCTTACTAACATTAGGATAAAAGGAATTTCTATGTATAGGCTAGCTACAAAGTTGGATAATGTGAAGATGAATGTTGTAAGATGGAGTAAAAAATAATTCAAAGATATTTTAAAAAGAAGGGGGAAATTGAGGAAAAATTAGACAATCTCAAAAATTCAATGACAGGGGAGGATAATTCTATTGAAATATTAGACAAGGAAAATTACAACACCCAGTGGAAAGAAATCACATAAAAAGAGATGTATTGAAACAAAAGATCTAGAATCCAATGGCTTATGGAAAGACATGAATACCATGTTATTTCATAGAATACCATGTTCTTTCATAGATTGACTTTAAAGTGTAAGAAAATAAATTCTATCACATCTTTGCAAGATGAGGACAACAATAATCTCACATATCAAGATGAACTTTATATATTGGTTGCCACCTTCTTATTTGAAGTCTATACTAGTCATAAAAAAATGTGGATGTAGAAAAAGAATTAATCTAATTCAATCATTGCAAAGTGTGTTGAAGGAGGAAGATAATGAGTTTATAACTAGATTGGTGATGAAGGAAGAAGTGAGGAGGCTGATGTTCTTGATGAAAGCCTATCAAGCCCCATGACTAGATGGTTTCCCTCCATTTCTAGCACTTCTGGGAGACTTTCAAGAAGGACATGACAAGGGATATAATGTATTTATTTAGAATGGGTAAGTTGTTTAGGAGGTTTTACAAAACTTATATTTTCCTTGTTCCCAAGGTTCCAAATCCCAAGATACTTGCTGACTTTAGACCCATTAGTTTATGTAATATAGTTTAGCAATTGTTCTCTAAGATTATGATGAATAGATTTATTGAAAAAAATCATTGGTTCCCCTCAAGAATGGGTTTGTTCTAGAAAGAAAATTTTTGGATGTTATGATAACCATGCATGAAGTGATCCACTCAATGGAAAATAGAAGAGTTTGGAAGGTATGGCCCTCAAACTTGACATTTCTAAAGCTTATGATAAGGTGGACTAGGCCTTTCTTTATGAAGTTCTTGAGAGGATTGACTTTAATAATAAAGTTATTGGGATGATTAATATTATGATAGAAACTATTAAATTTTCTTACCTTGTCAGTGGGACTCCTTGGGGATCCTGCAATGCTAGCAAGGGTCTTAGGTAGGGAGACCCCATATCACCCTACCTTTCTATTATGATTGCTAAAGTTATGGGTATATATTTTTCTAAGATGCTTAGTTCTAAAATTGTATTTAGAGTTAAATTTGCCACCTACTTACCTCTAGAATTTATACAATAGTTTTTTGATGATACTTTCCTATATGGTTTCTATTTAGTGGTTGAAGATAAAGTTTATAATAATTTTCTATAAAATTATGCTACTAGTTTAGGACAACATATAAAATTTAGCAAGAGTAAAATATATTTATTCATAATGGATCAAATCCTTTAGTTACATATAAAAAACATATTGGGTTTCTAGTCTATTGGTCTTCCTCATACTTGATCATCTCCTGACTATGAAGGAAGTCTCCAACCAATATTGGAATGCTATATTGGAAAGAATTTAGAAACATTAGTTGGTTGGAAGGGTAAGCTATCAAGTAGTATTAGAAAATAAATTACATAAACATCAAAGGAATTTCTTAAGAATTGGGAATAAAGAAAGGAATATGTTAGGATAAACCACAAAAAGAAATAAAAACTACATGCAAATATAACCAATAACAGAAAATAATAGAACACACAGAAATGAACACAAGGCACCAAGATTTAACGTGGTTCACCCAATCCCTGGGCTACGTCCACCAAACAGCAAGTCCGATCTTATTACAATCCAGTGATTACAACCTGATTACAATCCGTAATCTCTTACAGCTCAATACCGCCGCAAGAACCAATTTCGTATCACCACATATCAAAAATACCCAACCCTAAGCCCTTTTTATACAAGTATTAAACCGCTTTAGGGTTATAACATGTCGGCCATATGTCGGCCATAATATGTCGGCTACCATGTCGATGTCGGCTACTTCCAAAATTTTTTTTTTTCGGGGCGATGCCCCGAACCCCACTATTTATGAAGTATGTACAGTACTTTCCTGATCAGTCACCACAATCTAACAGAATAGACTTAGGCTTGTTAATTGGGAGACAATGTGAAAACCCATGGACAAGGGGATCTAGGAATTATAAAGATAATGGATCTTATATATCTCTCCTTTTTAAGATTGGGTGGAGAGTAGTTGAGAATCATGATAGGTGGCACACTATTATGAAGGAAAATTACCTTGAAATGCCCCTTATGTGTATTTCCTCATGGAGAATGACTAGCTATTGGGTTCCAAAATATAGAGTTATTGGGAGCATAATTGGTTAGGAGGAAAGCCCCTTATGTAGAGAAAAATTACTCATCTAAAGGTGACCTTAAAGAAGAATATTGGTGAGAAGATTAGAGCCTATTTAATGAGGCAAAGAAAATGGAGAAGAATCCTAGAAGTTATCCCTAACTATTTAAGATCTTTGGCTGATGAATTGATGGAGATTCTAGATTCTTGTAGGGTTACTCAATTCTAAAGAGAATATAGGTTTTCTTGGAATAAAACCACTAATGAGAATTTCTCAAAGAAGTCTTCTTATCATATGTTATTTAATAGAGATAATAATCCCTCTTACTAGGGAAAGGTTTGGAATGATCAACTTATTCCTAAAGTAAATTTTTTGTGAACTTCTTTACATGCAAAAATTATCACTATTGATAACTTAAGAAAAAGAGGTTTTCAAAATCTGAATAGATGCTACCTTTGTAAAGTAGAGGAAGAGAGTATAAAAGACATTTTACTTTAATTCCCCTGTTGGTTCTAAAAATTGTTGGTTAAAAACCTACAAGCCTTGCCCACTTGATGCTGGGAAATCAACAAAAAATTGGTCAACAAAGAAGGTTGAAACAAAATATCTTAGCCTCCATATTTCAGGCTCTTTTCTTAGAATAAATAAGTGACTAGTCATTTTCAATTGGGAGAATAGATTAAATAATAATGTTTGTCACAATCATAAAATTACTTGGAGATAGGCACACTTCTATCAATTGTTGGATAGAGAACTTGAAGTTGTGAAACCCTAGTTAATTGAATTAAACTTTGAAAGAAATCAAGACCAATTACATAAAACCCCTATGTGAGTTTTTTTCATCAAGGATTCACTTTAATTTTAATCTATTAACAACAATATAAATTCAAGAAGAGAACTTGCAAATAATGATTGCTATGATAAATTCCAAAAATTTAGAAGAGAAAAATAGTATTTTTATTAATTATGAAAATAAGTACAATTGGGTTGTGACTGGTTACAATATCTACCCTATGCTGCATCTATTTATCAGTGTTTTTGTATATCTATATGCTTATACATCTATTCTATTCTTGTATAAGGTCTAGGTACCCTTTCTTATAGAAAATAGAAAGGTGAGAAAATATTCAGACCTTTACAAAAAGAAACTAACTAATAACTAATTGTAACCATTCATGAGAGATTACAATTTTGTTTATTTTGAAAATAGTGTTAAACACCACCTCCTCCTTGTTCTCCACTTCACAGAAGATTTGATTGTTCATCTCTTTCCAAATTCCCCAACACACATGAGGGTATTTTGTATCAAAAGTTGACTTTCAGCTTAGGGTAGAAGCATTCTAGCATAGAAGGTGACTCCATATTTATGGTGGAAATGATTAAAGGGAGTATGCAACACCCCTCTTATCCTAACAAGTATTACTAGGGCTTTGAAGATAGTGTTGGAATTCTTTATAATAACTAAGAGGGGGGTAGGGGGGGAGGGGTTGAATCAGTTATCCAAGGTCTAGATGTACAAATAAAACTTTTCACAACTTAGTGAACTCATATCCATAAAAACTTAATATGCATCCATCTATTAGATCATACAATGCTCAAAATTTGTAGGTTACTATCCTAGGTCAAAATAAGTTTGTAGAAATGTAAAAATGAAACATAATAGATTCAATAACATATTTGATAGATGGGTTTTACATGGAAACCCAATTTGGGAAAAACCACCAGTAACATGCTACTAATTCTCACTCTTCTAAGGTGATGCCCTATGAGAGACCAACCCTATTAGATGTTATAATATACATTGTTAATGTGACCTAGTTAGAGGATTTCAATCACCTTGTTAGGAGTAAGCCTTGTTAGAGGACTATATATTATTCACTTGGAATGTCACCTAGTTAAAGGATTTACAAATGACTATTAAATCAACATTAATCCAAAGGATTTACCCTAGACTGATATAATGATTAGAAAGTAATAGTAAGGCTTTATCTAATAAGAAATTACAACTCACATGCACATTATAGATCTCTATTTAGTCCTCCATTCTACTTGGCTTTCACACACTTCATCTCTGATAACTTGTTCACCCTTTAAGCATTCATACTCCTAAGCCTTGTTTCTTTTCTTTCCAATAGTAGTCTCTTCTATTCGTCCATTGAATGAAGCAATACCCAGACTCCTTGTCTTCTTTAGCTACTTGCACATGAAAACCCTTTCTTCTAACTAGCTCTCTCTATAAATAGAGATTTAATATATTTTTCCATTCAACTTCAATCATCCATTTTAGGGTTAGGTAGGATTAGGTAGGATATAATGAATCTACCAAGTTTTCCATTTGGTTCTTCTAGAAACTTCTCCCTCAATCCTCTTTGAATTTACCACAAAATGGTTTACCTTGAATTTTGTGCCACCATCTTATCATAGTTATCTTCCACACACTTCACACAATTCAAGAAAATAAAATAGTAAGCTTAGATTCATCAAATCTACAATTTAACATTAATACTGACACTCGACATCAATATGTTGTTACTTACCTTCCATACTATTCTTCCACTTGTCATCCACTAGTTAACTCAGAAAACACTAAAGTTTACTAGTTCTTGGAATCAACTAAACTTTACTCAGCTTATATTAAGCTCACTCAAAATACACTGGAACTTCACTTTGCTTGGCTCCAACTGATTTTCTGCTTGACTTGCACTAACTTTTCTTAGCACATACTCTCCACTCGGTCAAGCTTGGCAGACTAAATGCTTCTTACTTGTTCTTCTAGACTTAATTAGTGTATCAATCCTTTGTAACCTTAACTAGATAACAATACACTATATCATCATTGTCTTAACTAATCATTTTACTCCTTTTTCATACCATAACTCAACCTTTCCTCTACGTTCTCTTGGTATCTTATTTTATCAAAATCTCCCCATCAATCAAACAAATTATAGTACTCATATCAACTAAGTAGTTGTCTTACCAACAAGTAGAAAGTTTGACATCAGTGACAAAACAATGATCAAAACATTACAATCTCATATAAATAGATAGAATAAGTACACTTGAACTAGGCTGGTAGATAAGACTATCTCTGGTACTCTTTGATTTCATAACTTAACAAACTCATTCATAGGTAAAACTATAAGATAACATCTCATATTCTTAACACAAAAGAATGTTTGAATTATATCATGATTATATGTTATTCTAAATTCATTATTAATTATTTCAATAGCTTGTTTATAATGTTTTGATTATTATTTGTTCTTAAGCTAACTCATTTAACTCATGATGCCTTATATATGTGTGTGTTTACTCTTCTTGCTGTGTCTTTTGGATGATGGGAGGCAGTCATAGCCACTTCTTCAAGAGACCTACACGATATCACACTCCTACTTCCTTGTCTATCCTGGTTTTTATATATAAGTGTCTATGTTTGTGTGTATGTGTGTGTATTATCGATTGGTGTTGTAGTTGTGTGTAGGTAATAGGCATCAACTCTTCTTGGCTATGTAGGTCTGAGGCTATCTCAAAATATTTGAACCAATTGTTGCTAAAAGGAGATGGAACCATTATACATATATGCATCATTATATCCTTATAAATCTAATAGAAAGTCAACCACCTAGTCTAAGGATTATTAGCATGAAAGCTGATGATACTACTTTGGGGAGTATCTTGACCATTGGAGTGTATTGATATGTTGCAAGTTAGAAAAAATAGTCCACCAGGATAACTAGGGGGTGGGGGATATGAATCAGTTATCCAATAATTAAAACATTTATCCACCTTGAATAAACTTAACCATTCAACCAAAGTAAATAACAAACATACAAAGATGTACATACACAATTACACCAAATATGTTAACTAGGAAAACCCTTGATCAAATGGATAACCCTAGTGGGAATGATGCCCACAAGATGACGTACTAATATAAACATTTCTTGTTAGAGAATGGACCCTGTTAGGAGTCTATTACAACATTTAGTACTTATGAGTCCCTGTTTGGAGACTTTGAATCCTTATTAGAAGATTCCAACCTTGTTAGGAGTTGTAGAAGATCGAAGGACCCACTATCCAAACAACTTCTAGTGAAAGATCATTGAACTTAGTGTCCAATTGATCTCTATACTATTCCTTGTAGAATAATTGTATGTACACTACTTTAACTTCTTTCCTCTATCCTATCAACCGAGCCAATCACTGTGTTGGTACCCATTTAGAGCCTATTTTTAAATTTTTAGTTTTAGGTCTTGAACCTCTTTGAACTACATTGAACTTGGTTCAAATTGGCTCAAAGTAGTTCAAAGTGTAGGCTCAAATTCATTTGATAGTTCAAAGTTCAGGTTTAAAATATGAGATGGTTCAATTTGGTACAAATTGGTTCAACGGGTTTGATGGTTCAATAGGTTCAATGGTATGACAGTTTTGTATACCTATAAATAATGAATTGTAACTTTTTACTTAGGCATAATTTCACAAATCACTCCAGTGACAACATAAATAACTAGTTTAGCACCAACATATCTAAAAACAAAGAAGATCCAATAGTGCAATCACAAGTTCAGAAGAGTTAATCTTGTAGGTTCAAATGAGTTCGGCAATTCAAAGAATTCAATTGGTTCAACCAATAAAAATAGGTACAAAGGTATAATAGGTTCATGGAGGATCAAAGATTCAATAGTTCAGAGTTTAGAGTTTAGGTTCAAAATTTGACATGGTTCAAACTGGTTCAACAAGTTTGATGGTTCAATAGTCTTATATACCTACAAAGAATAACCAATAACTTTTTACGCAGAAATAAATTCACCAATCACTCTAGTGGGAACATAGATTAGTGGGATATCACCAACATATCAAAAAATTAAGGAGATCCAACAAAGGGATAATTAGTTATGCCTCCCATACTTAAACCTGTTTTAGTTGTTATTTTTTATAACTGAATAACTACCTGACAAAACTATATATTATAAATAGAATAGGAGAAAAGGGTTGCATTTTATTAACAAGAGTTGGGGGCTATAGAAAGAAGATAGTTTCTTTTTTTGCGATGGAAAAAGTATTGTAGGCCTTTTTCAAGCAATCTTTTATACAACAAATAACAATCTTTAAATTGATTCTTAGGCATGAGTAAAATCGCAAAGATATTCTCAAACTCTATGTTGTTAATATTTTCTTTTTCATGATTATGGATGGAATTTGAGTTTTTGTAATTGTTTATTAATTCTTTTTTTTTTAAATAAAGGATTCTGCATAAGTTTGTTACCAAACTTTGTGCTTGGGATTAAACCATGTTAGAATAGAAAATCTTCTATTCCTTTTTAGCCTATATGCTAACCATAAGTGCCGAAAATTAAATTTTGAGTTAATGGTCTTCATTTATATCTACTTATTAAAGTTTTGGCATTCATTTTCATAGCTATGGATGAAAGTTACTCACCTTTGTTGCTTTTTGGTTAAAAGCATATCAACATTATAATTCATTTCAAATCTTTACATGGGAAGCTGTACCTAGAGAATTTAGAGGAAAGTTATCAATCTCATGATAATGTTTCCAACTATTAGTAGCATTTGTACTTCTATTTGGGAATCTTGAGTTGTTGTATATTAATATTTTTGAAGTGCAAATCTGTTCACTAACACACTGTCAGACCTTGTAGACCAAGTCACGAACCTCGAATCTAAGTCTTTCAATACATAGGCACCCTGGGCTATAGTAGGCTAGGTATGTTACATATGGAAGATTTAAAAAACTATAGAGGTGGCAATAAAGATAGAGAAAGATCTTAGCTGATTAGCCGCTCATCAACCATCCAAATAAAACCTCGGCAAAAAAGTTTCCTTCACCTTCACTCTTCTCTTCTCAACTTTGCAATCCACTCTTTGTGCTACTTACAATAATTTGTACATCTCATACATGTTGGAAATATTCAAGATATGATAGGTTGCTAAGAGGGGAGGGGTAAATCAGTAACCTTAAAATTTTTTATTACTTTACCACATATCCATCTATGCTAGTGCATGCATTAGTTCTGAAACATAAAATAATCATTATAGAAGAGAACACAATATTTCGGTGACCCAGAAACCTTCCAAATAGAAAGTAAAATTGGGGTTGGGCTGATACCCACAAAACTTCAATACTGCAATATAAAGTTGGCTTGTTAAGGCTTACATTGACCACTTCTGGTGATCTACCCTGTTAGGAGCACAAAGGACTGCTAGGTCCACCTTGTTAGAGGATTTGCAAACATACAATGAAGTATGCACTCTATTAGGAGAATTTTACAAAGACTGTTAAGTCTATCTTGTTAAAGGATTTAGAAAACTGATTCACCTATTACGATGAAGCAAGGAATCTACTTGCAACTAATTGCTGATAAGATCCTTTATGCACTGATCACCTCATTTGATGGATATAACTTTTCAGTCTCTGAATTGACCTTGTTGTGTTCCTTGAACTACTACTGATAATCTTTTGCATATACTTCACATTCTTTCACTATTAATTTTTCATTCATTTCATCATATTTGATATCTTACAATACATCTTACATATATACCTTTCAAATTTACAAAATCACAAGGTTAGCCAAAATAAAAGTAAATAAATACATTACAGAGTCAGCCCAATAGTAAATAACTCAGGTTCACTAAACTAACTCGATGACCTTCTGATACATGGTGTCCATTGCATTACTTGACATCATCATGCACTTGGTAGAAGTGAAGGCTTGGTTCATACTAATCACTCGATGTAGTATTGAACTCGGTAACCACTGGTGACTTGGTAGATGTAGTGTCACTCGGTAGATACTACACACTGAGTTTACCTTGCTTCACTCAGTAAACACTAAATCTTTCATCGCTCGATTTGAACTGAATCTTCATGACACAAACTTACTACTCGATAGACACTGTGAAGCATGGTAGATACTGAGAAGCTCGGTAGACACTACTGGACTTCACATTGTCTATATTTTCTCAGTAGTCACTGTCTACTCAGTGTAAACTAGTGAACTGCTAAGCTTACAAGGTAACCACTGGATGCTCGGTAAGCATTCATAATTGAGTAAGTGTTGTCACTGATGAAAAAAATAATCATAATGCCAACAATACATTCATCATACATGATAAAGGAAAATTTCCTTCCTTTATATCGAATCCATAAAACAATTCTTGAGTCATCTCTTACACCTTCTCAATTAATTATTATAGGACCACATTAAGAACATGTTACACTTAGCGATAACATTAATCTTTCACCTTGCAACTTAATAAATTTTTGTACATGTAAAATTATGATGAGTGAGATTGGCTATACCATCACCAACATGTCTTCTTCACATCTTTAACTTTGGCTACTTAGAATAACAAATCTGGTAAGAGCTATATCAAGTTTACCAGAACATGCCTCTGTAAACTCTATCTCTGAACAATCTTTTCCAAAACATACATAACTTCTTCCAAATTTAATATCTTATGCTTCCAAGATTAGCTACATATACTAGACACTTAGTAGTATCTCCCTTTAACTTTTCTTATTGAAAATTCTCAAATATCTATCCGTACCAACTTGATCTCTCCACTGTTCTTCTATCAAATACCACAAAAAACTGCTATGTTGACATCAATAACAAAAATGGTCACGAATCTAGCATATCATTATGATAATGTTTTAATCATGTTTCTATAATACTCACCCCATAAAAATATCATCAGTATTCATGCTTCCAACAATCTCCCCCTTTGGCATTGATGGAAACATAGATGAAAAACAACTAGTTCCAAGAATACCAACTCCAAAAGACTATTAACCTTAATTTTCAAATCCTCTTCATCAATCATTCTTCCATGCTTTTTGAACTATTTTTCATGTTGTACTTCTCCTCCATTGACATCAATGTCAAATGTTTCAACAACCATCAAACTTTGCAACAACTATTTCTGATTAGCTCAAGTATCCAAAGGCACTATTCAAAAATAATATCCAACACAAGTCCTAGATGACTCTGTCCACCACAAATACTCCCCCATATAGGAAGCATCAACATTCAATCTAGAGAAACAATAGTGCTCTATTATACTAGACTGATGCACTTCTTGCATCATCTACTCTAATGTAGGAGGGGGCATAACCACTAGCGTACCTCGCAAATACTCAAAAGTCTCTTTGGGAAGAGGCTTAGTGAAAATATCTACAATCTTCTCTTTAGTGCTGACATAGTCCAATCTAATTCCCTTTTATGCAACTTTCTCTCTCAAGATGTGATACTTGATAAAAATGTGCTTAGTCTTAGAATGAAACACAATATTCTTAGACATATTTGCTATGCTTGTGTTGTCACAATGTATGACAATAGGTTCATTGAATTTTATCATTATATCCTTTAGCATTTGCTTCATCCAAACAACTTGATTATAATTGTTTTCTACTGCAACATATTTTTCTTCTTCTATACTTTATGAGGTACAATCCTACTTCTTTCTTAGCCAAGAAACCAATCTTTCTCCAAGAAAGAAGGCTCCAACACTGGTATTCTATCATCCATACTACCTACCAAATCAACATCAGTATAAGTATATAGAGAAATCATTATATCTATCATACCACAATCTGAACTTTGGTGTTCCTATTAGGTATCTAAATATCCTTTTGAGTGCTACATAATATGCTTCTCTAGGATCAGCTTGAAATCTTCCAACAATTCCAACTACATTTGCTATATCCAACCTTGTGTGAGTCAGATATTGCAATCCTTCGATAATAGATCTGTACTTCTTCTACTTAAAAGTAGGTGTCTCATCCTTTGTACATAATTTATGTCTAGTTAACATAGGTGTTCCAATGGGTTCACATGTTTCCAACCCAAACCTTTTCAGTAAATCTTTCAAATACTTAGTCTAAGAAATAAAGATTCTTTCTTTTTCCTGCACAATTTTTAATCGTAGGAAATATTTCATTTATCCTATCATGCTCATTTCAAATTCCTTCTTCATTTCTTCTATAAACTTGTCTCTTTCATTATCATTTCCTCCAAATATGATAGCATCAACAAATACTACCAAAATCATCAATCCATTATCAATTTCTTTCCAATAGAGATTACTATCCACCATACCTTTTCTATATTTGAAAGCTTTAACAAATACTTGTCCAACCTTGCATACCTGATCCTGGGTGCTTGTTTCAAGCCATAGCTTTCTTCAATCTACATACTATGTCCTTGTAATCTTTCAAAGGACAACATTCAAGTTGTTCTATGTATACACCTTCTTCAAGTTCTCCATTCAAAAATGTTGATTTGACAATCCATCTAATATACTTTGAATTTCTTATATGTTGCATATGCTACAAGTAACCTTACTGCTTCTATTCTTGCCATAGGAGCATAATTCTCATCTTGGTCTATTCCTTATTGTTGTGAGTAACCTTTACATACCAATCTTTCTTTGTTCCTTACAACTTCACCTTGTTCATTCATCTTATTTTTGAATACCCATTTAGTTCCTATCACATTCTTGTCTACTAGTTTGGAAACTAATTCCCATGTCTCTTTCTTTACTATCTAATCTAATTCCTCTTTCATAGCTTGTTTCCAATAGTCATCTTTACATGCTTCATTTGCATTTTTAGGTTCAACTTGGGATATCAGACATAGTTCTTTAATGATTCTTCTTCTTGTTATCACACCTAAAATCTCTACCTCTGATGATCTACTCAAGTGGATGATTCTTTGTCATATTCTTGCCTGAAGTAGGAGTTGCTATCTTAGCTCTTAGCTCTATTTAAGGTTCTAAGCTTTGTTCCTACCTTGACTTTCCTTCATTTTACAAATCATTGTTAGTCTCAAAGAATATTTCATCATTCCTTGGTTTAGTAACAACATTCTCATTATTTGAATTGTAATCAACTATTCTTTCTTGTATCCTAAATTTTTCATCAACTCTCACATTTGCACTTTCCATAATGGTCTTAGTGATTAGATTAGAACATCTATAATCCTTTCTTTTCAATGAATAACAAAAAAAAATACCTTCATCACTTCTAGAATCAAACTTACCAATATCATCATCTCTTTTGATATAACACTTACTACCAAAAATTTTGAAATACTTAACTGTAGGTGAGTAACCAAACCATAGTTCATAAGGGGTCTTATTTGTGTCTTTCTTGACTTGCACTCTATTCATTGTGTAGGCTAATGTATTCATAACTTCTCTCCAAAAAATCTTGGATACATCATTCTTAGCTAACATAACTTTTTTGCTTCTATTACTAATATATTTCTTCTCTCTGCTATACCATTTTATTTAGGGGTTTTTGGAGCTAATAACTATCTTTTGATTCCACTAGCTTCACAAGATACATTAAATTCATTTGAAGTAAATTCTCCTAATCTATCTGATCTTATAAATTTAATGTTCATACCTAATTTATTCTCAACTGTATTCTTGAATATCTTGAACTTATCAAATGCCTCAATTTTTTCAATTTTTTCTTTAAGAAATGCAACCCACATCATTCTAAAAAAGTCATCAACTAAACTCATGAAATATGTTTTACCATATAATCCTTTAGTCTTTGTAGGACCACTAAGATCTGTATCTACAATCTTTAATTTTTCTGTAGTAGTAAACTTCTTCCTCAGAAAAGAAGTTATGTTATGCTTTACCAATACATGGTCCTTGCAAATTGTGTTGGTAGGCTTTACAATCTTAGGGAAATCTCTAGCTGCAAATAGACTATTAGAATTCACAATGTTGTCAAAGTTTATATGACAAAATCTCTTATGCCATAACCAACATTCATCTACTGTTGCAAGCAAGCATGTCATTTTATTAAGGTTTAGTTAAAATATGTTACCTCTAGATTTGGTTCCTATTCAAATTACCTTTCCATCTTTGTCTTTGATAATGCATGTCTTCTTTATGAATTGCAACTAATAAAATTTATCCACTAGTTGTCCAACACTCAAAAGATTGCACTTCATACCATCAACAAAATATGCATCCTCAGTCTTAGTCTTACCATCAAGAGTTATAGATCAAATACTTTTAACTTGGCATGCTGCATTGCTTCCAACTCTGAAAATGCCTCCATCCTAAATTTGAAGTCAAAAAACTTGTTCATATCACCAATCATAGATGTGAACAACCACTATCAATTATCCAATCAGATTTCTTTTCAACCTTTGACACCAAACCCATTTTCTCTAGACTTTCTTCTTTAATAGCTACAAATCCAATTTCATCATCATTAGCACTTACGACTTGTTCATCAAAATCATCTTCTTCATTTGCATATAAACATTCTCTATCTTGTATAGGTTTGAAATTACCTCTATACTTTTTCTCTCTTTTAGGACACTTAGATGCATAATGACCAAATTCATTACAAGTCCAACATTAAATATTTTCTTACCATCTTTTTCTCTTCTTACTAGAAGGGCTACTCCTTCAATCTTTTCGTCCTCATTAGTTCTACTACTACTAGAAAAATCTCTTCTAGCACTTGTGCTCCTTGATAAACTAGGTTGAGTGTTCAAGGCACTAAAGCTATTTTTGTTCTGATTAATTCTCTAGACTATCTAAGCTTATTCTCAACTGCTTCAAGTCTTCCAAGTAATGTTTTCTTTTTGAAATATTTAGTACAAGATATCAACAACTGTATCATTTGAACTGTTGGCTTAAATGGTAGTGTTAAGCTCTTCAATATCTTCCATATCACCTCATCATCTTGCTTGGTTCCTCTTTGATATCTAATACTTGTAGTAATTTTTGATAATATGCCTAAAAATGGTCTTATAGATTTATCTTCCATCATTTTAGCATCTTGAAATGCATAAATCCAAATTTGTAACCTCAATTTCTTAAAATATTCATCTTCTTCAAAACTATTTTCCAAAGCTTTCTAAACCAGACGAGAAGTAACAAGTGACTTTACCTAGTTGTACTCAATTTTAGAAAGTGTAGATAATAATGCTTCTCTAGCTCTCATGTCACACATGAAGAGTTCCCTTTCTTCCTTAGTACACATTTTTAAATCTTTCTCAACAATGATTGTGTTTGTAGTGCCTTCCCCTAGTTCACATTTTGTTATCATTGCTGAACTCTTTTAGAACTAGTTTTATGTTGTTGGTTAGCAACATTCTTTTGAGATTATCAGATATTGTGCTATGGATTCAGTTTATTATGTGATGAGATTACTTAGACTCTACATTTCATGTATGTATGATGATTATTTTTAGTATTCACAATTGTTGATGATGATTATTACATTTCTTTCAATTATTAATGATGATTAGTAAGATGATTTATTATCATATGTGCTTTCTTATGGATACTTACCCCATACTTGCATGTGTATGGTGTGCGTGTTTTCCTTGCGTATTTTCTTTTGTATGGCGTGTCTGATGTGGTTAAGGAAGGGAGTCGTAGTCACCTGCTAGTCGGGATCTACACGATGCACCACTTCCTACCATTGTCTATTTAGTTTAGTATATATTGTGTTTGTACATGCATAGTTTTTATGCAGGTTGCAGGTACCGGGTATCAACTTCTCTGAATTGCCAGGATGAGCGTACCCTATCACATTATCTCAATGATAAGAGAGGAGAGATAAATTCTCAAGTCCAAATCCTAACCCTTTAAGCCATTTTTCCTAATTGAAAAATTAGGACAAATATCTGAGTTGAGTACCCTTCGAATATGTCGGATGACATAATTTGTGATATTAACCCTTGGTTTGATTTTGTATGTATTTTGGTTATGATGGGTTTTCATATTTTTACCCTTGTGAAGTCTTTGATATATTTTCTATTAGTTAAGCCTAATTAAAAAGATTTTAATTAATGGTTTAATTAAATGAAAAATTAATATGATATTTTAATATTTATTTTATTTAATTAATTGAGAAAATAATTAAATAAAATAATTAAATTTGAGAATAAAAATTTAAAGTTTAAATTTAGAATGTGACAACATTTATTTTAATAATAATATATTTGGAGTTCATTTCTAAATAAATGACTAAATAATATTATTATTAAAGCTAATAAATATTTTAGCAATTAAGTTTTGGAAAATGAAATTTAAAAGTGAAAAATATATTTTAAATTATTAAAAGATTCTAAATCTCATATGATTAAAATATAAATATATTAAGATTGAAAAGTGGAGATATTAAAGTTAGTGTATGAGACTTAATAAATAAATAAATAAAATTTGAAAAGAGTAAAGTAAATTAGAGTTTTAAGCTTGCATGGGAATTAACATGTGTCATCAACATGGGGGTTAGTGCATCAATTAAGCACAAGGTGTCTACAATTCTATGACTCATCAAAAAGAATTGGAAAAGACCCATGCTTAATTGGTGACACCTTTCAGCAGTTTCAAGAAGTATTCCAAAAGTTTCTTGAGAGCTCTTTATATTCAGGCATTCATAGAAGCTTAGAGAGGAGGTGGAGAGCAATTAGAGCATTGGAGGACTCAAGAACTCTAAAGAATGGAGCTTTCTCTATGAATTTTCTGAGGAAGAGCGAATTAGCATCAGAATCCGAGTAGATTCTTGTGATTTTTCTTATGCTATTTCTGCATCATGCATTCCTGTCTTCTTTGTGTCTTCCATATGTCTTCTGAGGAATTTCATATTTTTATTGTATGCATTTTCAATTTGGGCAATTAAATTTATTTGAGAATTTTATATGCATGGATTTAAAAAAAAGAGAAAATGGGTTGGGGTTCGAATTAGAATCAAATTGAAATAGATTTGAAATTAAAATAGAAATTTAGTTGAAATTTTGAATAGTTAGATGTAATCTTTCTATCAATTATATTTTTAGATGTGTATGAATAAACCTTTTTATGGTGAAATTTAGAGAACAATTATTTTAAGAGAAAATTCTTAATTCATCACAAACTGCACTGTCGCTGGCCCTTGGATAGACCCGAACTCAGTCATTCATAACTTTTTATTGGGATCGAACTTATTTGATCGCTCCAGTCAAAAGTGGCACAACTTGGCCCTCTCCAACATATTTAAATTTCAACCCAATCCAATGGTTCATTAGGGAGATATGGCCGTCGTACTGGGATTGTTTTATTCAAGGACAGATATTTCTCTATTTCCCATAACCAAGAGTTCTTTATGCTTAAATTTCACAAAAATAATATATCAAAGCATGAAATGAATTAAAGATATTATTGTAATCTTCCCTTATTAGAATCTTATTAATATGCATTAGTTTTATATGGTTTATTATCTAATCTAATTAAATCAAATTTAATTAAGATTAATTAATAGTAGAAGAAGTGTAATTAATTATTAGTCAATCTAAATGGATGAGAGAAAATTAAAAAAAAAGTGATTTTAATATAGTTTATATAGTGGACTTTTTATAATGTATATTGAATACTATTTAATATATATTAAACAATTTTAGAGTTGTTTAATGAAGATGATAATGTTAAGAATTTGGAGATTATTCATGTTAAAATCTACAATGAGTCTTATTGGTTTGTGATAGGGATCTCTTTCAAACAACGTTTATATAGAGAAAATATTATTAGAACAATTAGAAAATGGAGTCTAATGGTTGATTTTAATATTGATTAAATAATTGTAAGATGATAATTTATAAACTCTGAATGATATTGGATTAAAACTGAATTATTATGTTATTGGTTAATACGTTTGAATATCTTAATGGAGTTAAGAGTTAGCCAAATATTAACTAATGAGTTTATGGAAAGATTCTATAGATCGAGTATGTATAGTTTGAGGAGTTTATTATTTATTAATGTTTGTAAGGACTAGCAAACTATTAATAAATAATGGTTTAAATAGATATCAACAAATTTGATTAGAGTTAATCTAGTGGAAATTATTTATTGATTGAAGTTTGGTAAAAGATAATAATTTTTGCAGTTGGATTATAATTGATTTTTAATTGATTGATATTCATTGAGTTGATATTATAACTATGATATTAATAATTAAGTTGTGCGATAGAGTCTTATTTGAAAAGATTAATGATAATACGAATTTGTTAAGAGAATGTTGGTATTCTTTGAAAGATGACGAATATGGTCATTTAAGATTTTCAATAATTATTATTGAATTATTAATATGATCTTTTGAGTATTGAATTATAGTTGACTTTTATCATACATAATTATAGTTAGTTATTAGTCAACTGATATTAATTGGAACGTTGCTATGAATATGTAATTATTAATTAAATCAATCAATGAGAGTTAATTAGATTTAATTAACAATTAAGTTAAGTAATGAAGAATTAATTAATATAATTCTTTTAATAAGATTGTAGAAATATTGATATCAAGTTGATAGGTCTTATTCTTATGACTTGAATGATGACCTTAGATATTTAATGGTGAAGACTTAGTAATATTTAATTGAGGACTATTAGAATATGGACCTATGTTAATTGATTGATGTAATTGATCATTTTAATAAAGTTATAATCTCTTAGTCGAAGAATAATAATTGATCCTCTTATAATATAACGAATAATGATCCTAAAAAAGTTGAAAGGTTAATCAATTAGAATATGGATCATGGTTAAATATAAAGGACAATTTAATTAAGGTCAATGATGATGAGTTTAGTGAATATTTATCCTTAAGTTATTCTTAAAATGTAATTCTTAATAATGGAAGGGTAATGCTATCGGAGAACAATTGGGTTGACTTGTAGGTCAAATGATGAAACTTAAAACACTTAAAGTATACTTGCAAATAGAAAATTGGAAACCCCTACACATTATTCAACTATGTAAATTTAGTAAACCAAAACATGTGTTTGCATCGTGTATTCTATATGCTTCTTGTTTTGGGTTTTGGGTTGACTAGTGTTGACCGGTCCTAGGTTGCTACCAGAGGCTCGAAGGTTATGAGATGTGATGGCATGTTGATATTATTTGGTCTTGATCTTTATAAGCCCAACCATGGTTATGTGATCGTATGCTCTATAAAATATTTGTATTTGTTCTTCAACCTTCATGTGTGAAGTAGAGATGTATATATATCTGAGATGCTTGAGCTAATCACTTTTGAGTCATCGATCAGTTATCCTTGGATTACTTTCTAGTCACCATGATGGAACTAAATTGTGAATTTATTTCTTGATGATGTCGTGTTGCGACATGTTTGACTCAACCATTTTGGAGTCTTCGATCAGTATGATTTTGAGATATTCTTGGTTGCTTGTTGAGAACCATTTATCTTGAGATATATTTTGGTTATTGAGAACCAATTGATACTTATGATCATCAATGATGCCTTTAGTTGCCAATAGAGAACTGTTGTGGTCATGATTTTCTATGGATGCTTTTTCAGATGCTCATGGAGATTTGATGATTCTTATCTTGGAGATTTGATGATTTTTATTATGGATATTTGATGCTTTAATGCATATTTGATGATTTTATTATGGATTATCTTTTGTGATTTTGAGATTTATGATTCCATGAGCTTAGGGTAGGTAATCTACTTGTAGTATCGGGAAGTGGCTTGCAATGGGGGCCGGGGCCCTAAGTGGCTGTCAGGGTAACTCATTGTAAGTTTGGTTAATAAGTGATAACATTTACACACTAAATGGGGATTAAATAAAAATAAAAAGATAATTGTTTTGATGTTCTCGCCCATGCCTTGAGTGCTTGTACATGCTAGGATGGGAGTAGTGAGAACGCATGGTTGCGACCGTGCATTTTGTAGTATGCCTCGTTAGTATGAGAGGATACTAGTGGC
The DNA here is from genome assembly GCA_028749045.1 of Cupressus sempervirens. Classification (NCBI taxonomy): domain Eukaryota; kingdom Viridiplantae; phylum Streptophyta; class Pinopsida; order Cupressales; family Cupressaceae; genus Cupressus; species Cupressus sempervirens. Next base: position 879,041,766 of record CM053786.1, read on the forward strand.
CGCATGAGATCAGTATGGACCCGTGGAGTTTAGCTAACTGCCAGGGTAACTTGTACGTGATAATTGCAATGACAATTTCTCGCTTGCATAGTAGGTTTCCTACATGTCATTGTTGTGCCTCTGAGAATTAGATGTCAGTTTTGTGTGATGGAACCTTTGAGTTAGTATACTTTTAGGATTCCTGGACTTATAGAGATTTGTGCTTCATGAATTGATATCCTATTTGGGACTTGAGATTATCTCCTCAGCACGGTGGGAGTGAACCACTAAGGTTCCATGCGGTCGGGTGGTAGTGTATTTTCACTCTTATCATTTGAGATCTGTCCGAGACACCGTGGCTGGAGTATCCTTGGTTGGTATTTATTCTTCATTATGTTCTTGGAGTATTATGATAGATAATATACCTTATGATGGATGTATTTACTGGTATGTTTCTTATATTGATGATTTTCTTTACTTTGCATATGTTAATTGATGATTTATTATGCTTTACTTTGCATGTTAGTAGGATGTTTTAGGAGTGACATTCCTACTATGTTAATACCGATGATCTCTTCGGTGCTTTGGAATGTTACACACGAAGGGATGGCTAGGATCCACGATGGTCTAATGATGCTATTTACGGTTGGGAGGAACCATGCACTTAGTTATTTATGTTTGTGATATATGGTTATCTCTTATGATGGATGTTTATATCTTTATGATGATGATGTATCATGTATGATATGTGGTTTCATTTACTTTAATTGCATCATGGATTAATATTGGATGATGATGTACTTTATTTACTTGGATGATTATTCTTTTAAGCTTTTCATACCCTGTGATATGTACAGTGGATGATTGAGCTAAACTAAAATATAATTACAAAAGGACACTTGTATATTGTTTAAGTACATTGGATGTATCATTGTTATTTCATAAGTATGGGATGTTAGATGAATAGTTAATTTAGATGTGATATAACGTTAAGGGATCTTTAAAGAATGTAGCTTGTTATGTATATATGTTATGTTTTTTTTTATTTGAATTGTTGCTATTGCTTCCGCAAATGTTATGAATGGTTTTATCTTTCATGTTTAAAAAAAATAAAAAAAAATTGTTTGGCAAATTTAGTAAAATTCTTTGGATCCCTTGGCGGGGCATTACAACGTTTTATGATTTTTCCAAAATCTAATATCCTAGACCCATACACAATAGATGTGTCTTCATCTTTCCTTCCAACTATCATAATTTCTTCTATCAAAGTTTAGACTATCCTTTCTGAATATGTTCACAATGGATCTCCCAAAGTTTTTAAACATTATCTTCAAGGACCTAAAGCTCTGATACCAATTGTTAGAAATAGTAGTCCACCAAGACAACTAGGGGGGGCGTGGAATTAGTTATCTAATGATTAAATTTTTTATCTACCTTAAAAAAACTTAACCATTCAACCAAAGTAAACAAAAACCATATAGAGATGCACATACACAATTACACTATATATGTTAACTAGGGAAGCCCTTAATCAAAGAGAAAACTCTAGTGCAAATGATGCCCACAAGATGATCTACTAATATAAATATTCCTTATTAGAGGATGGACCATATTATGAGTCCTTGTCAGGAGACTTTGAATTCTTGTTAGAAGATTCCAACCCTCTTAGGTGTTGTAGAAGATAGAAGGACCCACTATCCAAATAGCTTCTAGGGCAAGATCACTAAACTCACTGTCCAACTGGCCTCTCAACTATTCCTTGTAGAATAATTTTTTGTACTATACTTTAACTTCTTTCCTCTATCCTGCCAACTAGACCAATCAGTGTCAGACCTTGTAGACTAGGTCATGAAACTTGGATTCAAGTATCCAACTTTGGATCACATAATAAAATCTCGCAACAAAGTTTCCTTCACCTTCTCTCTACTCTGCTCAACTTCACATTCCACTTTTTGTGCTTCTTAGAATCATTCATACATCTCATACATGACAAAGGAAAATTCCTTCCTTTATACCAAATCCATAACATAATTTTTGAGTCAACTGTTACACCTTCTCAATTAATTATTATAGGACCACATTAAGAACACATTACACTTAGCAATAACATTAATATTTCACCTTGCAACTTAAATAACTTTCCCTACATGTAACATTATGATGAGCAAGCTTGGCCACATCATCACAAACATGTGTTATTCACATCTTTAACCTCAACTTCTCATAATAACAACTCTGCTAAGAGATATAACAAGTTTACCACAACATACCTTTGTAAACTCTATCTCAAAATGGTCTTCACTAAAACTTGCATAACTTCTTCTAGACTTAATATCTTATGCTTCTAAGGTTAGTTTCATATACTAGACACTTAGTACTATCTCCCTTTAACCTTTCTTAGTGAAAATGCTCAACTATTTATCCATAACAACTTGATCTCTATACTATTCTTCTGCCAGATACCACTGAAAACTATTATATTGACATCAATGACAAACACAATCATGAATATAACATATCTATTAGAAATATAAGAGGAGTAATTGAGAGGGGAGGGGTGAATTAGTTACTACAAAAATAAATCCTAGATCCCTTAGATATTAGTACACAAGAAAAAACTTTGAAAACTAAACTCTGGTGATGCTTGACGAACACACAAAGATGTTGTAACTCGACAAACATTGAGAATGCTTAGTAATTACTTAACATGAAAATATTAAGATGTTATCTATAATTATCATTACTTTAACTTATTTTAAAACTTAGAAAATAAATAACATGAACACATTTGACACCAAGATTGAACATGCAAACCCAATTTGGAAAAAACCACCAATTGCAACTAGTTACTATTTTTCACTCTTCTAAAGTGAGCCCTGTTAGGATCCAACCCTATTAAATATTACAAAATACATTATTAGGTGTGACCCTATTAGAGTATTTAATCACCTTGTAAGGAGTGGCCTTGTTAGAGGTCTTTAGACAATTCAATAGAACTACCATCTTGTTAGAGGATTTACAAATAATTATTAAGCCAACTTTGTTAAGGGATTTAGATCATTGCTACAATGATTAGAGTGTAACAATGAAATGACCTAATTTGGATACAATTGAAATTCTGATTACAAATCTCTATTCTAGCTTATACTTGATCTTTCCTAATCGAATATATCTTTTCTACTCCATAAGGATATTTAGCTTATCCTTCAAGTTCGGTTCTTCTTAGCATCATAACATCTTCCATATATTCATACTTTCTCAATCTCAACTTGATCTTATATTTATATCTTTCATATTTCCAAGTTGGATAGAATATAACTTAGAATAATTAATATTCATCTTCATAGTCAGCTAGAACCATCAGATAAATAATTTGAATCAATATGCCAAAATAAGATAATCCTTCATTAGTCGACCCTAGTCAATAAACACTAACTCAAAAATTTTTCTCTTATGTTAACCAACTAAAACTCAGTCAACATTTCATATTAGTAAAGTTCCTTTGGTAACTAAGTGAGCTTAGTTAACACTAGTTCCATCCAATGTTCCTTTCATCAATTGAGTGAGCTCGATTAATATTCATCTTCTACAAACTTTTGTTTGATGCCCAAGTGAACTTAGTTGAAATTTTCTTTTGAACTAGGCAAACTTAGGAATGCTAGGTAGCCACAAAAAACTGTCTTCAATGTCTGAGTGAGCTCAGAATGCACTTACTGGTAATGATATGATATTTTGTGTAACATCAAAGACAATACACAATTAATTAATTGTTCCAACAATCTCCCTCTTTGACATTAATGACAACACAACATGTTATAGTACAATGAAATTTTGGAGCAAGAATAATGTAAGGAATGTATCCTTAGTTTCATTCTAATTTTCATCCATGAGAACTCCCTCTATCAGTATGAAATTCAATTTATCCCTCTTTGAAAATTCTTCTCTTCCAATCTCTCTCTTTGACATCTCTTTATTATGACAGTTACACACTTCTCCTTCTTTTCAAAAAAATTTCTATGGGATATGACAATATACTTTGCCTTTTTTGACAACATATGCCAAAGACAATGCTCAGTAAAAGTCAATGTACCTTAAGTATTGATTCATTTGCAATATGCCCTTGTCAATATTGCATCAACTATTTGATCTTCAACATACTTTGGTTAATACATCACTAAACTTCATTTAGTGAGCTTTAGATAGGGGAATGATCCCTAGCTTACCTCTTAGTTTCAAAAATGCATCCTTAGGTAATGGCTTGGTGAACATGTCTACAATTTATTCTTTTGTATTCACATATTCTAATCTAAATTCTTTATCTTGTACCAATTCTAATGCAGAGAAGGAAAATTAATCTATCAAAATCTGCATATTAGCTTGATATCATCTAAATAGACATTGAATTAAGAGGCTCACCACCTTTTCACATTCCAAAACACTAACACATGTTGTCTACTTGATATAATGAAATCACCCTTGATAATAAACTCACCAACCTCCCCATCTTGAAAACTTTACCACAACCTTTACTTAATGTCAGAGATTGACAAATATTAGGTTCCTCTATCTTCACTTGCAGTGACCTATTTTCCTTTATTAAGTTAGTTAGTGGAACTTACCAACCTCACTACTATCATAGTTGTTGAGATTCAAACTCAACCTTCATCCTCATTTGACTATGTCATGTACCCTTCATTAAAATCAAGCATCCATGGTATGTCATGTATTTCCTTCTCATCTCATGCCACTATTGCATTATCACCCTCCCCTCCTTCCTTTTCATTAGGCTTCCATTCTGTCCTATGGCATGACCACCCTCTTATTACTCATTCCAGTTCTCTTAGTGACCTCTTCTCTCTGTATTCCCATTGGGTTCTCTTTCTATCATAAGCTTGTCTAACTAACTTGCCACCATTGTGCTCTTCTTGCTTGCTATTAGGTAAATGGTTCTTTGCCAATGCAATAAGTAATTGTCTTTATGGTAAGAATCTCACACATCAGGATGGTCAAATTGCTATAATCCTTTCTCAAGAAAACTACATTCACAATTCCTAAAGAGTTTGTTGGGACTCAAAATTCAACCACCGATTTTGAGTACCATTGAGAAAATTAAACCCTATAAGTGCTTTTTAATACATATGTACCTGGTTGTACTTGTGAGGCCTAAGAGGTGTTTAATGTTTCTAACACCTTGCATTCAGTATATATCCATTTTTCCAATGAAGATAAAATTTCATTCTAAGCCATTTCGTGAAGTCCTATTTTGAGCAATTTCCAAATCTGCAATTTCACCTAGGTGTCAAACAATGATAGGAGGTTATGTTTTCTATTAAATATCTTGCACCCAATAATGTTTCATGACTCACCACTTTGGGAGTTTTTAGTGTCCATACTAGAGAGCCTATGTTTTAGATTTTAAGTTGTTTCAAATCTATTTGCCTAGGTCTTGAATCCCTCAAAGTTGGTCATTTATTGTTGTCATGTTAATGCAATTTGTTCTGAAATCTGGGAAGCCCTGTTTGACTTGTGATAACTTTGACTTAGTTTACCATGATGATAACATTCCTTTTAAATTGAATTTTAGAGGTTAGGGACTTACTATGTTTCAATTTTGAGCTTATGATGAATCTATTTGATTAGTTTTCAAATGCAATTCCAAATGTGATTCCAAATGCAATTTCTAATTTTTTATTGGTATCATAAAAGGTAGATTTTTTGGTACCCCTATTTGTGATATCATATCTTTGAATACGTGATAGGTGAGATTGAATGAATTGTACCAATGTGTTCTCCTTTGAAAATACGTTAAGTGTACCAAATTTTAGATCTTGATGAATCCATCTGCAAACTTTCCTAGGTCCATTCCATTCACAAAAACTGCTTTTCTACCAATGCTTCCAGTCTGCAAATTTTGAGTAGCCCACTTTGACTACTCAACATATGTGCACTATTATTCATCATGATCCCTAATTGAAAATTTATACTCTCCTCATGATAGTGAACCAATGCCCCAGTTTTCATTTCCCCAAGTGTCAGTTCGCTTAGTATTCAAAGCCAAATCTGAACGCAATTTATAGTTTTCTAACATGTTTTCTTGCAGGTAATTCTAAGAGGGCAACTTTGACAGTCAATATCTTTTGACTGAGAATTCATCATGAGATGAGATTTGATAGGGTAAGATTGTTCTGAACAAAAAATTAGTAGTTTTGATTTTAAAGCCCGGTCAGATGCTTTTGTCAGTTTTTAAAGCCAGCTGACATGCCCTGTTTGCACAAAATCATAGTTTGCAAGTGCTTGACTTTGATTCCAGTCAGTATCAAAGTCTCAATGCATCAATTTGCAATGTTAAGTGTTTGAAAATGATTTTTTTTAGCCGGACCTGCTTTGGGGCCTGACTAATTGTACAAGTTGATCAAATGAGTAGAGAAAATAAAGGACGATCCCACTCATTGTCTCATGATGATGTTTTGTTCATTTTCTTGAATTTTATGATTTATTGAGTATATACATGTACACATCCACATGGGAAAAGATTGGTGAAAGTTGGTAGCTTGTGATAGAGCTCTTTTACAAATGAGGGCTTCCACTTGAGAAATAATGTTGGAGATTCATGATGGAGATATTGCCATTAATGTCAAAGAAAAGAAAGAAATATTATTGATGATATTATGATGATGATGCAACAATTACTTCATCTATTCATATTAAAGATTGTGCATTTGTAAATGGAAAGAAATATCAGATATGTGAGCAATTTAATAGAAGAAATAGGGGACATATTACTAAAGGAAGTATAATGAAGATAGCATAAGCAATTGAATACTATTTTAGAAATGATACCATAGAAGGATTCCATGAATGTTAAATATATGTTTGCACAAAATCATTTTCATTAAACAAGATATAATACAAGACAAAAATTAACATACTCCTAGTATGACATCTATCAAGTTATACAAAGCTGATGAAAAATAATGATGCAAAACTCAAAGATCAAAGGAGACATGCTATGATTAGATGTGGAAAACTAGTATGAAAGGTGAGAGAATTCTTAGCAAAAGGAGACACCATCATGGAAGCTACGTGGAATAGGGGAGGCATTTCTTTGAGAGGATGACATATAATGAAGGAGCTCCATGTCTAGAGAAAGGGAGACAACATGAGAAAGAAAGAGACATGTTGCAAAGACTCTGTAGTGTGGTAGAGATTAAATTCTACACCAATACCTATGTGTGAACTGGTGATACATATGTAAACAAAAACTATAATTCTTCATCATGGGGTCCAGGATGTTAACTAGTATGGTCAAGTAGTACTTGTTCCTTGTTTAACCTTCAGAATCCAACAACGTGGCCTGCTCAAACATAAAATTCTAAGCCATGCCACCTTGTATTTTTCTATCCTCATAGTTTGACATGTAGTGACCAAAAGTTTTCTATCTTGCCTTTGGCAATTCCAACCAAGTCTGTATTGATTTCTTCTACTAAATAAAAGGAAAAATTAAAAATAATATCAACACTAAAATTAGAAATTTGAGCTAGCATATACATAAAACTTATAGGCATGATATTCTGCTCATCCTCACCGAAAACCCTACATAGAGTCCTATATATCTCCACAACCCAAGAAGTGAAATATTCTTTTTTAAAAGGTTCCTGAGTAGATGTTGTGATCACTGGTAAGTTCCCAATCATGCATATCTATGCCCTCAATGCACCCTTTTTGATCTTATCCCTTTTATATAAATATTCTTTTCCTAATTCTTGTAGGTCAATATGTATATGATAATTTGATAGTGGGTCAAGACCAAAAAATTCTCAAATTTCCTCAAGGCTTAGTGTGATCAGACACTCACTATCCAACCTTCTCACTACTCTAACTATTGGGTCATATGTTTTAGCAATAACCTCTAATAGGTCATAATCTATAAAACACTAGGGACCACTAGTTTTCCTAAGTCAATGTTACAAATATTCCCATGAGGGAAAATAATTTCCTTTCTAAGAACCATTTTTTGAAGAGACAAAGCCTAGTTTGAGAAGTTTAGTTCCCCTTATCATACAATCCATTAGCAATTTTGAGTCTAGGGTTTAGAGTGGTTAATTTCTTCACTCGAGCAGATTCATTTGTGGACTCAGGCAAAAATTCAAGGAGGTCACCATGTATGTTTCTAGACGAATAATCGACCTGACCTAAGAAAAATTTCTTTGGAGGCATGGTGATTAAAATTGTAGAATACTAGAAAGCTTAATATATAATGGACTATGAAACTTACTTCCTCTTCATTCTCCTATAACTGTAATTCTATGACACACAGTGATTATTGGAATTTCTTCATATTTTAGTCACCAAGCACAAGTTTTCAATAACTCTGAGCTCTTTGGAAGCCTGGCGATTTGTTTTCATATGAAGGAAAAAATAAATATTTCTACAATATACTATGTTCTTGGTTCACATGAGGAGCTTTCAATTTTCATAAATGAGCTGTAAGGAGAACAAGTGGCACCACCTTCTATTTTTAAAAATATGTTATCAATTTCAAAAAATCTGACGATCCAGGAATAAAAACAAAAGATGAGTCATTTTCTTCTTTCCAAGATAGAAGTCAAACCAATAAAATTTCTTTATGTAAGCCTTTCATTTATTTTTGGTAACTTGGGCTAGACCCACTAGCACTTATGGACATGTGTTGCCTTCTCACTATGTCGCCAAGCATAAATAGTGAGCAATTTCCATATGTGACATAACAACCACTATTGATTCATTATAATTTGATGATGTGCATTTGATCACTATTTCAATGTGACTATGGTGGATCCCTCCATCTCTTTCTTTGGTTTCCATGTCACATGGAATAAAAATCGTGCAACTCTTGATGGTGAGTTGGCAATAGTCATTGACGAAACTTTGATTTGACGATCCCAACTCTTCATCTATCCTTTTCTTGAGTGCTTTTCCATGTCATATGTGATGTGGCAACACTTTGACATGCTAGAAAACTAGATATAATATTTTAATTCCTTTTATAACACTATAAAATCAAGCCTCTCCATATCTTGTCTTTTTTGGTAAGGTTCTATGTCACTACTAGGATAAAAAATTGGTTTTTGGTCATGACATAGTGACCACCACATTCTTTAAAAAATCATACACAAGAAAAATACACGTGTTCGTAATCATTTTTCCATATGCGACATAACAACCACCACTGATTCATTATAATTTGATGACGTGCATTTGATCACTATTTCAATGTGACTGTGCTAGGTCCCTCCATATCTTTCTTTGGTTTCAATGTTGCATGGAATAAACATCGTGCAACTCTCGATGGCAAGTTGGTGATAGTCGTTGATGAAACTTTGATTTGACAATCCCAACTCTTCGTCTGTCCTTTTCTTGAGTGCTTTTCCATGTCATATGTGATGTGTCAACACTTTGACATGCTGGAAAACTAGATATAATATTTTAATCCCTTTTATAACACGATAAAATCAAACCTCTCTATGTCTAGTCTTTTTTGGTAAGGCTCTATGCCACTACTGGTATACAAAATTGGTTTTTTGGTCATGACATAGCAACAACTGCATTCTTTAAAAAATCCTGCACAAGAAAAATACACATGTTCTTAATCATTACCAACATGTCATAATGATTATGTGCTAACTAAAGAACTTTCGAAATCGCCATTCAATATAACTTTTGCCGTATTTCATCTTTTTAGGCAAGTCGCTATGTCACTATCGATAGGATTCCTTGATTTTTTGGTCACGATATAGTGACCTCTTTAAGGCATTAAGAAACTCTAGTACCAAGAAATATCCCATGTTTTTGCCATTATTACTACAATCAATGCTTCTAACAATACATCATAAGCATACAACCTCATTAAAAACAAAAAAAATTTATGGTGCCCATCCATTTGTTAGTCTCATGCTTTTTGATTTTCATGGCAAGGTGCGATGTCGTTATCAGTAGGATTCATGCATTTTATGTTCATGACATAGAGAACTCCTAGACTTTACCAAAACTGGTGATGGAAAACAAAGCACCTTCAAACTTATCCATTTCTCCAATACTAACATTTTTGACATCAATCTGACCATTGAGAACTTTAAAATAATGATAAACTAGCACCCATTTTTCTATTTCCTATCATTGTCTTTATGTTTCATGATGGTTGCCATGTTGCATATGATAAAAAACTTACAACTTTGCTATTTGACATGACAACCACCATAGATCTAGAAGAGATTTGATGGTAGGAGAAAATTTGGGAAGAGGAGATTGAAAGTAAAGAATTTTAAAAGGCTCTCCCAAAAAAAATTCCACTTTCAAATTTGAATCACTCACTAAAACTTTAAAAAAAATAGAAATGTATGACCTAACACATCTGCCTGGGGTACAAAAATTAAAAGGGTTTCACATTGAAAAAAAAAATGAAACTTTGCACAAACCAAACCCTATCCTACAGGAAAAAAAACTTATCTAATTTTTTACATGCAAAAAATCAAACCACCAATAGCTCTATCTAGGGATTATAGACTACTTGTGTCTATGCAAGAATCTAGAATCTTTGGTAGAGTAGACCACATACTTGACCAAGAATGACAATTTATAAGAGAGTAACCACAATAGAAAAACACTATGCACAAGAAGTATATACAAAGACAAAAAGGATATACAAATGTATAGAAACCCTAAAACTACTATTCATGGATAAAACAAGTATTTTACCAAAAATACCTCTTCAAGAACTGCCCATGAACTTGCAGCTCAAGATTGTTACCTAATAGATCCTTTAACAAATAAGAATCCTCTCCCCATGAGGCTTCAATTAGATAAGGGCCTAACCATATAGGATCAAATTTTCCATGTTTTCCCTTTATCCTCAATCCTAGCATTCCACATGAGGAATAGATCTTCAAATTCAAATTTCTTACTCATTGTTCTCCTATCATAAAGTGTCTTAACCTATAGTTGCAACTTCTAATTTTTGAGAGAGGCTTCCTTCCTGGTCTCAGTCAATCCTACCAGCTCATCTAGTCTTTCCTACATGTCATCAATAATATCCTCATCATATTTTTGGATGTAATCATAGAGTCCCATTAAATTTTTGTGTGGTATCCTTGCTTGGATTCCATACACAATATCAAATGGTCCTACTCCTATATCCTTTTTTATAGTCACCTCGTCAGCCCATATTGCTAATTGCAATTTAGAATCCCAGTCTTTCTTATTATCATCTAGTGTTCTTTTTATTACTTTCAACAAATTTTTATTAGTGGATTCAACTTTTCCATTTCCTTGTGGATAATATGGAGAAGATACTAATCTTGTAATCCCATACTTATCACAAAATTTTATGAATTCCTCAAATCTAAAACACATTGCATTATCTGTCACAATCCTTTGAGGATAGTTGAACCTTGAAATGATGTTATTTAGTAAACAAATTTTAACAACTTTAATAGTTGCATTTCTTGTAGGAATTTCCTCTTCCAATTTTGTGAAGTAATTAGTAGCAACCAATATCCATGAATATCTAGTACTAGATTTAGGAGAGATTTCTCCTATAAAATCCATTCCCCATTGTTGGAATGGTGCTTGAACTTCCATTGGTTTTAATGGAGTGTTTCCTAATTTTTTTAACTTCCCTACAAATTTTTGAAAGACATCACAGCTTTCTAACCATCATCTAAGCATCTTTTAAAAGGGAAGGCCACCAAATCTGACTCGCATCACCTTGTGTGTAGTGATCTTGGCCATATAATGTCCTCCAAAGACTCTAGAATCCATTTCCTTCAATATTTCTCTTGATTTTTCTTGATGAACATATTTTAGTTGCACTCCCTCAAAGTTTCTCCACCATAAGCTGTTCTAGACAATAATATATATGATGGCTTGTAACTTAGTGCTTCTTTTTTCATTTTTAGTTAAATGAGATGGGGCTTCCATGTGTTGTAAATAATGAACGATATTAGTATGCCATTCACAATGGTCCATGTCACATAAGTTTGACCTCAAATCATCTATTACTATATTTCTCTAATTAGCATTTAAGTTGGATTGAGCCATAAGCTTAGCTAATCCTTCACCTCTTACCAATTTTGTGATCTGAATTTCAATGTTAAATTCTTGGATTCTGTTGATCCATCTGCATCTCCTATCTAATACCTCCTACTAAGAAAAAAATGTCCTTGACAGCTGCACTAGGTATGAATGCAATAACAATGGCACCTATAAAACAACACCTAAAAGCATTAATAGCCTTCACCAAGGCATATGCTTGTTTTTCATTTATATCATATTTTAGTTCAGTAGGTTGTAATGATTTACTAAAGAAAGAAATAGGTTGTTCATATCCTTCCTCATTCTTCTGTAACAAAACTATAGCTATAGTATGGAAAGATGCAAAAGAGAATATGTGCACTGGTTTGTTATAATCTAGGGTCCTAAGAACTAGACCATTTTTTATGGTAGTTTTAATGTCGTAAAATGCTTGTGAAGGTTCACCATCCTAGTTGATAATAGCTCCCTTCTTGAGCATTTTTAAAATGGGTATACTAATCTGAGAAAAAATTGTAACAAATCTCCTCAGGAAGTTTACTTGCCCAAAGAAATATTGTATTCCTTTTACATTTCCTAGCTTAGGCACCTTGTCAATGGCTACCACTCTTTCAGGATCTATCTTTACTCCATCCTTTGATACTATGTGTCCCAATAATTTTCCTTCAGTTATCCCAAACTTACATTTCTTTGGATTTAAAGATACCAAATATTCCAAGGCTTTGATAAAGATCTTTTCTAGATGGTTGTAATGATCACTAGCTTTCTTGGAATATGTTGTAAGGTTGTCTTGGTATACCACCATTAATTTATTAGTATACTCATGGAATGCTACATCCATAGCTCTTTGAAAAGTGGCACCTGCATTGATCACACCAAATGGCATCCTCACATATAAGTAGGTTCCCCATGGAGTTGTAAAAGCTATTTTAAATTGTCCACTCTCCTTCAAAAGGACTTGATTGTATCTTGAAACATAGCTTCCATATTTGGTAGTCCATAATTATCTTTAAGGGATGCAATGTTCAAATTTCTAAAGTCTACACATAATCTTATGTCTCCATTCTTTTTTCGAATAGGTACCAAATTTGAAACCTAGGTGGAATGTCTAATTGGCTTAATTCCCTCCACCCCTTAACTTCATCAACTCCTCTTGCATTTTTGGGGCTAGAGTGGGACTTACTAGTCTTTGTTTTTTTCTAAATTTTTTTACATTATCTTTTAGTGGTATGACATGTTGGAACACATCTTCCCTATAAGCCTTAAGGTCATCATATGACCATGCAAAGACATGTCTATACTTCCTCAACAAATCAACCAGTAGTTTTCTAATTTTAGTAGGCAAGTCTTGGCCAATGTAAACCTTCTTGGGAGCTTCGGCAGTACCAAGACTTACTTCTAATTCTTGAGGCGTAGGGTCCCTAGTCCTAGGTTTTACTCTATCTTAATTATCAAAAATATTCTCCAAAACCACTAACCCCTTAGGTTTTTCAACTGCATAATCTCCTACCCAAAAATAGTTTCCTTGCCATCAAGGGTTTCAATTAAATCACTACAATTTATTTCTTAACCATGGTATTTGTCCTCACTTAACATGAAGTTTAAAATATCCTTGCCATCTTCAAAAACTTTCCAATTTTCAATATTTTTAGGTATTGAAGGTCTATTTTGAACTTCCATTTGTGAGATTCTAGCAAATGACATTTCCCTAGGTTTGATTGCTACATTTTCTAGTAAATCAACCATTTTATTTTGACTTCTATCTCTCCATGAAATACCAAATGCATCAAAAAATTCTATCTGATCCTAGACTGCATTTCAATATTGTTTCAACCTTTTGTTTTTTGAAGCATAAGTTTCATTTATTTGTGAGATAACTAGTTCATAATCACCTATGACATGCAACTTTTTGATTCCATGATGGATGACAACTTTTAGTCCTAACAATAGGGCTTCATACACTACTATATTGTTGGTACAAGAAAATTTTAGAGTAAATGAATATTTGAAGGTATTCTTCTTAGGAGAAACAAAAACTACCCCTACCCCTAAACCTTCTTTAGAACTAGCCCCATCAAAGTAAATAGTCCACAAAACTGATGAATCCATATAGCATTCCACTTCATGTTCAACCACAAGAGGAAATTTCTCTACTTCTTGAATGAGCAATTCTTCCCTAAAAGTATTTACACTAGTGTCCAAAAAGCAAGTTGAATCCTTATCAATGGCTTCTCCTAGAATTTTATTGACCCTTGGCTCTCTATCTACCCTAACTGCCTTATCACCTATATGGAAATTTGCATAGGACAAATCACATTATAGACTAGCTCCCATAGTAGCACTCCACTTTCTAGAGAGCAACATCCCATAATGTGGGTGGATTTCAACCACAAGGACTGACATGGTCAATTCTACATCAGGGTATGCAACTAAGTTGAATGGTAGTACACTGATAGTACCTATACCATGGACTTCTCTAGCATCTATACCTCTACATCTACCTTGTTTAGTATCTACCTTCAGACCTAAAGCTTCCATGACTTGAAAAGGCATGATGGTGTTAGATGCTCTTGAATCTATCATGCAGTTCTTTAGGGTTTTTCCTTTTATGATCAAACTAAGAAAAAATGGGTCAATATCTTCTATGTAAGCTACTAATGAATCATCCAAAAACATTTGTGGGATTTGGAATATAATACCATTATCTTCTACCAATACTAGGGTTTGTTGAATGGCACTTGGTTCAACCATATTACTATTCTTTCCTATCCCACCCAGTAATGATAAGGCCTTACTCTTGTGCTCCTCAATTCTAAATAATTTAGACAAAGGTACTTTGATAGTAATTTGTTACAACATAGATATCATATCAATAGGTTCAGACACAGTGGGCTTCACAAGCATACCTGAAGTAGAAGTCCTTTGAATAGTAGGCACTATGATCTACTTTGCTAAATTAGATGCTAATTTTTTTTCTTGCACTACTGTTATAGGGGTATCACTTGTTTGAAATTGCACTTTCTTTTTAGGCTTCCACTTCTAGATTTTATTGTCTTTGGCCTTTGCTATCTTAGTATGAGTCTTGCTACTCTCATCCTTCATTTTCTATGTAATATCCTTGAAGAGTATACTAGAAGATTTGCTAGCATTATTTC
Source organism: Cupressus sempervirens (assembly GCA_028749045.1). Lineage (NCBI taxonomy): Eukaryota > Viridiplantae > Streptophyta > Pinopsida > Cupressales > Cupressaceae > Cupressus > Cupressus sempervirens. Next base: position 879,056,966 of record CM053786.1, read on the forward strand.
CAATTGTTCTATTCCTTAGGTTATAGGTATTGTGCACTCGAGAGATCATTTCTGTAGTGATTTTGTCAATCTCTTCCTTTGAAGGCATTCTCAAGTTTATATTATCAACATTTGAGGATACATTACATACCTTGTCTTTATCATAATTTTCATCATTTGAGAATACTTGTTGATGATGTAGCTAGTAAGAAATTCTCTAACTAGTAACATCATCCTAATGTTCCTCTAAATCAAAATCTACACAATCATCAAACATACCTACCATATTACATCTCACATTACCATGGTTCTTTTCTTCTCCTTCTTCATGTTGTGTACTTTGATTTGAAGAAAATGATTGAGAAACTATGCAATAGTCTACAGAGTGGGGTGATTGACATATGATGAACCATGGAACATCATTATTCATATCAATAGAGCTTCTCTATAGAGGATCTGGTGTACCCTTATCTTTTACATTCTGGGTTTGGTTGGGAATTGGTTTACCATCCTTCCATTGAGTGGTATAGGGGTAATTTTGCATTCTTGGCTATCTATTGAAATGATTATTATTTGACAGGGCCTTCTCACCAACAATAGGTTTGTTTGAACTAAAATTTGATGGTTTCATCTTTTTTAATAAGTCTAATACTTGACCTATTGAGGGTTTTTCAAGTTTCTTACCTGTGGGAGTTTTATCAACTTCCCTTTTGTTGTTATTCTTGGGATTGAATAGCTTTGGATCATCTCTCCTCCCAAGCTTACTAGATGTTGTTCTATTATTTTCAATATTTACTGTAATTCTGAAAGCATCCCTCAAATTCTTAGGTTCCTCATCCATCAACTAATAAGCCATGTTGCTATCAAAAGCATTAAAATATGTTGTAATACAAACATCCTCATTCAATCTCATAACTTGAAACAACTTATACATTCCCTTTTGAAACCTTACCTTGAAATCAAATGTAGATTCATTAGGGTTTTTCTTGATGTCATTGAAATCATTCAACGTAAAACCAAAATTAGTATTGTCTCCATATTTTTCATTGAAATTTTTTTCCATACCACATCTTTGCTTAACTTCAAAGTCATTCAACATTTCTACAAAGATTCTCAAGTCTTCCTCTCTAGTGACAACATTATTTCCAGAGAATTTAACAACTTTATCTCTTAGATCAAAAGATATGGGATGATGGAAACCAAGACTCCCTACAAATGATATTTGTCTAAATTTTTCTATATATATAGGATTTTTCTAAAAACCAATAGCATTGGATGTGCATGTTGTATTGGCTTGATTTTGAGCAATATTGGCTTGAGATTGTTGTATTTGGATAGTAGGGATTAGGATACTAGTAGTGGATGAAGAGACAAGGGCAGACTAATGCATAGCTTGACTAGATATTACTAGTCCACAACTAGGCACATAAGTTGTAGTTTGAGTAGATGAGTTGGGCCAAGAAGCTAAAGTAAAGTTAGAATTAATGAACTGAAACTTTCTCTTAGTTTCTATTGCTTGAGCCTTATTCTCAACCTTCTCAAGTTCTTTTGCCATATCATCTTTCTCTTTTCTAGCCTTTTCAAGATCAAGGTCCAGTTTAGACATGGGAGGATTACATATTTTCTTAATACAGCTTGGGGTTCATTTATTTGAATTCCTATAGCTTTGTCCTTTCCTTTATTTGTGGGTTTTATAGTAGGTTCTACAGGATCTGTTTGGACTTGAGAAATGATAGGTTATTGCCTTTGGCTCATGAGCTTTTCTTATTCTAGAACCTTAGATCTTAAACTATCTACATCTCCAAACATATCAGCATGAAGGAGTGAGGTCCTTTCTTCTAACTTCTTGTTTTGTTCTTTCAAGGCAACCATCCTTCTAAGTAGGTTATCTCTTTCAATAATGGAATTTAAGGTGGCTTCCTATCTTTCTTTCTCCAAATAGACATGCTTAGCCTCCTCTTCTGTAACCAATTTCTTCAAGACTTCTATCTCTAAATAGACATCTTTAGGATCTGTAGAAGTTGCTTCTGAATTAGCAAGATCATCAAGATTTATAAGATTGGTCTCCATAAATGGAAATATTTCCAAATCCTTCATTATGATTCATATCTAATCTATGAAATGTATCTCCTACTAAGGAAACATTCTCATCATGATAAACTTGGTCTTCTTGTAGTGGAGTACTAAATATCCCTCCCAAAAACCTCATAGTTTCTAACTCAAAACTCAATGAAGAGGATTTCCTTCCTACCAATGGTTGGTATTAAGGGTAAACTGATGTATTACCTTTTGTTTTCCATGTGGGATTTCCATGTAGTTTCTTTTTGCCTTGATTCTTCCTACCATCTTGGGGAAAATTAGTATATAAGGGTATATCAGGATTGGCTCTTGTGTAAGCTCTTGTATTCTTCCTTTTATTAGCCATTAAGAGGGAGTTTCTTATTAAATAAGCACTAGCTCCAAAACCTTGACTGATTCACCACCCTATTCTAGGGAAAAAATGATAGTAAGATAGATTTTGACTTCAAACGAAAAAGTACAATAAAATACCAAATTACTTTATAACATAAGGGGCCAATCACATAAAACACATGATTGCAACTCTTTCTTGATAGATAAGACACTTCATAAAGGCTGTGTACATCAATGTACACTTATGACACTAAGGTTGTTTCTCTATCTTTTTAAATTCTCAAGGTTTGTTATTGAAATAGGAACACTACAACCACAAATAGTACTACAAAATGATCTAACACATACATACACAACAAGACGAAAGAAACTATAGTATACTTTACGTGCGCATGTGTGTTAAGCAAGTCCCTAGAAGAGTTGCCATTTTGTTGGTGTTTTTCAACTATTAAGTAACAAAATACTCAATACCAAGATAATGAAAGCACAAATAATCTAAGTATTAGTTACTTCCTATAAACAATTGAATGTGTTTCTTATCTAGACCCAACTGTAATGAAATCAAGACAAATTTCCTACTCTTTAGGCTCTGTACAACCAAGGTGGGTATACCTGAGGGATGGTTCAAAGAAATGAGTAAGAATCTCTTAGTATCATTCAATTTTGAATAATGGCCTTTCATTTTTGTCAACCAAATACATGAGAGCCTTTCTTAGTTCATCTTCATATTGTATATTCAACTCTACAGGTAATGCCCATAGTTTACTTTTCTCTTCTTCAAAATCTTCAATTGTATAGTATTGTGGCCTTTGTGGTGTATCAGGAATCTCAATAAGGGGAGTGGATTTAAAAGGCTCCACTTGTGGGTGAGGGTATGTGATCTTTGGTCTAGAAGATTGTCCCCTCATTTTATTTTCAAGTTCAATTATTTTTTGAACTTCTTTATTGTAAGCCTCCAAAACTTTCTCATGCTTAGCCTGTAACTCCAACCTTTCCTTCTCATCTCATTTTTTGGTGGCCAAAGCTAAGTGAGATGTACCAACATTCAAATGTGTAGCGTCCACATGGGTAGTATCTACCACTCTCTTTACAATTATATTTCCCATTAATCTAGTGTTATTTGATTGTGATGAGATAGTCCTCGACCCTTTCCTTAATAACCAAATGACTAACGCAACCTGGTCTTCACTTAAGGTGGCACCTTTTATTTCTTTCTTATTTTTGTCATGTATGTTTAATTTATTAGAAACAAAATTAAAAACTAGAGCATCTGCTATATCCCAATTGGGTATTGGGTAGCAGTAGAATATTAGATGCTTTTACCATTTGTCTCCCCTCTTCAGGGGTTATATTTTGGAATTCTTGCATCATTTCTTGTTTTATTTGATTTTGCATGGTTGCCTCCATTTTTGGATGATCTATTCTTAACTTATTACATTTTCCCTCATATTTTCCATATTTTCTCTGCATGCAAATTGGTAGAAAGCTCTTGTTCTAATAAAACTATCGTCAGCAAAAAATTCATGACTAGCTTATTTAATTATAGGATCTAACTCTTTTCCTCTATAATATGCTACTATCAAATCAAGGCTTGGCATTGGAGGTTCTTGAGGATTTCCCTCTTCTAGTTCTACCTGGGTAATAAATAATCTCCCTTGGGACTCCATCTATTCAACTTTCTCTCCAGTGTGCTGCTCCTCTTCGAACTACAAAGGGGACTGGGTAGACAAATATTCCTCAATGTGAGGACCTTGTTCTTTAATTATTTTTTGCCTCTTAGGCAAGGGCTCATTAGGTCTCTCTTCCAAAACAACACTAGTTGATTCTATTATTTGCTTTGCTTTGTCCATAGAGGTCTTCTTATTTTGGATCAAATTGTAGCCTAGTCTTTTTTGGATAATTAATTGTCCTGCTCCAACATTTGGAGTGAATGCCAGCCTTCTCATAAACTCCCTAGCTTTATTAGGATAGGAATTAATGAAGAATTGTTTCTTCTCATTCATTGTTTCCATTATCTTAAGAAAAGTAATCATGAGTTTATTTATTTTATCTACCTCTATTGTTGCATTATCTAGAGGCTCATAATCCTTGTCAAAACAATAGTTAAATTCCAAAACTCTTGAAAAACCCTCCATTTCTCCTTTTTGGTCTCTTGCTCCTACAAAGAGAACTCATTCCTTATTATATCCTCCCAATAATAAGGCTCATGTTCTATGGAACCAAGTTTAGCTCTAAATACAAAAACTAAATCATAGAATCCCTTAGTATTACAAAAATGGGGATGAGATACACCATCTTATTTTGGTCTAGTAATTTGTATAAAGACAACCAACCACCCTTTGTGATTACAAAATGGTGGACTACAGTAAAAGTTAGGAAAATTGAGCTTCTTTGTCTTTTTATCAAATAGTTCTCTTCCAATGCTCCCAGCTGCCACAATATCTTAGCTAGCCCCACTTTTAGAGGCACTTGGTAGGGCAATATATGAGGAGTCACTTTGAAACCATAAACTCTAAACATATTTGAAATAGAGTATGGTATAATATCTCCCCAGTTATGTGATACTTTTAGACCTGTAGGATTATCCATGGGCTTGATAAAATTTACTAGTGCCTTAGGGACTCTAGGATTGTCACTTAACAAGACACACCTTAAATTTGAGGCAAAGTACCTATAAAACCTAACAAAACTAGCATTCTCTACATCCTGAGTTACATTTGCACTCCATAGTTGAACTAGTAGAGCTTCTCCCTCCTGTTCTTTTTTTAAGGCCATTTCCTTCCCAAAATATTTCACACAATTAAATAAGAACATGTGCATCAACAATGAGTAGTGACAAAAAAAATTTCTACCTTGCCTTTGGCAATTCAAACCAAGCCTATATGGATTTCTTCTGCTAAATATGAGACAAAGTTTAAAATAATATCAACACTGAAATAATAAATTTGAGCTAGCATATACATAAAACTTATAGGCATGATATTCTTCTCATTCTCACTAAAAACCTTATACAGAGTCCTATATATCTCCACAGCCTAGGAAGTAAAATATTTCTTTTTAAAAGGTTCTCTAGTAGATATTGTGATCACTGGTAAGTTCCCAATTGTACCTATGTGTGCCCTCAATGCACCTTGTCTAATCTTATCCCTTTTAGATAAATATTCTTTTTCTAATTCTTGTAAGTCAGTAGGTATATGATAATCTAATAGTAGCTCAAGACCAAAAACTTCTCAAATTTTCTCAGGGCTTATTGTAGATGAGACACTCACCATCCAACCTTCTAACTACTTTGATTGTTGGGTCATAATTTGTAGCAATAACCTCTCATAGGTCATAATCCATGAAAACAATATGGACCACTAGTTTTCCCAAGTCAATGTTCCAAATATTCCCATGAGGGGAAAATAATTTCCTTTCTGAGAACCATTTTTTGAAGAGACAAAGCCTTGTTTGAGAAGTTTTGGTAGCCCTAACCCAGTTCCCCTTATCATATAATCCATTAGCAATTTTGTATCTAGGGTTTGGAGTGGTTAATTTCTTCACTTGAGCAAATTCATTTGTAGACTCAAGCAATAATTCAAGGAGGTCACCATGTATGTTTCTAGACAAATAATGAACCTAACCTAAGAAAAATTTCTTTGGAGGCATGGTGATTAAATTTATAGAATACTAGAAAGCTTAATATATAATGGACTGAGAAACTTACTTGCTCTTCACCATCCTATAATTGTAATTCTATGACAGACCATGATTACTGGAATTTCTTTGCATTTTAGTCACCAAGCACAAGTTCTCAATAACTCTAAGCTCTTTGGAAGCCTGACAATTTGTTCACTTATGAATTTAAAAAGCAAGATTTCTACAATATACTCTATTCTTGGTTAACACAAGGAGCTTTCAATCTTCATAAATGAGCTATAAGGAGAATAGAGTGGCACCACCTTCTATTTTTAAAAATATGTTGTCGATTTCAAAAAATCTAACAATCCAAGAATAAAAACAAAAAATGACTCATTTTCTACTTGCCAAGCTAGAAGTCAATCCAATAAAGTTTCTTTGTATAAGCCTTTCTTTTACTACTGGCAACTTTGACTAGTCCTACTAGCACTTATGGACATGTCCCACCTTCTTACTATGTCACCATGCATGAATAGTGAGCAATTTCTATCTACGACATAATGGCCACTATTGATTCATTATAATGTGGCAATGTACATTTGATCACTATTTTAACTTGACTGTGGTGGGTCCCTCCATCTCTTCCTTTGGTTACCATGTGGCATGGAATAAACATCGTGCAACTCTCAATGGTGACTTGGCGACAGCCTTTGATGAAACTTTGATCTAACTATCCCAACTCTTTGTTTGTCCTTTTCTTGAGTGCTTTTCCATGTCATATGTGATGTGGCAACAATTTGACATGCTAGAAAACTAGATATAATATTTGAATCCCTTTTATAACAGGATAAAATTGAGCCTCATCACGTCTTGTGTTTTTTGATAAGGTGCTATGTCGCTACCGGTATAAAACATTGGTTTTCTAGTCACAACACAATGACCACCACATTCTTTACAAAATATGGAACAAGAAAAATACACATGTTCTTAATCATTTCCAACATGTCATAATGATTATGTAGTAACTAAAGAACTTTTGGAACCTATCATTCAATATAATTTTTGCCGTGTTCCATCTTTTCAAGCAAGTCACTATGTCACTACTGGTAGGATTCCTTAATTTTTCAATCACGATATAGTGACCTCCTTAAGGCATTAAGAAACTCCAGTACTAAGAAATATCACATGTTTCCACCGTTATTACTAAAATCAATGCTTCTAACAGTGCATCATAAGCATAAAACCTCATTAAAAGTAGAAAAACTTTATGATGCCCATCCATTTGTTAGTCTCAAGCTTTTTGATTTTCATGGCAAGGCACTATGTTATTACTAGTAGGATTCATGCATTTTCCAGTTGTGACATTGTGACCTCCCAAACTTTGCCAAAACTAGTGATGGAAAATAGAGCACCTTTGAACTTGTCCATTTATCTAATCTAACATTTTTGACATCAGTCTAACTATCAAGAACTTTAAAATAATGAAAAACTAATGCCCATTTTTCTATTTCCCATCATTGTCTTTATGTTTCATGGTGGTTGCCATATTGCATATGATAGAAAACTCGCAACTTCACTATGCGACATGATGACCACCATAGATCTAGAAGAGATCTAATAGTAGGAAAAAATTTGGGAAGATGAGACTGAAATGAAAGAATTTTAAAAGGGTCTTCTGAAAGAATATTCCACTTTCAAATTTGATTCACCCACTAAAACCTTTTTAAAAAAAAAAGAAATGTATGACCTAACAAGTCTTCTTGGGGCACAAAAATTAAAAGGGTTTCACCTATTTTAGTTTAAATGAAACTTTGCACAAACCAAATCCTATCCTATAGGAATACTAACTTATCTAATTTTTTAAATGCAAAAAATCAGACCACCATACTGAACTTGGCCAATGTTATCAAAGAAGGGATGAGGAGTGTTATATTAATCCAAGGGATCTGACCCAGATTCAAAAGTTAGTATATACTATTTTTGGACTAAACTAAATAGTCCTTTAGTAATGGGCCATACCAAGGTTTTCTTGTGTTTCTTCCTTACCCTCTTGTATGCAAACAAGAGTTATTGTGCAATCTCTAGCAATATAAGTCTATCACATGGATACCTAGGGAGCTTCTTTGGATTGAAAGTTGTACCGACTACCCTCAAATAAGTGAATGTTTTAAATTGGATGTAATAGGTACCAATTTTTTTAATATTTTCCACTACCTCATCAGACATCCTTTTTACATAATCTCCTTCAATGAATCAGATGATTTTGGAAATAAAGATATCATTCACTATTTTGTATTTCTTTCTATGTTCTAAAATCATTTTCTTCACTATTTGGGGGTATACTATATAAGGCCATGTGTTTGCATCTTATATACTACCCCTTTTGAACAATCCCAAATAGTCTATTCCTCTTGCAACTAAAAGGTACACCAAATAGGATGTCATATAGAACATATGGTTGTTCTTGACTACCACCAGTTGCTCATCCAAATTCTCACTAAGAATTGAAGCCCAATCAATTGGCATCTTCACTATTTTGATGTTCTCAATAAAATGCACTATCCATATGTTTACGTGTCGTGATGCTGGTAACCCCATGACTCTACTCAAAAGTACTATAGAATATCTGATATTGTCTTTCATATAGCCCCTTTTAATGTCCACTTTGCCTACTTTCCATCTAAGAGGTGTCTTCTCAATGAGATATGAGGATTGAATGATTTTAGATTCTTCCTCTTCGTGTTCTCTATACCATCTTTCTACCTAATGATATGTCAATCTAATGCACTAGTCTACTCTCAAAAGATTAAATACCTTTTCTATGTTCTTAGGTCTCAGATCTACCATGATCTCTCTAGTTATTCTTTTTACAACCCTTTCTTCTAAGACATAGTTTTCTGCTAATGCCATGATCAATTTTGAAGACTATACCAATACTGACTGTGATGTTGTGTTGAATATCTCTAATTTGATAAGATTAGATAGTATTGGAGATCTTTGAATATCATTGGAGATCAATATGGTTGAGTTTAGTGTCTCAAATCTCTGAATACTCATCTTGGAAATGTAATTTTGTTAAAACACCTTGAAATTGAAAACTACTAGTTTCGTGACCATATTTGCAATGAGGGAGGACAAGGAAGGATCCATCAAATCTACACAAAATTAACATCCATTAGTTTGGATGTGAAGAAAACTAACTAACATAAACCCTAGTTAGTAAAAAACATAACCCAAAACATTAAAATTTCTAAAACCAACTAAAAAACCTAATTAGTAACTCTAGAAGACAAGAAAGGTGCACTTTGCACACCTCAGAGGTGTGCTAGGTCCATCTTACCTAAACACAACTCTTAATAATAAGGGTGTAAATCTAGCACACATCATGGGGTGTGCTAGGTATGTGCCCTTATATCACAAAGCTAAGTGCAAAAGGAAAGGGTGTGCACTCCTAGTGCACCTCATGGGGTGCGCTATGTGCACACCCTTTACTATCCTTAGGGGGGTTTAAGCTTGGTAAAGATGCATAGCTACAAACCTTGGATAGGTGCACAACTCGACTCCTCTTACTAGGTGAGGACTGAGTGTTAATTTTAAATTTTTTGATTTTCTTTTAAAGTTTTAAAGGATAAAGGTGCATAAGATGCACACCTTTACCTTAAGTTATTTAACACTATGTGGTGTGTGCCAGAAGGTGGAGTGCATGGAGTAGCACAACTTGTGAGGTGTAAAAATGTGGGAGGCAATAGCTTATGGGGAAGAATGATGAGGAAAGAGACAGGGTACTAGGCTTTAGGTTTGGAGTTGATTGCACCTTTTGGAGGTGCACAAGTGTGCACTTCCAAGAGGGAAGTGCTTTCCCTTTGTGCCTTAGGTAACTTAGTGCACTAGCACACCTAATGAGGTGTCCTAGGTGCACTAGTGTACATCTTTATATGCAAAAAATGAATTTTCTCCTTCAGAGCATGGTTTCTGAGAATCTGGGTTTCTGGGTAGAGACCTCAACTTAGGTAAAATTACTAGGAAAAACACTAAAATGACTTAGACTCCAGACTAGGGATCCAAAAAGCTAAAAAATAAAGTAGGGGGTCCCCATTTCTAGGTGAAATGTGGTGTGTGTTGTGAAACCACAACAATTACTTATCCCTAGTTACGAAAATGCAAAAAGGGATGTTTCTACCGTTTCATAGCTTTGCTACCTTTTTTCATATCTACCAATATAAGCCTACAATACTATGATCACTTCTTTGTTTACATGCTTACAACTTTATCTCTTAACCACAACTTTTGACCTATGAAGATGTGATCATGAGCATTTCACTATTTCACAACTTTGACCTAATGTTAACCTTTACTCCATGCAATGCTACAATTTCTTTGACCTTAACTATTAGGTTATTGTTTTCATATTCACAATTGTTAGATACAAAGCATTTCTTGGACATGCAATGTTGTGACCACCATTTATATTAACTACCACTTTACTTCACAATTTCTCTACCAAAAATTCTTAACTTGAGCTAAATCTTGCAAAAGTGAAATTTCATGCTTTTGCCACTTTACAACTATAACCTCTAGTCAATCATAAACTCTTATGAAGATGCGATGGTTTAAATTTTGAGCAAATGATTCTTTATCTCTTCTTTGCAACTTAAATTTTCTTAACTATTTAGCCTCCTATGAGCTTGTGATGACCATATGAGGTTAGCCATTTCATGCCATCACAACCTCACAACTAGAATCCTTAAACTCATTCCTGAACCCTGTGAAGGCATGATTATATTCTTTCGCCACTTTTCCACCTTAACCCTAGGTTATTCTTAACCACCTGTAATGATACTATTCCTCTTTATCACTACTTTGAAATTGTAAACTTTGACATATCCTTTAGCCTTGTGATGTTTTGATAACCATCTTGTTGGCTTCTTCCTTCTATTTGCAACATTGCAACATAAAATATTTTAAGTCATAATTAATTCCCAATCATGAGATAACTATAGAGATTAATTGTTTTCATGTTTCTTTTGCACCTTCATGACTTAGACTTTAGATTTGATTTCAATTCTTGTGGTCATGTGTGGATTCAAATTTTGACTGCATTTCCATACATCACTTCATCACAACTCATAATAGCTTAAGCTGGACACAACTTGTGACATTGCAATCAATAAATTATTGCATCTTCACCACTTAATCTTACCATTTAACCTTAATAGTTGTGAAGCCAAGCTAATCATGTTGATGATTGTTTCAAATCCACACGCCCTTCAAAATGGTTAGTGATCATAGAGAAGTAATGTTGCACCTAAAAGACATTCATAACATTTCAACTTAAAAGGCTTAAGAAGCATGAAATATGAACTAACAATAGATCAAAAGAATTGTGGATATAAAAATATAAGGAAGATATTGTATATATCCCTAATCACAATTGTATGGAAAATTCAAAAAAATTAACAAAAACAAGACAAGACTTATTTGCCCTAGGGTCTTTTCATGAGGGAAAATATTTTTTCAGAAACTCTAAGCAAACGAAAACAAATTTCTTCTTGATTTTCGTAAGATTACACAAAGATTTAGCTAGGTGAAAATTTAGGTCATTAATATGTGAGATTTTAAGGAGCTAAGAGAGGAAAAATATTTCATGAAATTTATTCTTCTTTAACTATGAAGGTTTGTGAAATTGGACTAGGCTTGAATGATGCATCTCAAGTTGGATTGATTTCCTCTTTATTCCTTCTTTTGTTGAATCTCTAAAAGACTTGAGCTATGGATTAACTTATTAGTTGCACTATTTACCCTATTCAATATAGGTGTATTTATATTTTATCTTGATGTAGTATAATTTTATATTTACTTCCTAGAGTTATTTAGATATTTTGAGTTTCTATTTGTGAATTTTTTAAATGTATTTTCCTATAGTAGTTAGTCACTAGTTTTTTGAGATATATTATTTCTATTATCAAGTTGCTGGTGTTAGCATTAAAGTTGATTATACTACATTGGGGGAGTATCCTGAGCATTGGAGAGTATTGATATGTTGCATTCATGACTATGTTTGTCATTAATGTCAACATAGCATTATTTCTATAAAGATTTCCAAGTAGAAGACAAAGATCTTGATGGTACAAAAAATGATTTGATTTCCTAGTTATTTATAGTTATGGACATGTATGGAACAATGTCCTAATGACATGGTTAAGTGCCCAGAGTCTAAGTTGAAGTCATACAAATGTTGTATCTTATTAACAGAGAGTAGTTTAGAGACAGAGTATTGGGAAAGCAGTTTTTGATGTTTTTTGTCTATCTTACATCTAGGATGTAATGAAGAGATACATAATCAAGCAATGATAGAGGACAGTCAGATGATGATGTTAGCAAGTGCACAAGCCTTAGTATCACACGTGTAAAGTTTTGTACAGACTATGAGCCGACAATACTATTGTAATTTTAATTATATTAATTAACTTATTTTTATTAATTGGGAAAGCCTCAAGGCCAACTCAAGGAATTATTATGAAGATATGGTATAAAGGAAAGATTTTTTCCTTGACTATAAGTGTCTGTTCAAGTATTGTGATCATTGGTCAAGTGTGAAGTGTGAAACGGAGTAAAGTACTTACTAAATGCATGTAAGTGATCCAAGGGATTATTGGATGCAAGATTTGAGATCTAGTTACAAGATCTAAAGGAGTAGAAGTCTGGTTGATAGGATAGAGAGAGAAAAAGGAAGTACATTTTAGTTCTATTATTCTACAAGGAATAATATAGATATCATTTGGACAATGGGTTCATTGGTCATTCCTTAAAATTTGGTTGGGCAGTGGGTCCAGTTATCTTCCACAACTCCTAACAGGTTTGGAATCTACTAACAAGGATTCAAAGTCTCCTAGTAGGGACTCATTTGTACTAGATGTTATAAAAGGCTCCTTACAAGGTATATCCTCTAACAAGGAATATTTATATTAGTACATTATCTTTTGGGTACCATTCCCATTGGGGTTTTCCCTCTCATCAAGGGTTTCCCTAGTTAACATATATGGTGTTATTGTGTATGAGTATCTTGTTGTGGTTTTAGTTTACATTACTCATATGGTTAAAGATTGTATTTGTGGACTATATATTCTAATAGTTTCTAACTTGAGTGATGGAATATTGTACTATGATATCTTTCATGTATTCTTATCCATGGTTCTTGAGCATGCTACATGTTTCTACTATATTCTTTGGGATTATATATTTTTGATTTGGTATTTTTTAACCAATTTGACCTCCTACTTGAGTTTTCATACTCCCAATTGTTGTTTACAACACCATAGAAATATCAAATTGTCATGTATAAAATGTATACTTATCATTGAGAATTATTTTAAACACATATTATTATATTCTTTGCACCTTTTTAATTGCTTATGCATTGTGATGGTTATATAATGTGATAATGTTTTGTTTAAACTAGGCCTAGGGGACCCTAAGAATGTTGTGCCCTTAAATTTTCTATGATTTTGGTTTTGGATTTTTAAGTATAGTAGTGGCCTTAGGTGAGTGGCTCACCATAGGTGCTAGGACCCAAAAGTGGTCATTGGATGATCCTATATAGTAGAGACTAGAGCCTTGAGTAGGTTTGCTCTACATATGAGTTTTTAGTCAAGTGAAAATATTAATTAAATAAATGGGTTATTTGGGGTTTGGGTTAACACATTAATAAATATAAGTGGCATTGGGCCATAGTTTTCCTTTTGAAGTATTGGGACAATAAGTCATCCTATATAAGGTCTTGATGTAATAGGGTGATAATGGTTTAGGAGGTTCATCCTAAAATTAAGGAAAGTGTGATAAGGTCATGTATGCCCTATTAGAGTATTGGGACCATATCTTACTCTGTATAAGGCATGGATGTGATAGGATGACATTGGTTTAGGAGGTTTATCCCAACATTTGAGGAGTATGTGATGACACTCACCTAGATGTAGATGAACCCCTCAGTCTACTTTTGCCTCTAGTTGTTCATTTTCTTTGTAATTTCACTTTAGTCATTATGCTTCTGTGTGGCCTTATGTTATCTTTGTATTTTTATTTTGAAGTATAAGCCTTAGATTACCTTAGAACCTATGTGGATTATGGTCTTATCTCCTAGATTGGGGAAGTGGACCATTTATAGCTCTACGTGGTTAGTTGACAAAATATTTTGAGGTACTATTCTAGTGTTCATGGATGGCTTTATATGGATCCTTGTTATGTAGTGATTGAAGATCATTTCTTGAATTCTATATATTGCATCTTCTTGAAATAAATCTTTGCAATACTATGATGTAAACACTTGAAGAACTTAAAAGACCATATATATATATATCATAAAATAAAAGGATGTATAAAAAGGGTAAAGGGTATCTCTAGGAGAAATAAAGGAAAATGTGAACATGTTGTATTATTTTAAAAGATGAACGAAGTTATGATGATACCATAACAATTTATATTTCTTTGTATTTAGATAAATTTATGATGAAATAAAGAACCATGTACTCTTCATAATGTTATCAAATTAACAATCTACAATTTGGTTTACATGTGTCATTGATAGTTTAAATTTATTTGATGTATCTTTATTGCATTCTAAGTAGCTATATTTGATTATAAGAATCAAGGCATTAGTTCCTTCTTTGTAAAATGATATTAGGATGGATAATGTATCAGATCAAAAGTAGACATGAAACTAATAGATTATTTAGCTTAAGTAGTAAGGATATAATGTTAGAAATAAAATTAAGTAATTTTGTTCAAAGATGATATTAGGGAACCTATTAGGACTTTACATATATGATTAATTGAACTTAGAAACAAAAAGATGTTAAAAAAAAGTATTCACCAAACTTTGTATCAATTTTTCTTACCCTTGCAGGTTCACTAGTGTGGCATTACAGAACATAGACCCAAGTTGGTCAATAATTGGCATCATGGATGATATTTGGCACCTCCTCACTAAAATTTCTAGTTATATGATTTGAAATACACTTATTGGGAAGAAAATGTAGTGGTTGATTCTATGGCTATCTATGGGTTGAATGTCTAGGGGTTAAGGTGCTAGAGGTAGATGGATTTTCTCCTGACTAAGGCTTGTTCCCTTATTAAAAGGGAACAAAATATTAGACAAGGAGAACGATGGACACTTTTAAAAACATTTTTTATTATTGGCTTATGTGGGCGATCCTTACATTTAAGTGAAATATTATTTTGAATGAAGGGTATAATATGAATGATGAGATAAGGAATCAAAAAATATATTATGTAGCAATGATGAGATTTAATGGACGTGTGACAAAATATTTAGCTGATTTTGTAAAAAGAAGACATGGTAGGAGTATTAATTACATATTTATTAACCTTTGAATTTTCTTTATCAAGCATGGTCTTCAGAGGCTTAGTTGTCATTCAAATATAGGCACAAAAATGTCTATTTTCCTCTAAAGGGACATATTTCTTAGTAGAACTCCTTCTCATAATTATAGTTTTTAGCATGAATGCTGATAATATTCCTTTAGGGGAGTATCCTTAGCATTTGAGAGATTTTTTATGATTGACATGTTCCATTCATGACTATGTTTGTCATTGATGTCCACATAGTATGATTTCTATGAAGAATGGTAAAATAGGAGATAGAGAATGAGGTCATACTGATGGATTATTGATGATCAAGTCAAGCATGATTACAAACATATTCTACACTATTTCATGATTGTTGGAAATTTGATTGAAAAACTCATTGTTGTTGAATATCAAAGAGGGAGATTTTTGTATAAGAATATTTTCAATCATTGTTTTTTCATTGATGTCAAACTTGCTATTTGTAGGAATGATAATTGCTTATAAGATCCAATTACTATCAATTAGTTGATTGATGAAGAGGATTTGATCAACGAGGTGTAACAAGAGCACCTAAAGGAAAGGTTGAGTTACAATGTTGTAATGAAGTGCAAGGATTAGTTAAGACGCTGGTTAAGTAATGTATTGATGACATACTCAAAGATACAGAGGTTGGCCACACTTAGAAACATTGGAGGAAGAAGTTGTAACAAGGTTGATTTCAAAGCTTAGACTGAAATCTTTAGTGGGTGCCGAGCAAGTTAGTTGAAGTCAAGAAAATTATTAGTAGGAGCCAAGTAATAGACATTTTTGGTTGGTGCCGAGTGATCTTCAAGTGCTAAGTGAAGATCAGGTGTTGAGTGATCTTTAGGTGCTAAGCATCAGGAAAAACATAGATGATGCCGAGTAACACAAGTATGTGTCAAGCACCAGTATTTCAATAGTGTTGAGCTGCTGCATTATTTTTAAAGATGTAGATTTACCAAATCTAAGCCAACATAGTAGCTAGATTGAATTTTATGAATGAGTTGGAAGATAAGAATGATGATTTTTTGGCACAAAATCCTATGTAAGTCATTTTTGGGTGAATTCTAAAGGATTATTCAAGAAGTTTCTAGAGGAAACAAAATATGGGTTAGATACAATGTATCCTACCTTATCCATGCAAATTGAAATTGAAGAAAAGAAGAATTGAGCAAGAAAAGGAACTCCAAGACTTCTATTTAAGGAGTCATAGACCAAGAAGCAAAGTGTTGCTGATACTGTTGCTACTAAAAAGCCAAAATTTGCAAAGTGGTTAGAAGAATGTCAAGGAGGTGACATCTAGGGGAAGGAAGAGCGTAAAGGCACTACTTCTTTAAGTGGTCATGAAGAGATGATTGCACTGGTACATTGAGTATGAAGAATCAAGGGGACAAAGCTTGAAAGGAGGGCAAGGTATCTAGAGTTGCAGAGATTGAAGGCTAGGCAAGGGTATGAGCTAAGAAGTGATCTAAAATCTTCAAGATAAGTTGTATTTTGTAGTTAGATCAAGATTTTCTAATACTCACTAGCAATTTTATTAGATCTAAAAATCCAATGGACTTAGGTTGGTTTAACAACCATTTGTAAATCCTTTAATATGGTGGCATTCCAAGTGAATATTCTAAAGTCCTTTAACTAGGCCCACTTCTAACAGGGTGGTTAAATCCTCTAACAAGGTCGCATTTAACAGTATGTTGTAAGACTTTAACACGACAGACCTTTCATAGAGCATCACTTCAAAAGAGTGAGAATTGAGTAGCATGTTATTAGTGGTTTTTCCCAAACTGGGTTTCCATGTAAATCACTATGTCATGTATTGATTTCTTGTGTGTTATACTTAGATTTTGATTTATAGTAACTTGTTGATTAGATAAGTTAAAGCTTGGATGAATGAATTGTTGAATGGGTTGACTGTACTTAGTGAAAAGTTTGAATAGGAAATTCTGACCTTAAATAACTAATTCACCCCCCTCCCCCCTCTCAGTTATTCTAAAGAAATTATAACAATGATGACATGCATAAGTAGTAATCAAGAAAGATAAAGATATATAGAAGATATGGTTGATTTTCAGAGAATAGTTTGCAGATAGAGTACCTAAAAAATAGTTTCTAATGTTTGGATTGTATCTCCTAAGAGAGGTAAAATCATGATTCATGTAGCTAGACAATGATAGTAGACAATATGATGTTGACTTCAGCAAGTGCACAAGGTTTGAGGTCAAACATGTGAAAAGTTATAAAAACTATGAGCTGATAGTGTTGTGTAATTATACATTAATTAATTATCTTGATGAGGTCCTATTATGATTAATTTGGAAAGCCTCAAGGGTGACTCAAAAAATCATTTTGAGGACATGGTATAATTTTGGTAAAGTGTGAAAAAAATAGAAGACTATTTGGTAAATGTGAGTGAGTGATCTGAGGGATTATTAGATGTAAAGTTGGTGATCTAGTATTGACTTCAGAAGAAGAAGAAGTATGGTTGATAGGATAGAGGAAATACAAGTACAATTTATTCTATTATCCTACAAGGAATAATACAAAGATCAATTAGATAGTGAGTTCAGTGATCTCACCCCTGAATCTATTTAGACAATGGATTCATCTACCTTCTACAACTCCTAATAGGGTTGGAATCTCCTAAAGGGGATTCCAAGTTTCCTAACAGGGACTAATATGTACTAAATGTATTTCATTAGATCCTAATATAGTGCATCCTCTAGTAAGGAACATCTATATTAGTACATTAATTTGTGGGTACCAACCCCATCATGGTTTTCCCTCTAATCAAGGGTTTCTCTAGTTAACATATCTAGTGTTATTGTGCATGATTATCTTTTTTTGGTTACTTATTACATGCTTACATTCTTAATGGATAATAGGGTTGATTAGTGTTTTTAATGAATTCACCCACACCCCCCCCCCCTCTCAATTATGCTGGTGGACCTTACTTTATAATAATTGGTATCAAAGCATCAGGTCCTTAAAGAGAGCTTAACAACTTTGGGAGATCAATGGCAAGTCACTTCAGAAAAGAAAGTTCTAAATTTGATGGAGTTAAATATGAATTCTAGAAGGAGAAGATGAAGACATCCAAAATATTGGCCTTTGACAAGGAATGGAAAAGAAATTGTGGAAGAAAACAAGCTTGAGGAATGTAGTAAAGAAGAAAGAGATTTGTTTATGTGTAATATGCAAGCTAGAGAAGCATTATTGACAACTCTTCTTGAAAATGGATATAGTCAGGTAAGATCATTAGAAATATCTTATAAAATTTTGAAATCTTTAGAAACTAATTTTGAAGGAGATAAGCATGCTAAAATAATAAGACTATAGAATTGGATATGTTTGTTTCAAGATGCTAAAATGATGGAAAATGAATCTATGAGAAGCTATAATGTTAGGATATCTAAGATTTTTATAGGAATTAAGTATTGTGAAGGATTTAAAGAGGAAGATGAGATTGTATATAAGATTTTGAAAACTTTAACACGACCATTCAAACAAGTAGCACAAATGATTGAACTTTTGATAGCCTACATTGAGAAGTTCACCAGAGTAAATTTTCTTGGAAGATTGGAAGAAATAGAATCAAGTTTAAGGCAATCTAAAGATGACAAGAGTAGAAACAACTTTTAGTGCATTAAGTGTTCATCCTTTTTTCACAAGAGGTGCAAGCACCAATGAAGACTATGTTAGTAGTAGTTGATCCAGATCTGAAGAAGATAGTAAGATTGAAGAAGGAATAGCCCTACTTGTAAGAAGAGAACCAAATGGTAAGAATTATTTTTTGATGTTGGAATTGTGATGAATTTGGTAACTATGCCTCTAAGTGTCATATAAGATATAAAAATTATAAGATAAATCTCAAACCTAGAAAACCTAGAAATTGTTTATATACAATTAAAGATGATGAATATAAGGATAGAGTTCAGAGTGAAAGTATGATGAATTAGGATTTGTGTCTATAAAAGAAGAGAGTTCTAAAATTGAAATTAGAGAACATAAATATCTATTTTCTCAAGTTGAAAATAAATCTAATTGGATTATAGATAGTGGATAACATCACATGACTGGTGACAAAAATAAGTTTGTTAAGTTTAGAAATCATGATAAGGGAATTTTTCAGCATGGGAAACAACATAACTTGTCACATCATAGGGATACGATCTATTACTCTTGATGGAAAGACTAATATTGATGATGTATTAAAGAATAACTTATTAATTGTTGGATAGTTTGTTAATAAAGGTTACTAGTTACAGTTTACATAGAAGACTTGCATTACCAAAGATAAAGATGGTAAGTTGATTGGAATAGGTATAAGATCCAATGATAATGTGTCTCAATTGAATCCTAATAAGATAACATGTTTGGTTGAAAAAGGGGATAATAGTTGTGTTGGGAATATGGCTAGGTAGATGTGGTAGTGTTGTCCTTTATGGAAACATACATAATTTGGTACTTCATTATGAAATTAGTGATATAAAATTGTCTAAGTATTGGATAGTTTGCAATATCACATACATAATTTTGTATGTAAAAATGATAGAGTTTAAGTTAGCTCTTGCTTAATTGAGGAATGATCGATGATAGTGTCCTGATGACTTATGTCAATGTGCAGGTCTATACAAATAGTATGACATTAGTTGTAGAGGAATTACTAGTATAGGTAATTAACAGAGTAGAAAAGAGAATGTAAGTAAATTGAATTATATGACTTAAGAAATTATTTTGGTAACAAAATAATTACTTAACCATGTTGGGCCAACATCCTAGACTTTAACCCCAAAGTTATTTTATAATCAACCAAGTGTCTAGAAACTGTAAGGCCAAATGATCAAGAGGTTTGTTAAATTGCAAGGTATAAGAAAAGATCATATCTTTCATAGCTAATGTGATGTGAGGAAGTGATGAAAACTATTTTGAAGAAAGTTTATATAATATGTGAGCTTTTTATGATGCAAGATTTGGTGTATGATCAGAGGATTCACAAAGTAGATTAATGAGATAGTATTATATGTATATCTATTCTTGTGAAGAAACTTATTTATATATTGAATTCATATATAGCTTCCTTAGGTGCTTCATCTCACTCTATTTCCTTAGGCTCATCAAGTTTCTCATACATATTAACTTTTTCAATTTCTTTAGGTATTTATTAGGTGTGATTGACTCAGTCTTACTCATATCATATTCTTTAGGGGACTCAACAACTAGATCAAGTTCTTTCCTAACTTCAATTTTTGTCATTGACTTTTCTCTAATAATAAATCCAAGACCTTTCTTATCATGAGAAGATCTTTGATAAAATAATTGTTCATCACTTTTCTTACTACTAGAATAAATCTTCTCTAACTATTGTTTAGCTTGTGTCAATTCTCCTTTCAAATAGTTTTGTACTTTTCTAATTCTTCATGTTCTATCTTAATAGAATCTAGTTTAGATGTTACTTGACTCAATTAGGATCTTAGATAGGCACTTTTAGATTTCAGATCTGGTTCAATTTTGCTATAATCTTTCTTAAGACTCAGCTTAAGTTCAACAATTTTCAATTCATGTTTTAGGATCTCATTTTCTTTCTTGAGGGTTTTAACTTTATCACTGTCACTATTCTACTTTTCCAATTCCTTTCTAGATCTTGGATCATCAATATTGTCTTTTAGTTTTCCAATGTAAACATTTTCATCCTCATACCTATCTTTTAGGTTATCTCTTTCTTCAGTAAGAAGATCTATTTTCTCAAGAGCTTCTTCAAGATTTCTCTTCAACTATTCCATATCCATAGGGAATCTTACTCAACCTATTATTCCTCTTTTTATTAACTACTCTTTGATGTCAATTGTTAGAAATTGACAATACTGAGAGGGGTGTGGGTGAATCAGTATTTTACAAACCTTTACCAACAACTAGATATTGTTAATTACTTTATAACTTGCATAAGAAAGTAGACCAACAATGTTGAGCAGTATATGAAACCACACACATAGAGAACTCATAACACCATTATTTGTTAACTAGGGAAACCTTGTCCAAGTGAAAATCCCAAAGGGGATGATACCCACAAGATGATTCACTAAACAAAAGAATCATGTTAAGGATATTGACCCTATTAGGAGTTGGTGGAACAAATACAATGTATGAAAGAAGAGCCCACTTCAAAGGTAGATGATTTATATGCAATGAAGTTGGTGTTAGGATTAACCCTAGGCAGAATAACAATTACATGCAAATATAACCAATACCAAAAAATAATAGATAACATAAAAGAGAACACGAGACACCAAGATTTAATGTGGTACACCCAATCCCTAGGCTACATCCACCAACAACAAGTTTAATAATATTATTTTCTAGTGATTACAATCTATAATCCCTTACATCTCAATTCCACCACAAGAAGCTACAATATCACCATTTTATTATGAAATCCCTAACCCTAAGCCTTTTATACAAGATTTTTTTGCTTACAAAATTAGTGCTAGAATAATAGAAAAATAGTAGTTGACACCTTTTGCAACATAAGGGTATTTTGGGCTTCGGGGGTGCCACCCCCAAAAATCCCTATAGGGGCATTGCCCCTCAACCTCACCATGTACTATGATAGGGAGTGCACTTGAGGCATTTCCCCAAGACCCTGCAAGGGTGCTTTCCACAAACCCCCATAGAAATAATATGGGGAGAAAACCACACTGAATAAACCTCCAACTCTAATCAGGCTCCATATCACAAAAATCTCCTACTTGGAGACTGATCAGACTCCACAATAATAACCTCCCACTTGGGGACTAATCATAGCACTAGTAAACCTGTAGCTCCCACTCCATTATATCAAAGCACCCTGGACTTTATTTTTCTTTTATTTTATTTAGTCAAGAAGACCAGTCGAAGCTAAAGAGGAATTCAACTTCTCACTTTTTACTACCTTTTTAAACGTATCCACAATGGATTGCCATTTTTATGTATCTTCTCTAGCTTCAACTATCCATCATTTAGAACTAACCAAATGAAATGTTACTGCAACTATATGTGTTTTGTCTTTGAATGCAGAGTTGAATTCTTTGCAAGATGAATGACACTTTGACCATCTATAAATAAATAATTATACTTCTAAGGGTGTCCCAATTCTTCCAAGAAGAACCGAGGCCATATCATTTCCTTAGTTGCCTCTGTAGCAACAACATACTCAACATTTGTAGTGGATAACACATTAACCTTCTTCAGTCTAGAAACCTAGCTCACACTTGCTCCACCAATAGTAAATACATAACTTGTAGTACTTTGCCTAGTATCAATATCCCCTACCAAATCTAAGTCAACATAGCCCTATAAATCAATAATACAACCCCCAAAATGTAAACACTTATTGGATGTTCCTCTCGAATATTTAAGAATCCATTTAACTACATTCCAATACTCAATTCTTGGATTACTCATATACCTACTAACAACTCCCACTGCATGTGCAATATGTAGCCTAGTACATAGAATAGCATACATTAAGCTTCCTACAACTGAGGCATAAGGTATCTTAGACATCTTGTCCTCCTCTTCTTGTGTCTTGGGAGACATCTCCTTAGTCAACTTCAAATGACCAGGTAAAGGTGTACTAACAGCTTTAGCATTCTCCATAGAGAAACATTACCACACCTTAATATAATCAGCCTTAGATAATATCAATTTCTTGTTCTTCCTATCATTGCAAATCTTCATACCAAGGATTTTTTTTGCTACCCCAAAATCCTTCATAGAAAATGAATGTTCTAATTGTTCCTTTAACCCCTTAATGTGATCCATGTTAGACTGCACTACAAGCATATTATCAACATATAAACATAAAATAATGTAGTTTTCATCATCCAACCTCTTAAAATAAACACAATGATCTTAATGACACCTAATATATCCATGCTCATGCATAAAACTGTGAAATTTTAGATACCATTGCTGAGGTGCTTGCTTCAAGCCGTATAAACTTTTCTTCAATATTCATGCTAAGTTCTCTTTACCTTTGACCTCAAATCCCTATTGCTGAGCCATACATATATTTCCATCCAAATCACCATGAAGGAAGGTTGTTTTAACATCAAGCTATTCCAAATGCAAATCTTTGGTAGCCATAATAATTAAAATGGTGCGAATAGAAGTCATTTTAACAACATAAGAAAACATCTTATCAAAATCAATGCCCTTTTTCTGTGCAAAACCTTTTATAACTAACCTAACTTTAAATATTTTCTTACCTCCACCATCTTCTTTTAACTTGTAAACCCATTTATTATGTAAATAATTTTTACATTTAGGCAACTTTTATAAATATCATGTCTTATTTTTCAGTAAAGATTCCATTTCTTCTTTCATTGTAGACTCCCAATGAATCATTGTATCCACCTATATAGCTTCATCATAACATTTAGGTTCATGAGCATTAGTAAGTAAAATATAATACAAGGAGAAAATATTTTTGGTGGTCTACTATCCTTGTTGACTATCTAACATTGATTGCGATGTGTGGTATTTGTTATTGCAATTTTTGCATACCATGAGGAATTGCTAGAACATTAGCTTTTGGAGTATCATCCAGCACTACATAATCATTTCCTTTCTTCTCATGTTGCTGCAATAGATCTTTGTACAACACTTTCTCATTGAATATGACATTCTTGCTTCTTACAATTTTACAATTTTTAAAATCCAAAAGCCTATAACCAAATTCATTAATTCCATATACAACAAATACACATTTCTTTGACTTAACTTCCAGCTTGGTTCTATTTTCAAAATCTATATGAGCAAATGCTTCATAGTCAAAGGTTTTAAGAAATGAATAACTCACCTTCTTACCAGTCCATGCTTTCTTTGGAATACCACAACCCAAAGGAGTAGAAGGACCTCTATTAATCAAATATACAACAATATTAACAACCTTCACCTACAAGTTTAAGGAAAACCCTAAATGCAACCTCATGCTTCTTGCATGCTCCATGATAGTCATGTTCATGCATTCAGCCACTCCATTTTCCTATGGAGTCCTTGGAATATTTTTTTGTTTATGAATACAATTGGTGGAGCAATAATCTTCAAATTCATAACTGCAATACTCACCACTATTATCAGATCTAAGACAATTTAATTTCTGTCCAGTCTCATTTTCAATCAAGCATTTTCATTTCTTAAAAGTTTGAAATACATTAGATTTATGTCTAAGTAAATAAACCCATACTTTTCTAGTTGCATCATCAATAAATATGACATAATAATGAGACCCACCAAGGGAAAATACCTGATCTAGTCCGCATACATCTATATGCACAAGCTTTAATTTCTCACTTTTATTTTTGTTCCCAGTCTTTACAGAACTCACTCTCTTTTGTTTTCCATACAAAAAACTTCCATAGAAATTAATATTGACACATTTTAGACCTAGTAAAACTTTCTTTGAATAAAGTACTTTCATACCTTTCTCACTCATGTGCCATAACACTATATCAATATCTACAATATCTATTTGTTCTCCCTACTCAAATATAGCAACTGTTCCTGAACATTCATTTTTCTCTAAAACAATAAAAGTAGAAGGAACAATATGATTTGTACAAAGATATAAGGTTCCTACTTTCACACCTTTCTTTGCTACAAGGGAAGCTTTTGAAACCATCCAATTTTTATCATTAAAAGTAACTACAAAACCCTCATCACTGAGTTACCCTACTGAAATTAAATTCTTACTCATCCTTGGAACATGTCTTACCTCATGTAGTAGCCAATGATTCCCATTCTACAACTTAATCTTAAAATTTCCCTTTCCAACAATTTGATAGGGTTCAGTATCCCCCAAATAAAAAAATCTAAAATCCCTTTGGACATAATCAATGAAATAACCTCTATGAGATGTAGCATGAAATGGAGCATCAGAATCTAAAACTCATGAATCATCAACACTTTCTAAAGATAGGAGCAAAGAATCCTCTTTAGATTTGTTACTTACCACATTTTCCTCCTTATTCCCTTCTAGTTTATCTCCTTCATTGTTCTTTCAAGTCAAAAAATATTTCTTCTTATGCCCTAATTTCCCATAGTACCAAAAATCTCTCAGTCCTATGGATTAAGACCTCTTCCCCTTTGATTTTCCTCTTGATTTTTCATAATTTCCAAAATGATTTCATGTCTCAATCATTTTGCCTCTACTTTGTACATTCAAAGAACTTCTTGATGTAGATCCACCTGAGGTTTTCTTATGAGTTTCCTCACTTAAAATAACATTGATCACATCATCATATTTTAGGATACTAGATCCAGAAATAGAATTACTCATAGTCATTACCAAGTCATTTTAGCTTTCAGGAAAAGAACACAAAATCAAGAGATCCCTAATTTTTTCATCAAAATTGATACCCACAAATTATAACTGACTAGTAATAGTATTAAACTAATTTAAATGATCTATAATAGATCCACCTTCTATAATTTTTGTATTGAATAAACACTTTATGAGAAATACCTTATTTGAAGCAGAGGGATTTTCATATAGTTTCACTAGAGTTTGCATCAACTCTTCTGTTGTCTTCACTTTTATAATATTAAATGCCATTGATGGTACTAGACATAATCGAATGCTTCCAAGTGTCTTTTTGTCTAAAAGATTCTAGTCATCATTTGTCATAGATCCCTGATCCTTGGCTTTTCCTTCCAATGGCTTTCATAAATCCTTTTGATAAGGATACTCCTCCATTTTCATTTTCCTTAACTAAAAGTTCTAACCATTAAAACTCTCAACCCTTAGCTTACCCTCATCTACAATCACTCGAACTGAACCATGAGACTCCCACTCAACTATGAGACTTTTCTACAGAGGATCACTAAAAAAAATGATGACTATTTGGCTCTAATACCACTTGTTAGGATTAACCTCAGACAAAAATAATAGTTACATGCAAATATAACCAATATCAAAAAATAATAGATGACACAAAAGAGAACACAAGACATCATGATTTAACGCGCTTCACCTAATCTCTAGGCTACATCCACTAATGACAAGTCCAATATTATTATTATCTAGTGATTACAACCTAATTACAATTTGTAATCCCTTACAACTCAATACCACTGCAAGAAGCTGCAATATCACCATTACATTATGAAATGCCTAATCCTAAGCCTTTTTATACAAGCTTTTGCCACTTACAAAATTAAGGCTAGAATAATAGAAAAATAGTAGCCAATGCCTTCTACAATATAAGGGCATTTTTGGCATTAGGGTGCTACCCTTTAACCTCGTCTTGGGGGCACTACCACCAAATCCCTGTAGTAATAATATGGGGAGAAAACCATGTTGAATAAACCTTTGAGTCTAATTAGGCTCCATATCAAAGTAGTTGGTCATATGAAGAGAGATTATACAAGTAAGTCATTTAAACCTATTACTAATTTCTATTCTTATAATTGTCATGGTTATGGACATAAATCAATAGATTGTAAGAAACCTAAGTTTGATAGTAATAATGTAAATAGTAGAATGTTTAGGGATACTAACTCTACAAGAAATTAGAGATGGAGATTACCAAGTAGATCTAATGATGGAGAGAAACCAAATGGTGAAAGGAAACAAGTTGCATGTTACAAATTTAACAATCCTAAACATATTGCAAAGAATTGTAGAGCATCTAATACTCAAAAAGGAACTAATCAAAGAAGGAATGCACCTTTATATCATTTATGCAATAACTTTGGACATGTAGCAAGATTTTTCAAAATGATAGAAGGATCTTCAACATGAATTTGAATTACAAAAGGGATAGAAGGATCTTCAACATAAATGAAAAAAAAAATGACAGTGGTAGTGATAATTGTTTGAAATAATCACTTAAAGAGCATATTGATGAATTGGTGAAGCATTTGTGAAAGCTAATAATCCAAAAAGTTCTTATGCAATTTTAGAAGAGTAGTATTTTGATGCACTTGATTGAAGATTAAAGTCAATAGTTTTTTGTGACTCATACTATTTGAATTAAGCATTTCTAGTAGAAGCAGAGCATTAGTCAATCATAACTATTGGAAATGTAAGAGGAATAACTGAGAGGGGAGGGGTGAATCAATTACCACAAAAATAAATCCTAGATCCCTTAACATGTTAGTAAAAAATAAAATCAAATGTTGCTGAATATATTGTCATAACTTGGTTATCATTGAAACACTTGATTAAGATAGCAACTTGATTTACACTAACAATCATTGTCACTCGATAAACATTCAATTAATACTAAATATATGCATTGTTAATTTGTTAACATTGAATATGAAGATCTTATGATATTAAGTGTGATCAATCTTAACTAACTTAGTTGTAGAATCATAAAGAAAATAAAATGAACACAAGAGACACCAGGATTTAATGTAAAAACCGAATATGGGAAAAACCACCAATTGCAACTAGTTATTATTTTCACTCTTCTAAAGTGAGCCCTATTAGGAGCCAACCCTATTAAAGGTTACAAAACACACTATTAGGTGTGACCCTATTAAAGGATTGATTTCACCCTATTAGGAGTGGCTTTTTTAGAGGTCTTTAGACACTTCAATCTAGAAATGCCACCTTGTTAGAAGATTTGGAAAATAGTTGTTAAGCTAACTCTATTAGGAGATTTGATTCATAGATACAATTATTAGAGAGTAACAATCATATGAATTGATTATTGATGCAAACTATATTTTCTAATTTCATATCTCTTTTCTAGCTTGAATACTTGGTCCTCCTTGATTAGAATGTTCTTTATAGCTTGGTCAACTCCAAATTTGCTTCCTTGATTTGTCTTTCCAATCTCATGCTTCTTCTTCTCATTATCATAGTTCAATCCTTAGCTTGACCTTATACCTATATGTTTTACCTTGTCAATTCAGCTTGATTACAATTGCAAATAAATGAAATTTATCCCACAAGTAGGCTATAACTAACCAACAAAACTAATATAGGAATATCCTTCATTAGCCGACCCAACTTAGTCAACACTAACTTAGAAATGATTTTCCTTTAGACCTCCTTTGGTAACCAAGTGATCTTGGTTAACACTAGTTCCATGCCAAATTTCCTTTCACTACTAAGTGAGCTCAATAGAGACTATCTTCCTAAAAACTCTCTTTAGTAGCTGAGGGGGCTTAGCTAACACTCACTCTAAACTTGGTTAACACTAAGATACTCTTCATTCACTGCAACATCCTTTGACTCAAGAGTGAGCTTGACATACACTAATTGCATGGTATATACTTGATGTTTGTATAACATCAAAGACAATATACAATTATGTGATTATATCCAACACATAACTGATAGTAGAAAGTGAATTAGAAGTTTTGAAGTCAATAGGAGGAAGAAGACATTGTGATGAAGCAATGGTAATGTGTGTAAGGATTTGTATGATCATAGTGAGTCATATAGAATAAACCAAGTTTACTGGTAATTAGTGACATATTTTCAAGATAAAGTAGATGCAAATTTATTGTGAAGTTTGATTTGATATGATTTAAGGATTGTGAGGAAGATTGTGAGTACCATTTTTTCATGTAAAGAGTTTAGAGCATTTGTGGGAGATTTGAATATGAATTTAAGAGCAAAGTAAAGCATTTAAAGTGTGAATTTGAAAAAAACCTATTATGTGATAACTAAGGTATTTTAGAAAGATTTAGTTAAAATTTCAGTATAATCAATTATGGAAAACCAATCAATATATGATGTTAGTGAGAGACCTAGGTATAAGTTCAAGAAGCATCCATTGGTGTCCCTCATTGATGATCCTTTGGAAGAATTTTCTCAAATCTCACCTAATGTACTTCACATAGAAGATGTGAGAAGCTACATTCACTAAAAATTTGAGATCATTGGTGATGAAGATATTCACAAGGATTTAGGAGTTATGTGCAATGAGAACCTAACCCTAAAACTTGAGTACACATACTTGATTAACTATATGTTTTATACAAAATTTAATAATCATGAGTGCAATAGGACTAACCTCAATAGAGTTCATGAATAATTGTTTTGGTTAGGTGATGTGCCTATTATAAATGATAATGACCTAATTCATAAGGACAAAAGTTTAATCAATGAAGGTTGTAATTGTGTAAATGATAGAAATGTTAGGATGATTATTGAAACAAACTTAAACACAAAGTTTGATGGAAGGAACATGAAAGTTCATCTAATTGAGGACATTGGAGTCAAAATGATAAGAAATATTGTAGGATATATGCTAAATTATAGTTCAAGGGTAAATTTTGTGCCAACAGGATTTCTACATGTAGCATATGTGATGGCTATTAGAAAAGTGAAGGTAAATATGTGTGAGATTCTCATAGTGCAATTGTTGGATAACATTGCTAAGTTCAAGAAATCTAAGAATGTACTCTTTATATTTTAATCCTTTTGGAAACATATTTTTTTATGCAACCAAGAAATTCTGTAGAATGACAAATTGGGATAGTAATGAATTTACTAAGAAGATGGTTACCCAATGCTATAGGTCTAGACTTGAAGATGTTAGAGATAGAGAGATTGATAGAATGATGAAGAGTTTTCAAGTCGAAATGAAGAAAAGATACACAATCCTTCCTATTATGGTAGAAACTAATACAACATGTATGGAGCCAATAGAACCAAGAGTGAAATTTTTTGAACCTATGAGCAATGAAATGAGTGAAGAACTCATAAAAGGATATGAAAATATTATACTACATTAAAATAAATATTTAGAAGGTCCTAGATGGGGAATATATGATGAGAAGATGAAGGAAAATCATTATGAACTTTAAGAGTTTGACGAGATCAAAGGTATAGCTTTAGAAATGAAGGCTAATGAGAAAACAAAGGTACTAACAGCTACTCATATTGCCATTTTAACACCATCTATAGAAGTGATAGTAGTAGGGTCTATTGTATAGATACCTACTGTAAGTTATGTAGTAGTTGTGAAAGTTCAACTAGTCAAGTGTCAACAAAAGAGGAAACCTGATGAAGATGTGGCTACAACATATGCACAGAGGAACTCTAAAAGATTAGTGAAGGTTAAGAAATAAATTACACCATCTCCTAAGAAGAGGACAAAGAAAACCACTAGTGGACCAAGAAAGAGAAGGAAGAGACTATTGATTAGTGATTCTAAAGAGTCTAATGAAGAGACTGAAGACAAAGTAGTGGAAATGGTAGTTGGAGAAGGAAGAAATTTAACTAGTAAGAAATCTTGGTAACCCAAGGTTGAGAATCTGAACATACAAATTATTAATTATGACAAATTTTTTTATTGAATAAGTATTACAGTTTGAACAATAACATGGATAGAAAACAATTAGAAAATTCTATAGTGAGGAACATGAATTTGAGAAATAAGAGGTTTGATAGTATTTAGAATAAGATACCAAAAGATTTGTATAATAGGCTAATAAATAGAAAGAGAACAGTAATAGAAGAATATACAAAACTCAAAGAAAATATGATTAAGAAATTGTGTGAAGTAATCACTGATGAGGATGATGAAATAATTTTGAAAGGTATTGAACCTTTTTGATGGAATAAAAGAAGATAAATCATTCTTATGGGAGGTAACTATGAAGAGATAAAGAAGGAAACAAAAGAAGCCATAGTTAAGTACATGACCTCCATGCCTAAAGCCTCCTCATATAGTTATTGGTATTGATTCCATGCAAGTGGATAGTTCTTGTATAATTGTCGATGCTAAAGTGAACCCTTTTACAGATTATGGGACAAACAATGTTGGCAATATTACTACCTATTCTAGCTCTGATGAAGAGGAGAATGAAGAAGGAAAAAAAAGGAAATTAGAAAAGGTAGAGAAGAATAGAGTGGAACAATAAAAGGAAACAAAAAGGATTGAAGATGAGAGGAGAAAAGAAGAAGAAGAAATAAAAGAAAAGGAGAGAAAGGAAGAAGAAAAGGAAAAGGAGGATCCAAGAAGGAAAGAGAAATAAATGAAGAGATTTAAAGATGAGAAAAGAAAAGAGGAATTGAAAAGAATAGAAGAGATTAAGAAGTATGAGGAAGAAAGATTAAGAGAAGAAGAAAAGGAGAAGAAGAGGCAAGAGGAAGAGAATAAAAGTACTAAATTAAAGGTAGTTTCACTTATTGTAGTAGCAACTAGCAACAGTTGGAAATACAATGGGTAAAGTAAACTGTAATTGGGGGAGAGAGAGGGGGGGCGGGTGGGGGGGTGAGTGAATCAACATTTAAAACTTCAACCTCAAAATCATTTACAACATATCCATCTCATAATCTATGCATATAAACTAAAATACCAAATTAATCATTTACATCCATAGTATTAAAGAAAAAGATTCAACAAATATATGACACAAGATATTTGGTTACCCAAAAACCCTCCAAGGAGAAGGTAAAACTGGGGTGGGAATGACACCCTCAAATCTCCACTACTACAGTAATAAAGTATATCCAATTAAGTTTAAAATGCTTGATCATAAAACATAATGTACCATGTGAAAAGTTTACCCTATTAAAGACTTACAAAATTGTTAGATCTTACCTTATTAAAGGATTTCAATACCCTATTAGAAGTGTTTTTGGAAAAATGACTTTAACTTAAAATAAAGTAAGCACACTATTAAGGAATTTGCAATAGCCTATTAAGACTAAAATGTTATGATATTTAACTAATTCACTTGTTAAAATATCTCAACAATGATCTTGTAGTTAGAAATCTAGTGTTGGATAATAGATCACCGCTTTTTTGATGTGTACATGATCCTCAGTAATTAGATGTATCTCTATTATCTTCTAATTCCTTTCTTCTATTCTTCTCTAATTGATTTTGCAATGTATCTCAAATCACAACTCCTTAGTAACCATGAATGCTCTATTTGTGCATGAAAAATTTTCTTTTTTCTCCTTACATATTCATAAAAAGTTTAGGGTTTTTCCTCCTTAAGAAGACCTAGGTGACTTAGGGTTAGGTATGAATCAATGATTGTGATTCATCCATATTGCCACTTAAACATTCCCTTTTTTTGATTGGCTACATAATGTATAGGGATTCACAATAAAGATTCATCCTTATCATCTAAGATTACAAAATGATCCTTAATTTGGCTTAAAAATCGTTTACATAGAAGTTTTTGTCATTAGAAACAACTATGTCAAAACTATCTTGCTTGACACTTTAAGTCCATGATGCTCGACATCAACTATAACCTAAATGTTGTAACTCAATCTCTAAATGACTCAGAATCCAATGATAACTCAACATTTGAATAACTCAACACATACTATCTGTGTGACATATACTATCTAACAACTTATGCTTAACATGTATTGCTTGTTTGGAATAAACTAAGTAAATGACTTAAGTATATTGTCACTCATATGTCAAAACCAATATGAGATTAACAATCTCCCCCTTTGACATGAGTGGCAAAATATTTGGTCATACATGAATAACTTTAGTCTTTCAAGTATAACTCCTGGATAATATCCATTTACATAAAAAATTTCAAAACTTCAAAATTTTGCAAAACTTATGACTTATTAGTCATACTGGTGCAGGAGCACCTAGGAAGGCTAAGCATGAAACCTAGGTATTTCCTTATTTTTGGCTTTTATTTATGTTAGCCACATCACTAGTCTAATAATAGGATCAACTAGGTCCTAAGGTGAGGTTAGATAGGTTAGAAGAGCCCCACAATGCAATATTGCTCCTAATTGCTAAAAATTGCTCATTTGGCTCAATAGAGAATTTTTGATTTTTGAGGGCCAAATAGGGAAAGAAAGTGTATTAGGGTCCTTATTAGGTGTTTTGGATCCATCTTAAGCCTTTTGGAAATTTTGGTAGCAAGTAGAGAAATTTTGGATAGATAATTTGCAAAATTGCAAAAATTGGTCATTTTTTTGCAAAGTTGTCATTGACAACTTTTGTAACTTTTATGCAAAAAGAGAAACTTCTTTCTGGGAGACCTTTAACCACTTAAAGTACTTATAAAATTACATGCCAAGCCTATATTAGGTTGAACTCAACCTTTTCAAGAGGTTGGAGGAAGGAGAAATGAGAGTTTAAGAATTGTAATTAGCATTTTTACTATGTTACAACAGTTTCTTGCTTTGGAGTGTTTTTCATGCTTTATACAAATCAGACTTAGGTTTTTCTAAGTTTTAAGTGTTATTATTAGTTTTTCTTCAATTCTATTTTTATTTTTTGTATTGTTATAGAGAGTTGTGTGTGGTTGAATAAATTATTTTGTAAGTTAGCAGGTTGCTGTTTTGAACTGGGCAACAAATAAAAAATGGAGTCTTAGGGCCTTTTCCCACAGTATAAAATGTATGGCCTCTTGGTATTTGGAACTATACTCCTTCTAAATTATGGACAGCAAAGGAGAGCCCATGGGAAGCACGGAAATTATTTTTAAAGTGATGCCCTAGGCAAGCCAAATGTAACTTGGCTAGGAATTACAGTTGGAAAAATGAGCTATGGAGGGGATTGAGCATGCAAACACCTCAATCCAGCCACAAATTGAGTAAGGAGAAGGTATAACCTTGATTCAATCCAAGGGAGAGGTCTTGGAACATTTTCCAAGGTGGTTTTCCATCACAACAGTGATAAAGCACTTGAAATCCTCATTTTTGGCCTAAAACTATACTTTGATTATACAGATAGTTTTGGGGTTGAACAATCATATAATCTTGAAGTACTCTAAAAAGGGTATCCAAAGATGTAATTTTTTTGTAGGTTTGTTCAGAATTTTTTCAAGAAATCTTGTTTCCAGCTATTTAGGAGAGCTAATTCCTAGTAGCCTTTTTGGAGCAATTTGGTGTACTTTCCCTAGTAGATTGAATGCACCTATGAAATCAGAATTTTTTAGGTTCATGGATGTTAGAAGGATTCTAAAAAAACATTGGATGAAGAACTAGTACCCTTGGAGCTATAGATGGACTTGAGGGTTAGTAGTGGAGCAGAGCCAACTAGTAAGAAATTTGATGTTACTTTGTTGGTGTGCCTTCAACTGAAGGATTAGGATCTCTTGAGCAAGGTCCTCGTAAACATAGGGTGTGAAGAAGCCCTAGTGGGTCTAGTGAATGACCTAAGGTAGCCCTGAGAGAGCTTGGGGTTTGGAAGCAAGGTTGGGGTGTTATATCACATAACTCAAAATTTAATAATTCCCCTTGATTTGATTGTTCCATTCTAAATTGAAAATTTGAATACTCCTTCTCTATAGATTCTACATATTTTGACTCTATCTCTATTTGATCTATCTACTTATCATGCATTCTCTCCCTTTATTTATTTTCCCCAAAACTTACTTTCCCCCTTTTTTATACTTGTGTTATGGGTTCTACACATATAAGGTATTTGTCTAACAAATGTATATGGACCTTAAGTATTTTTAGGGTGACATCCTAGTTATCACAAGCTACCTCCATTGATTTGATTTGGATGGCTAACTCAATAGTAAGATGAACTAAGCCTTCAAGTGTAGAATCTTTCTTCATTAATGTCTCTACAAAGAATAGATCGTTATGGATTATTTCCATGTGTGGGGTCAACATAGACCAGATGTTGATCAGTGTAGCTCAAATGTTTACATCTTGAGCATGTAGAGTTGTCAACTGGCCATGGGAATTTATCAAAATCTAGAAGTGCTTCTAACTATAAGCTAGAGAATGAGGTAGAGATGTACATATTTTCTTCATATCTCCCAAAAAATTATCAATATGGTGTTGTACTTCTTGTGTGAATAGAGTTGTATCACACAACTTGGTGTAAAGTGAGAAAATATTCTCTGAGAGTTTCTTTACACTATCAACCTTGGTTGCTAATTCAACCTAACTTAGTGCAATAACACTTGATATCTTTTCATTTACCTTAGTATGAAATTTCCTCTTAGGCCATTAAGGTAAATTTACATTTGAATCTAGATTTGTATCATTGATCTATTCTAAAATGTTTACCAACTACTCCATTATAAGCTTGTCTTCTTCAGGTGTAATGCTTTCTTTTGCCTAATCTTCCTTCTAAGACATTCTTGATGTTTTTTATTTGCAAGTGCATCTTGTAGTATGCACATTTGTTCAATGGTGATTTTTTTAAGGTCAAACTTTGGTAAAATAATCACTTCATCCAAGTTAACATCACCAAATTTTGTAAACTCATCTACCTTGGATGTACTAGGACTAGCCCATGATGACTACAATGGTGTAGCTTCTACACTCAGCCTTTGAAGTGCTTGACTTGGAGGAGTAGTAGTTCCTAGAAAAGTAACTAGTGTTTGTATTGCTAATTGTTCGCTAGGCTATGTAGTCAAGTTTGACTCTTCAAAACTCTTCTCTTCTTGCATTTCAACTTCAATTACACCTTGAACTTGTGTTTCAACCTGTGCAGTTGTAGCAATTTTTGGTAAAGACATAGTGTGCACCAATTTTCTGATGTTTTTCATGGTTGTCTCTTTTCTTTGATATAATAAAAGGGGTAATTTAGGTTGTATCTTAGTAAATTATGTGTTTTTTATATTTCTTATGTTTTCTCCTCTGCAAATGTCCTTTATACCTTCTTGAGTTCATCTACACTCACAAGTATAGGATGATTACATAGTTGTTCCTTGGTGGTGGTTTTTGGAAATATTTTCTACATGTCCTCCTCTATTAGGGGATTGATGTTCTTAAGGCACATTGTTAGATACATCCTTGATGTGTATAATTCCAGTGTCTTATTGTGTCAAATTTTGTGGACTAGCACTTGGCATTTGTGTATCTAATATACTTTGTTGTATTTCATACTCATCTTCAACTATTTCCTAGGTATCTACATTTTTCTTAGTGTCTTCTACATGTTCAACTATCTTAGTGTCAACTGCAGTAACCTCAGTTTCTACTTGTTCATCTTTTTCATCACCTACCTCAATAGGTGTTTTCTCAATTTCTTTTAGTATTTTCAGCCCATAAATTACCTCCCATAATTGAGTACTCTACTGAACAACATCTTCAATCTTATTCTAAAAAATATTAAAGACTTGGTACTTTGGAGAAAATTTACCTATATACTTCTCAATGGCCTTTGTCATCTCATATTTATCTAAATATGGCATCATTCTTGCAAGTGTAGTTTCTCTTATGCTTCTCTCTATTGTGAGACTATATTTCCATCTTTGCTCAACTATATCATATAATTTTTTTGGTAGAGAGTTGGTGCTCTTAGTTGGATTCATCTTAAATGTTTCCATCATGGCATATATTGACTCTTCTACCTTATCCATGTCTAACTTTCCAAGTTTATTAAATTCAATATGTGAAAATCCACTCAAATCTGCATTATTCTTTATATTTTCACATAGATTATCAAAATTAGAAGGACTATGACTTACCACTTTGAATTGGCTATTATCATTAGATTATGTCCTCTCCTCATCTAATTTGACTGGAGCAACATACTTTCTCCTTTTTCTCTTCATAAACTCATCAACAAAAGCTTTCCTAGCTTTTGTATCTTTTGGCTTTGCCACTTCTTGAGCTTTCTTAGCAATAAATCTTGTGCTAGTTCTAGTGGCTAGAACTACTAGCTTACATTTTACAACCTTCTTTGATTTGCTAATTATTGGAGTTGTAGCTTTCCTCTTCTTATTCTCTATGGCTATTAGTGCTTCACTGGCTTCTTCTTCCTTGGCACCTTCTTCAAGATCAACTTCCTCTTCAACTTGATCTTCCCCTTGACTTTAAGTTAGGGCTAGTGGTTCTTGAGTAGGAACATCTTCTTCTCCATCTTCTTCATCATCTTCCTCTTCATTTTTATCTACTACTTCACCAAAATTTTCTTTAATATTTTTGACCATTTTGTTCTTCTTTCTTAATACTATTGTTGTTTTTAATTACAAGAAAAGTTGTAATTTCTATAGATGCCTCATCCACATTGATCTCACATCCTAGAGGTCTTAACCCTCTTACCCTTGGAACTTCAACCTAAAAAAATGTGAAATAATTTTACACTATAAAGAAAACACCATTGAAATTTTTCTCAACTAATTAAACTTGAATCTTATGTCTTTGTTTCATAGAGTTCTTAAAATCCTCAAAGTAACTAGTCGTACTATACTCAAAGTTTTCTCCCATCTACTTAACAAATTCACCTCTATACTACAATAAATCTATTTATCTTCCAAGCTACCTTTCTAGAGGAAGGAAATATGTTCTACACATAGAAAAATATACATACAATTATTGATCCAAACTTGCATTGTGCACTCTTGGTTTTCCTTATAGCTCCCAAATTTTCTAATAATTGTTGCAACTATAACTCGACAAGGTCATAAGTATGATCCTTCTTCACTATCTTGTAGTCAACATCAACAAAATGTAAGGTACACTATTCAACCTTCTTGATTGAAATAATTTGTATGAAATAATCTTTACTACAAAAGAAATTAGGGGATTAGTGATGGTGTTAATTATCATTCCTCTCTTATTCCACATAGCCACAGTGTTCTTCTTAATCACCTCTTTTGATTCACTTCTCATTTTTTTGGGCCTATCTAGGGTTGGATACCCTATTATCCTCTGCAAAATCCTCTTAGTGATCTTGATTAGTCCATTTTATAACAACACAAAATTGTCATGACTTCTACTCAAGACAATCTTTATCCACTCTATCTTAAAGATGTTTGGAAAATCTAGGGCTCAGGTTAACCCTTTTCTTTCTACAATTTTATATCCCTCTTTTTGTTGGAAATATAAGAGGAGTAACTGAGAGAGAAGGGGTGAATCAGTTACAAATAAAATAAATTCTAGATCCCTTAGATGCCAATTAAAATTTAGATTGGTAAAATTGATTACTACTAATACTCAGTAGACATAAGAAATTACTATAACTTGATGAATGCAGAGTGTGAATTACTTTGATAGATCTTAAGATGTCATTATTAATTACTTGCAAGCATGAAAGAAATAAAATGAGCACATACGACACCAAGATTTAATGTGGAAACCCAATTTGGTAAAAACCACCAATGTAACTAGTTACTATTTTTCACTCTTTTGAAGTAAGCCCTATTAGGAGCCAACCCTATTAAAGGTTACAAAACACACTATTAGGTGTGACCCCATTAGGAGTTTCCTTGCAAAAGGTCTTGAAAAAATTCAATGGAATTTCCACCTTGTTAGAGGATTTACAAATGGTTGTTAAACCAACTCTATTAAGAGATTTTAGTTCACTACTACAATGGTTAGAGAGTAACAATGAAATGACCTTATTGTGATGCAACTAAATTTCTGATTACATATCTCTGCTCTGGTTCATACTTGATCCTTCTTGATCAAATAATACTTTTATGCTCCACAAGGATATCTACTTTATCTTTCAAGTTTGCTTCCTCTATTCTTATCTCTTTCAACTCATTCAACTTGCATATCACACTTTGAAATTGCAACTTGGCCTTTTACTTATTTCTTTTAGATTATCAAGTTGGTTCAAATAAAAATTAGAATAAAAAATATTCATCACCTCAGTTGGCTAGAATCAATAGGTAAATTAATTAAGCTTTACATGCCAAAATAAGAAAATCCTTCGGTAGTCGACCCAACTTGGTGGAAATTGATTCTGAAGTGATTCCAAATGCCATTGCAAAGTAAAGATTTCTAAATCATTGAGATTTTTTATAGTTTTTACAAATTTCATTGAAAATAAAATGGTGGGATTAAAGGATCAGATAAAAGGATTCTAAGATACCCTGGCACCATCTATTTTGAATACAGTTAACACTGCAAACTTACAAAATTCCTTTGGTAACTGAGTGAACATTGTTAACACTAACTCTATTCAACTTTCCCTCTGTTAACTGAGTGAGCTTGGTTAACACTCTTTTCTACTTAACTTCTTTTGACACCTAAGTGAGCTCAATAGAAAATGCCTTCTACAAAGAGTAAACTTAGGAATGCCCAGTAGACTAGGAAATTTGACTTCATTGACCAAGTGAGCTCGACATGCATTGATTGTCAACTAATATGAAATTTGTGTTACATCAACGACAACACACAATTAATCAATTGTAGCCAACACATATAGGATTCCATTTTTACATAGTTTTCCATATATGTCTTTGATTTCCATGTCTCCTATGCCACCCACCTTTCATGTGTAACATCTCACATCTTGAATCATCAAGACTTGTGGTGGTATCATGGATAATGCACCAAAAGGGTCTTGTTTATAAGAAATGTCAAGGATTTCCATGAAAATTGGTTGTTTAATCCCATTGATGATTAATTGAACATTTAAATCTTTCTTTCCTTCTTTGGCCTTAGCAACAGAAGAACTAGAGGCCATTTTAATACCTAGGGTTTGCACAAATTCGAAACAACGTAGCTTGGGACATGATAAATACCTTCTCAAATCTGATGAATGGAAGCAAATGGTGTTTGAATTCACTCTACAAATGCTTGGAATGATTTATTCAACTCACATTTAGCTCCTCATTCTCTCTCCAATTTTAAATAATGTCAAATGAGTCAAAAATTGATCATACAAACCTTAAAACTTTGTATTTAATGCTCAGTGCTTAAATAGGAGTAAGCTTAACTTGAATAGAAATATCAACTCACTTAACTTCCACAAAGTTTCCTTTATGCTCAGAAACCACTATGATCTCGATCAACACTATCACTTATAATAGCTTGGTATTAATTATATTTCACTTAGCAACCACAATGAAACTTTTCATGCTCAACAGTAATATGAAAACTAAGAAATCTTAAAGATTTCTTCCAGATTCCAAACTATTGGATACAATTGTTAATTGTGTATTATCTTTGATGTTACACAAATGTCATATCAGTCATCAGATAGAGTCTACTAAGCTCAGATGATCAACAAAGCAATTTATAGTGTCTACCGAACATTCCTGAACATTACACAATAAAGTCAGTTCTTACCAAGCTCACTCAAGCATCAAAGGGTTTTGTAGTAGAAAGTTAGTGTTAACCGAGCTCCAAGGGTTAATGAAGAAAATTCAATATCTACTGAGCTCACTTAGGCATCAAAAGATTTTGTAGCAGAAAGTTAGTGTTAACTGAGCTCCCAAGGTTAACGAAGAAAAGTCAATGTCTACCGAGCTCACTCGGGCATCAAAGGATTTTGTATTAGAAAGTTAGTGTTGACTGAGCTCCCACGGTTAACAAAGAAAAGTTAATGTCTATCGAGCTCACTCGGTCATCAAAGATAATGTGGCAGAAAGTTAGCTTCTACCGAGCTCACATGGTCAGCAAAGGAAGGTTAGTGCTAATCGAGTTCACTCGGTCTCCAAAGGATTTTTGCAGGGTTTGCAGTGTTTACCAAGCTTCACTTGGTTAACACTAGAAAACCATTCTGGAGTAGTGGTTACCGAGCTAGGTCGGCTAGCGAAGGATTTTATTGTTTTGATATTAAGGTCAATTGTTTTGTGCAATAAGTGTAGCCGACTGATGTAATGATTTTTTTAGTTGTTGTAACTTATATTTAAGTTGACTTGATAATCTGAAAGGTATATACATAGATGTTTAAGTTGTGAATTTAACTGTGAGTGTGAATATATAAATGAGGATGGAATAAGTGAACATTAAGCGAATTTTGATGAAGGATTAGATATCTTGGAGGAGCTACAAAGTCATATTTGATCAGTAAGGATCCAATAAAGAAGTACAAAGTTCTGTAATCAACAAAAGATAAGTTGCATATCATTTAGGTCACTTCATTATTTCTTTCTAATCATTGTAACAGTGAATCCAAAATCTCTTTACAGAGTTGGTTTAACAGCCATTTTGTAAATCCTCTAACAAGGTGATAGTTTAGTTGAATTTTTCTAAAGACCTTTAATAGGGCCACACCTAACAGGGTGATTAAATCCTCTAACATGGTCACACCTAATAGTGTGTATTGTAACCTTTAACAGGTTTGGATCCTAATAGGGCTCACTTCAGAAGAGTCAAAATTGGTGACTAGTTACTTCATGTTTTTTTCTCACATTGGTTTTCCATGTTAAATCTGGTGTCTCTTATGTTCATTTATTTAACCTTTGCATGCATATTAATAGCTACGAATGCTAGATTATTAGTAACTAGTTAACCTACCGAGTTACAACATTCCTGTACTATTTATCAAGTATCAGCAGTAAGTAAGCATTATAGACATCTAAGGGATTTTTGGAATTGTTTTTGTGGTAACTGATTCACCCCTCCCCTCTCAGTTACTTCATCTATATTTACAACAATTGGTATCAGAGCTTTTGGTGCTTATAGGATAAGATTTCAAGGATCTAAGCCAAAGATCAGGATGTCTTGTAAGAGGGAAATTCCAAGACTTAACAGGGACAACTTCTCAGCATGGCAAGGGTTGATGAGACTTCATCTAGCTTCTATTAGAGATACACGAATAAAATACCTTGATGAAAATTATGCAAAACTACCTGGTACACTATCTGTTAATGATATTGCTGAAAAGAAGACCCACAACATTATGATGATAGATATAGCATCTGCTCTAAGTTATGAATAATTTGATGACATCAAGGACTGAAAATCTACCTTTGAAATGTGGGAAAAGCTAAAATAAATCTATGGAAGAGATGATAATATAAGAAGAGCCAAAGCAAAAATTTTGAGAGGACAATTTGATTAGATGAGGATGAGAGAGGATGAAAACATTACAAAATATGTTGAAAGAGTCAAAGCATGTGTTAGTGCAATCAAAGCATCTGGAGGAGATATCAAGGAGGAGATAGTTATAAGTAAAGTTTTTAGAACTCTACTTCCCATTTATGCAATCATAGTTTCTGCAATTCACGAAAGAAGATGTGAAGCAAATCATAAAATAAATCTAGAGGCCATAGTTGGAAGATTAACTGCATTTGAACTAGACAACTTTGACAACTATGTTCCAGCTTCCAAGAACATTGAATTGGCATTTTAAGCCAAGCTTTCACTCAAGGAGAAAAGAAAAAAGAAAAAAGAATCTCAGTCTGAAAGTGGAGATGAATCAGACCAAAGTTCAGACAGTGATCTTGAGGTGATTAAAGCTCTACTAGCAAGAAAATATTCTAGAGGCAGAGGAAAATATAAAGGTAAAGTTCCTCTAATTTTTTTTTCATGTGAAGAAGTTGGTCATATTGGTGCTAGGTGCCCAAAAAAGTAGAACAAAGATGAGAAGAAAGGTTACAAGTACAATGGCAAGAAAGACTTCAAATCATTCAAGGATAAATGTAAGAAAACATGTTTTATGGCTAAAGATTCTAATGATTCTAATGATGAAGAAGAAGATGAAATTGTCTACATTGCTATGAAAGATGATTCTAATAATGATGAGGAAATGGCACACATTTCTCATATGAGCAAAAATGATACATGGATCATAGATAGTGGTTGTTCTCATCACATGACTGGTGATAAAACTAAGTTTGAATACTTTGAAGACTATGATGGTGGCAGTGTAAGATTTGGTAGCAATAAACCTTGTTGTATAAAAGGAAGAGGAAGAATCTCTCTAACCAAAGAATTTATATGTGATAATGCCTATTGGGTAGAAGGACTCAAGCATAATTTGTTGAGTGTGGCACAACTACTCAATAATGGATTCAAAGTAGAATTCATGCATGGAAAAGCAAGACTGCTGGATGGCAAAGGA
This sequence comes from Cupressus sempervirens, assembly GCA_028749045.1. NCBI lineage: Eukaryota > Viridiplantae > Streptophyta > Pinopsida > Cupressales > Cupressaceae > Cupressus > Cupressus sempervirens. The sequence continues at coordinate 879,100,006 of CM053786.1, forward strand.
AAATTGATTGGATCAGGAACTCAAACAAAAGGTAACTTATTTTATCTTGAACTTGGTGAATGTTCATGTTTTATTTCTCAAGTTGAAGAAATTTGGTTATGTCATAAAAGGTTGTACCATTGGCTTTCCCTTGTTCACCACTTTTAGGTGATTCCCATTCTTCAGTACTACTATAACCCAATCTACAAGTATCACTATTGGATCTAGGGGATCTCATCAATTGCTCAAAATACTTGATGTCTTCACTAGGTTTGTTGAAACTTTTAGAAAATTCATTTTCTCTTTTTAGATCATTTCTCAGTTCTTTATTATGCAACTTTAGTGTTGTGATCTCAATATCTTTTCCATTTGATTCAATGTTTCCAATTACATGTGAGTAATCATAATCACCTCTGATATATTTTCTACCAGTCTATTGGTTAGTATCATTTTTTCATCTTCAATCATGACTTTTCCTCTTCAACTTTCTTATTTTTCTTGGTCACCTCACATAGAAATACTAACTATGCTTCTTGTTCTATCTTGAGATTTCTAACCTCTTCTACTAGGGCTCCATTCTTTTCCATTAGATATGTAACTATTGCATCAAATTCACTTATTTTTCCATCTTCACACAATTTAGTAGTGTCAATCTCTTGGAAATGTGTGTCATTGTCTTCAATAGCTATCTTTTTCCTCCTCATAAATAATCTCCTTCTTTACTTAGTTGATGTAGGGAAAGTTGTATTTTGATTTTCTAGTTCTCAACAGTCTTTCCCAACTTGTAGACTTCCATCTTCAAGATCTTTCCTCAAAGCTACAAAGCTTTACTTTTTAGAGAACTAAACTCTAATACCATTTTTTGAAAATATAATGGAAAAGTAAACTCTGAGAGAGGGGGGGTGAATCAATACTATAAACTTCAACCTGAAAACCATTCACCACAGATCCATCTCAAAATCTATGTATATAAACTCAAATACCAAATTAAGCATATGCATCCATAGTATAAAAGTGAAACATTCAACATGTGTATGACATAAGATATTTGGTTACCTAGAAACCCTCCAAGGAGAAGGTAAAACTAGGGTGGGGATGACACCACAAATCCCCACTACTATAGCAATAAAGTGTATCCAAATAAGGTTATGTTAGAAGATTGGCAAGATTGGAGAGATTGGTTTGATGATGATACATTACATTCATAACTGAGTTTGTCATTGATGTCAACATAGTATGTTTAATGTCTTCTACAATATCTGATGGAAGAACAACAAAAATATTAAGTTGTTATGGATAGCTAGTTGAGCATGATAGCCACCTTAGGCTATGAGAGATAATTCTAAGTATTTAATATATGCAATTAATGTTAGAAGTAGAAAGGATATGTCTAGAAGAAGATATGTAAGTTTTGGTGATGTCTATTCTAAGATAGAGTTTACAGAGGCATGTTCTAGTAAACTTGTTATATCTCTTAGCAAAGTTGATATCTTGAGTACTAAGATTGAGGACATGGAAAATATATGTTGAGGATGACGTAGCTAAGCTTGTGCACCATAATATTTTGTGTACAAGAAATTATTCAAGTTTCAAGGTGAAAGATTAAGGTAATCACTAAGCATAACATGTTCATAGTGAGGTCCTATAATAATTAATTGATAAGGACTAATAGATGACTTAGGAATTATTTCATGTACTTGATACAAAGGAATGAAATTTTTCTTTATCATGAGATGTGTGGATATGGTGATATGTAAATTGTGAATGTTCAGAAAGTAGTAGAAGGTGTAGAATGTGAAGTTGAGTAGAGCAGTACAAAAGTGAAGGAAACTTCATTGCCAAGGTTTTTATGAGTGATCTAAGGTTTGGTATTTGAATCTAAGGTTTGTGACCTAGTCTACCAGGTCTAGTAGTGATGTGTCCAGTTGACAGGATAGAGGAAAGTATAGAGGAAAGAAGAAGATACCAATAAATTACTTGTTTGAGCCGTGAGCTCTTCTTGTAGTTGATATTGCATATTTGGGAAATAGGCTCTTCTTTCATACAGTATACAACAACTCCTAACAAGGTTAGAATATCCTAATAGGGATTCAAAGTCTCCTAATAGGGACTCATTGTACTAAATATTATAACAAACTCCTAACAGGGTCCATCCTCTAACAAGAAATATTTATATTAGTACATCATCTTCTGGGCATCATTCCTACTAAGGTTTTCCCTCTGATCAAGGGTTTCCCTTGTAAACATATCTAGTGTAATTTTCTATGTGCATCTTTGCATGATTGCTATTTATTTTGATTGAATGGCTAAGTTTTTTTAATGAAGATAAGTCGCTTAATTATTGGATAATCTATTCACCGCACCCCCCTCCCCCCTCTCAATTATCTTGGTGGACAATTGTTTCTAAAAATTAGCATTAGAGCATCAGGTCCTTGAAGAAAAAGTTTAATAGCTTTGGGAAATCCATGGTGAACATGTTTAGGAAAGATAGTCTAAAGTTTGATAGAACAAACTATGATAGCTGGAAATAAAAGATGAAGACACATTTGTTGTGTACAGGTTTGGGATATTGGATCTTGAGAAAATTAGAAAAGATAATCATCAAAGAAAAGGATTTGGAAACTTGCACCAAGATAGAAATAGATCTTTTCATGTGTGATATGAGAGCTAGAGAAGCACTATTGACTGCACTTCCTATAATTGAGTACAATCAGGTAAAATCAATTCCTACTTCACATTTGATTTATAAATCTTTGGAAAATAGTTTTGAAGGTGATGCACATTCTAAGAAGTTGAGGCTACAGATTTGAATTTATGTGTTTCAAGATGCTAAGATGATGGAAGATGAATCTATAAGAACATATATAGGTAGGATATTAGAAATTGCTACAATTATTAAAGCTCAAGGAGGAACCAAAGAAGATGATGAGGTTATATAGAAGATATTTAAGACTTTAACAACACCATTCAATCCAATGGTTCAGATGATACAATTATTAATATCTTGCCCAAAAGATTTCATAAAGGAGGCATTGCTTGGAAGACTTGAAGCAGTTGAGAATGAACTTAGAAAAATTAACTAGAATAGAAATAGCATTCAATGCCTTGAATATTCAACCTAACCTATCAAGGAGCACAAGTGCTAGAGGAGATTTTTCTAGTAGTAGTAGATAACAAGAAGAAAGATAGATTGATGAAGTATTATCCCTTTTGGTAAGAAGAGAAAAGGGAGGTAAGAAAATCTTTAAGTGTTAGACTTGTAATGCATATGGTCATTGTGCATCTAAGTGTCCTAAAAGGGAGATAAAGTATAAGGGAAACCATAATCCTAGAAAAGATAGAGATTGTTTGTATGCAAATGAAGAAAATGATTATGATGATCAAGCATTAAGTGCTAGTGATGATGAAATTGGATTTATCACAATTAAAGAGAAAATTTTAGAGAAGATTGCGTTGGTATCATAGGTTGAAAAAAATATAATTGGATATTTGAAAATAGTTGTTCACATCATATGACTAGCGATATGAACAAGTTTGTTGACTTCAAAAGTCAAGATGGAGGAATTGTCAAAGTTGGAAACAATGCAGTATGCCAAGTAAAAGGTATTTGATCTATAACTCTTGATGGTAAAACTAATACTAAGGATGTATACTTTGTTGATGGTTTAAAACATAATATTTTGAGTGTTGCCCAACAAGTAGACAAAGGTTGTAAGTTCTAGTTCATAGAAAAGACATGCATGATTAGAGATAAAGATGGAAAGGTAATTATAATAGGAACCAAATCTAGAGTTAATCTATTTCAATTGAATCCTACTAAAATGACATGTTTGGTTGCAAAAGTAGATGATAGTTGGTTATGGAATAAGAGATTCTATCATACAAACTTTTATAGTATTGTGAGGAATAGTAAAATGTTTGTTGTCAAAGATTTTCCAAATATTGCAAAGCCTACTAACACAATTTTCAAGGAGTGTGTTTTAGCAAAGCATAATAGAACTTCATTTCCCAGCAAGATGTTTACCACTATAGTGAAGATGGAGATTGTACGCACAGATGTCAGTGGTCCTACAAAGACTAGAGGATTCTATGGTGAAAGGTATTTTATGATTCTTGTTGATGATTTTTCTAGAATGATGTGGGTTGCATTTCTTAAAGAGAAATCTGAGGCATTTGATAGGTTTAATTTATTCAAGAATAGAGTTGAGAATGAATTTGGTATTAGATTCAATGTTTAAGATCAGATAAAGGAGGAGAATTTACTTCAAATGTGTTTAACATGTTTATGAGGAAAATGGAATTAAAAAAAACCTATCAAGAACCCCTGAACATAATGGCATTGCAGAGAGAAGAAACAAGTCTATAATAGAAGTAGTTAGAGCTATGTTAGCAAAAAATGATGTATCCAAGACATTTTGGAGAGAAGTAGTGAATACAACAGTCTACACTATGAATAGAGTTTAACTCAAGAAGGATACAAACAAGACACGTTATGAAATGTGGTTTGGTCAATCACCTACAATTAAGTATTTTAGAATATTTGGAAGTAAATGTTACATTAAGAGAGATGATGGCATTGGCAAGTTTGATGCTAGAAGTGAAGAAGATATGTTTCTTGGTTATTCATTAAAAATAAAGGCTTATAGATGTTATAATCAAACAACTAAGATTATTATGGAAAGTGCTAATGTGAGAATTGATGAGACATTCAAAGTACAAGAGAGAATAATTGATTACAAATCATATCATGATGTTGTCACTAAGCCAAGGGATGATGAGGTATTTGTTGAGACTATCAATGATTTGTAAAATGAAGGAGAGAAAAGGAAAGAATAAAGCTCAGAATCTTCAGTAGAACCAAGAGTTGAGATAACAACTCTTACTTTAGGAAAGAACATGATAAAGAATCACCCATCCAAACAAATCATAAGAAGTAAAGACAAAGGTGTGATGACAAGAAGGAGATTTGATGAATAACTATGCTTGATATCTCAAGTTGAACCAAAGAATGTAGATGAAGCATGTAAAGATGGTTACTAGACATAAGTTATGAAAAAGGAATTGGATTAGTTAGTAAAGAATGAGACATTGGAATTGGTCCCTAGACTAGCAGATAAGATTGTGATAGGAACCAAATGGGTAGTTAGGAACAAGATGAATAAGCAAGGAGAAGTTGTAAAAACAAAGAAAGATTGGTATGTAAAGGTTACTCACAACAAGAAGAAATAGATTATGAGGAGACTTATATTTCAGTGGCTACAATAGAAGTTGTAAGATTATTTTTAGCCTATGCAACATAGAAGAAATTCAAAGTATATTAAATGGATGTCAAGGTAGCATTTCTGAATGGAGAACTTGAAGAAGAAGTATACATTGAGTAGCCTAAAGGATGTCCTTTGACAGATGATAAGGAAATAGTTTTTAGCCTAAGGAAGGCATTCTATGGATTGAAGCAAGCAACAAGAATCTAGTATGCAAGGTTGGATAAGCATATAACAAAGCTTAGATATAGCAAAGGTATGAGAGATAGTATTCTATATTGGAAAGAAATTTGAGATGGTTTGATGATTCTGATAATATTCGTTGATGACATTATATTTGGAGGAAATGATGAAGAAAGTAAGAAGTTTGAATAAGAATAGAAAAACGAATTTGAAATGAGTATGATAGGAGAGATGGAATACTTCTTGGGATTGTAGATAGTACATATTAAAGAAGGAATCTTTATTTCTTAGACTAAGTACTTGAAGGATTTTTTAAAAAGCTTTGGTTTGGAAACATGTAAACTTGTTGGAACACCTATAGTAACTAGACACAAGTTATCTACAAAGGATGAGACACTTACTGTTGAGTAGAAGAAGTACATATCTATGATTAGAGGTTTGCAATATCTAACTCACAAAAGGTTGGATATAGAAAATGTATATTGAATTGTTACAAGATTTTAAGCTGATCTAAGAGAAACAAATTATGCAATAGTAAAAATGATATTCAAATATCTAAAAGGAAATTTAGAATTTGGATTATGGTATGACAAATTGAATGATTTTACTCTAAGTGATTATACTGATGTAGATTGGGTAGGCAATATGGATGATAGAAAGAGTACTAGTGGAGGAGCTTTCTTTCTTAGAGGAAGATTGATTTCTTGGTTAAGAAAGAAGGATTGTACATCTCAAAGTACAATAGAAGCAAATTATGTTGTAGTAGCAAATAGTTGTAATCAAGTAATCAGGATGAACAAGATGTTGAAGGATATAAGGATAGAAACCAACGACCCTATTGTTATACATTGTGACAATACAAGCGTAGTAAACATGTCTAAGAATCCATTATTGCATTAAAAAACTAAGCACATTTCTATTAAGTATTATATGTTGAGAGAAAAAGTTGCAAAAAAGGAAATTAGATTGGAGTATGCCAGCACTAAAGAGAAAATTGTAGGTATATTCACTTAGCCTCTTCCTAGAGAGACTTTTGAGTTTTTGCAAGGTATGCCTAGGGTTATGCCCCTTCATACATTAGAGTAAGAAGATGCAAGAGTGCATTAGTCCAAGGTAACAAAAAACCACTGTTTGTTTGGATTGGATGTTGATGCTTCTTGTATGGAGGAGTATCTATGATGGACAGAGTCACTTAGGACTCTTATTGATGTTGTTGATGCAAAGATGTTGGCTTCAGAAACCTTTGACATTGATGTCAATGGGGGAGAGTTTGGCATGAAAAACATAACATGTGGGGGAGAATTTGTGCATGAAAAACATTATGCTGAGTTTATGGGAGAGTTTAGCATGAATTTGTAATAATAGTTTGGTACAAAGCACATTGACGTACATCAATGGGGGAGTATGATTGATAAAGAGGATTTGAAGAATGTTTATCTTTTGTTGGTATTCTTAGAACTAGATATTTTTCATCTATGTTTCCATTAATTCCAAAGGGAGAGATTGTTGGAATATTGGCAAGATTGGAGAGATTTGTTTTGATGATGATATGTTACATTCATGACTGAGTTTATCATTGATGTCAACATAGTATGTTTAATATCTTCTATGGTATCTGATAGAAGAACAATAGAAATATTAAGTTGGTATGGATGACTAGTTGAGAATGATAACCACTTGAGGATATGAGAGATACTTCTAAGTATTTGGTATATTTAGTTAATGTCATAAGAAGAAAGGACAAGTCTAGAAGAAAATATGTAAGTTTTGGTGATGTCTATTCTGAGATAGAGTTTACAGAGACATATTTTGGTAAAAATTTTATATCATATCTTGAGGATCAAGGTTGAGGATATGGAGAAGACATACTAAGGATGATGTGGCTAAGCTTGCTCATCATAATATTGTGTCTATGAAAAGTTATGCAAGTTTCAAGGTAGAAGATTAAGGTTATATCTAAGTGTAACATGTTCTTTGTGAGGTCCTATAATAATTAATTGAGAAGGACTAACAACCAACTTAGGAATTGTTTTATGGAGTCAGTATAAAGGAAGGATATTTTCCTTTATCATAACATGTGTGGATATGGTGATATGAAAATTGTGAATGTTTGGAAGGTAGCAAAGAGTTTGGAATGCAAAGTTGAGTAGAGCAGTGCAGAAGTGAAGGAAACTTCATTACCAAGGTTTTGCTGAGTTATTTGAGGTTTGGTGTTTGTGTGCAACATTCATGACCTAGTCTATAAAGTCTAATAGTGGTTGGTATAGTTGACAAGATAGAGGAAAGTATAGAGGAAAGAAGAATATACCAATAAATTACTTTTTTGAGTAGCGAGCTCTTGGTGTAGTTGGACTCTTAATAGGGTCCATCCTCTAACAAGTAATATTTATATTAGTACATCATCTTGTGGGCATCATTCCCACTATTTTTTCCTTCTGATCATGTGTTTCCCTAGTCAACATATCTAGTGTAATTGTCTATGTGCATCTTTTCTTGGTTGCTATCTACTTTGATTGTATGGTTAATTTTTTTAATGAAGATAAGTGGTTTAATTATTGAATAAATGATTCCCCCCTAATAGGTTACAATGTTTGATAATAAAAGATGATCTACCCTCTAAAAGGTCTACCCTATTAAAAACTTACAAGATTGTTAGATCTTACCCTATTAAAAGATTTTCAATATCCTATTAAGACTACTCTCTCAAGAGATTTAATTGATTTACCTGTTAGAATGTCTTAGAAATGATCTTGTGGTTAGCACTCTGCTGCTAAATACCAAATCACCTCTTTTCTGATGTGTACTTAATCAGATGTATCTCTACTATATTCTAATTCCTTTCCTCTATTATCCTCTAACTGATTCTTTAATGTATCTCAAATCACAACTCCTTAATCACCATGAATTATTTGTTTGAACATGCAAAATTCTCTCTTTTCTCCTTACACATTCATAAAAAAATAGGGCTTGTCCTCCTCAAGAAGACCTAGGTGACTTAGGGTTAGCTATGAATAAATGATTGTGATTCCTCCATATTGCTACTTAAACCTGTCCTTTTTTTGATTGGCTACATATAATTCATAGGGATTCATAATAAAGATTCATCCTTATCATCTAAGATCATAGATGTAGTGCCTGCCCCTGGTTCACATTTTGTTATCATTGCTGAACTCTTTTAGAACTAGTTTTATGTTGTTGGTTAGCAACATTCTTTTGAGATTATCAGATATTGTGCTATGGATTCAGTTTATTATGTGACGAGATTACTTAGACTCTACATTTCATGTATGTATGATGATTATTTTTAGTGTTCACAATTATTGATGATGATTATTAGTAAGATGATTTATTATCATATGTGCTTTCTTATGGATACTTACCCCATACTTGCATGTGTATGGTGTGCGTGTTTGCCTTGCGTGTTTGCTTTTGTATGGCATGTCTAATGTGGTTAAGGAAGGGAGTCATAGTCACCTACTAGTCGAGATCTACACGATGCACCACTTCTTACCATTGTTTGTTTAGTTTAGTATATATTATGTTTGTACATGCATGGTTTTTATGCAGGTTGCAGGTACCGAGTATCGACTTCTCTAAATTGCCAGGATGAGCATACCCTATCACATTATCTCAATGATAAGAGAGGGGAGATAAATTCTCAAGTCCAAATCCCAACCCTTTGAGCCATTTGTCCTAATTGGAAAATTAGGACAAGTATCTGAGTTGAATACCTATCGAATGTGTCAGATGACATATTTCGTGATTTTTAACCTTTTAGATTTATTTTGCATGATTTGTTCTATGATGGGTTTTCATATTTTATCTTGGAGGTCTATGGTGAATTTTCCATTAATTAAGTCTTAATAAATAGATTTAATTAATAAATTATTTATTTGAGAAAATTAATAAAATATCACGATCTTTGATATTTTGATTGTGATTAATTAAATGTGAATTATTGAGGAAACAAATTAAATAAAAGAAAACTAGAAATTAAAATTAATAATAATTATAAAATAATAATAAAGTAATAAATAAAATAATAATAATAAAATTTATAAAAACTAAAATGAAAGTTATGAAATTTAAAGAGAGATTATTTAAAAAGTAAATTGGAGTTATAAGCTTGCATGGGAATTAACATGTGTCAACAACACGGGGGTTAGTGCATCAATTAAGCACAAGGTGTCTACAACTCTATGACTCATCAAAAAAGTTGAAAAAGATCCATGCTTAGTTGGTGACACCTTTCAGCAGTTTCAAGAAGCAATCCAAAGGTTTCTTGAGAGCTCTTTATATTCAGGCATTCATAGAAGCTTAAATGAAAAGCTTAATGGAAGCTACAAGCTTAATGGAAGCCATGAGCTACAAGCTAAAATAGAAGCTTCAAAGCTTACATGCATGGGAGAAGATTCATATGCTCATATATTTTCTACTTGCTTCTATGCTCCTTCTACTTCTTCTAATCACTTGGAGGATTCGATCGGCTTGGATTCTTAGAAGAATTGTGAATCATGGAGAAGGAAGGGATTTTCTATGGACTTCTGAGGCATGGCAAATTAGTATCAATGTCCAGGTGCACTCATGATATTCTTATATTCCCTTTGCACTCTTTCTCTTCCTGTCTTCATCATATCTATTTTATGTGTTTGAATACTCTCTGTATTTGAAATTGGAATCTAGATATTTTATTTGGATGAGAAGAAAATAATAGAAAAATCCTAAATCCAATTAAGGAGAAATAATTAGATCTTAATCGGGTTTGGGTTCGAATTTATATTGTGAAATTAGATAGACAAGATTTGAAATTAAAATAGAAATTCTAAGTTGAAAATTTGTATGATTAGATGTAATCTTTCTATCAAATTATATTTTCAGATGCGTATGGACAAACCTAGTAGATGGATGAATGGGTAAATTTAGAGAACAATTACATTTTAAGAGGAAATTCTTAATTCATCACAGATGGTCCTGTTGCTGCCCCTTTGTCTAGACCTGAACTCAGTCATTCATAACTTTTTTTTGCGACAGAATTTATTCGATCGCTCTAGCCAGAATTGGTGCAACTTGACCCTCTCCAACATATTTAAATTTCAACCTGATCCAACGGTTCATTAGGGAGATATGGCCATCGTACTGAGACTGTTTTCTTCAAAGACAAATCTTTTTCCATTTCTCATAACCAAGAGTTCTTTATGCTTAAACTTCACAAAAATAATATATCAAAGCATTGAATGAATTAAAGATATTATTGCAATCTTCCCTTATTAGAATCTTATTAATATGCATTAGTTTATATGGTTTATTATCTAATCTAATTAAATCAAATTTAATTAAGATTAGTTAATAGTAGAAAGAGTGTAATTAATTATTAGTCAATCTAAGTAAATAGATTTTTAAATAAGAGAAAATTAAAAAAAAAGTGATTTTAATATAGTTTATATAGTGGACTTTTTATAATGTATATTGAATACTATTTAATATATATTAAATAATTTTAGAGTTGTTTAATGAAGATGATAATGTTAAGAATTTGGAGATTATTCATATTAAAATCTACAATGAGTCTTATTGGTTTGTGATAGGAATCTCTTTCAAACAAGGTTTACATAGATAAAATATTATTAGAACAATTAGAAAATGGAGTCTAATGGTTGATTTTAATATTGATTAAATAATTGTAAGATGATAATTTATATTATGTTGATTTAAATTTAGAAACTCTGAATGATATTGGATTAAGACTAAATTATTATGTTATTGGTTAATACGTTTGAATACCTTAATGGAGTTAAGAGTTAGCCAAATATTAACTAATGAGTTTATGGAAGGATTCTACAGATCGAGTATGTATAGTTTGAGGAGTTTATTATTTATTAATGTTTGTAAGGACTAGCAAACTATTAATAAATAATGGTTTAAATAGATATCAACAAATTTGATTAGAGTTAATCTAGTGGAGATTATTTATTGATTGAAGTTTGGTAAAAGATAATAATTTTTGGAGTTGGATTATAATTGATTTTTAATCAATTGATATTCATTGAGTTGATATTATAACTATGATATTAATAATTAAGTTGTGCGATAGAGTCTTATTTGAAAAGATTAATGATAATGCAAATTTGTTAAGGGAATGTTGGTATTCTTTGAAAGATGACGAATATGGTCATTTAAGATTTTCAATAATTATTATTAAATTATTAATATAATCTTTCGAGTATTGAATTATAGTTGACTTTTATCATACAAAATTATAGTTAATTATTAGTCAACTGATATTAATTGGAACGTTGCTATACTTATGTAATTATTAATTAAATAAATCAATGAGAGTTAATTAGATTTAATTAACAATTAAGTTAAGTAATGAAGATTTAATTGATATAATTCTTTTAATAAAATTGTAGAAATATTGATATCAAGTTGATAGGTCTTATTCTTATGACTTGAATGATGACCTTAGATATTTAATGGTGAAGACTTAGTAATATTTAATTGAGGACTATTAGAATACGAACCTATGTTAATTGATTGATGTAATTAATCATTTTAATAAAGTTATAATCTCTTATTCGAAGAATGATAATTGGTCCTCTTATAATATAACGAATAATGATCCTAAAAAAATTGAAAGGTTAATCAATTAGAATATGGATCATGGTTAAATATAAAGGACAATTTAATTAAGGTCAATGATGATTAGTTTAGTGAATATGTATCCTTAAGTTATTCTTAGAATGTAATTCTTAATAATGGAAGGGTAATGCTATCAGGGAACAATTGGGTTGACTTGTAGGTCAAATGATGATAACTTTATACACTTGAAGTATACTTGCAAACAAAAAATTGGAAACCCCTACACATTATTCAACTATGTGAATTTAGTAAACCAAAACATGTGTTTGCATCGTGTATTCTATATGCTTCTTGTTTTGGGTTTTGGGTTGACTAGTGTTGACCAGTCCTAGGTTGTTACCAAAGGCTCGAGGGTTATGAGATATGATGGAATGTTGATCTTATTTGGTCTCGATCTTTATAAGCCCAACCATGGTTATGTGATGGTATGCTCTATGAAATGTTTGTATTTACTGTATGTTATTGTTCATCAGTCTTCATGTGTGAAGCTAAGATGTATGTGTATGAGACACTTGAGCTAACCATTTTTGAGTCATCGATCAGTTATCCTTGGATTATTTTCTAGTCGCCATGATGGGACTAAAATGTGGATTTATTTCTTGATGATGACATGTTTTGACTCAACCATTTTGGAGTCTTCGATCAGTATGATTTTGAGATATTCTTGGTTGCTTGTTGAGAACCAATGGATACTTATGATTATCAGTGATGCCTTCAGTTGCCAATAGAACTGTTGTGGCCATAATTTTCTATGGATGCTTTTTCAGATGCTCATGGAGATTTGATGATTCTTATCTTGGAGATTTGATGATTCTTATTATGGATATTTGATGCTTTTATGCATATTTGATTATTTTATTATGGATTATCTTTTATGATTTTGAGATTTATGATTCCATGAGCTTAGGGTAGGTAATCTACTTGTAGTGTTAGGAAGTGGTTTGCAATGGGGGTCGGGGCCCTAAGTGGCTGCCAGGGTAACTCATTGTAAGTTCGGTTAATAAGTGATAACATTTAGACACTAAATGGGGATTAAATGAACCTAAAAAGATAATTGTTGATGTTCTCGCCCATGCCTTGAGTGCTTGTACAGGCTAGGATGGGAGTAGTGAGAACGCATGGTTGCGACCGTGCATTCCGTAGTATGCCTCATTAGTATGAGAGGATACTAGTGGCCGCATGAGATCAGTATGGACCCGTGGAGTTTAGCTAACTGCCAGAGTGACTTGTACGTGATAATTGCGATGACACTTTCCTGCTTGCAGACTAGGTTTCCTACATGTCTTTGTGTGCCTCTAGGAATTAGATGTCAGTTTTGTGTGATTGAACCTTTGAGTTAGTATACTTTTAGGATTCTTGGACTTATAGAGATTTGTGCTTCGTGAATCGATATCCTGTTTGGGACTTGAGATTATCTCCTCAGCACGGTGGGAGTGGACCACTTAGGTTCCACGCGGTCGAGTGGTAGTGTATTTTCACTCTTATCATTTGAGATCCGTCTGAGACACCGTGGCTGGAGTATCCTTGGTTGGTATTTATTCTTCATTATGTTCTTGGAGCATTATGATAGATAATATACCTTATGATGGATGTATTTACTGGTATGTTTCTTATATTGATGATTTTCTTTACTTTGCATATGCTAGTTGATGATTTATTATGCTTTACTTTGCATGTTAGTAGGATGTTTTAGGAGTGACATTCCTACTATGTTAATACCAATGATCTCTTCAGTGCTTTGGAATGTTACGCACGGAGGGATGGCTAGGATCCACGATGGTCTAATGATGCTATTTACGGTTGGGAAGAACCGTGCACTTAATTATTTATGTTTGTGATAGATGGTTATCTTTTATGATGGATGTTATATCTTTTATGATGATGTATCATGTATTGTTTATGGTTTAATTTACTTTAATTACATCATGGATTAATATTGGATGATGATGTCCTTTTAAGCTTTTCATACCCTGTGATATGTACAGTGGATGATTGAGCTAAACTAAAACATAATTACAAAAGGAAACTTGTATATTGTTTAAGTACATTGGATGTATCATTGTTATTTCATAAGGATGAGATGTTAGATGAATAGTTAATTTAGATGTGATACAACGTTAAGAGATCTTTAAAGAATGTAGCCTGTTATGTATATATGTTATGTTTATTTTAATTTGAATTGTTGCTATTGCTTCCGCAAATGTTATGAATGGTTTTATCTTTCATTTTTAAAAAAAAAAATTGTTTGGAAAACTTAGTAAAATTATTTGGATCCCTTGGCGGGGCATTACAATAGAACAATCCTTAAGTCTACTTAAAAATAGTTTACATAGATGTTTGTGTGATTACAAAAAACTATGTCAAAACTATCTTACTCGACACTTGAAGTCCCTGATGCTCAACACCAACTACAACTTCAATGTTGTAGCTTAGCCTTTGAATGACTTGACATCTACTGATCACTCAACATCTTAATAACTCAACACATACTATCTTCTCGACACTTGAGTGAATCAACACTTATTAGTTACTCTGCATATATTGAATATCTATCACTTGACATATATGATAGCTTTTACTCAACATGTATTACTTTTTGGGCATGAACTAAGTAAATGACTTAAGTATATTATCACTAATATGTAAACACCAATATGATATTAATAGCAACATCAAATGATGATGAAAATTAGAAAGGTTTAATTATTTCTCTGAGAAAATTATTGGAGAAGAACAAGTCAGTGAAGACTTTGGAGAGAACATTAGCAAAAGTTTTGGAAAGGATGTAGAAGATGGTGCAAACCACTATTACAAAACATGATATAAAGAAGAAGGAAAAATAAATAATACTTAAGATCATTTGATGTAGAGTACACTACTTTGTCTGATATTCCTTTAGTACAAGCATAGAACAAGCATGATGCATCACTGATTGACACATTATGTACTAATGTTAGGAAAATTTTGTAGACTCTAAATTTTTGGATAAAAGTTCTAAGAAAGAGCTTAGATGAAGGGAAGAAATTGTATGGACAATGTGCATTGTGATACAATCACTTGATAGAATTTGGTATATAGATAAAAAGACAAATGAGTGAGCTTCAAACACTCACTATCAGATTACAACTAGAACCAAGTCTTCAAAATATTGGAGTGGAAATGAAGAAAATTCACAATATTATTAGAGGCATTGAGTCTGATAAGGAGAAGGTAATCAAGAGATTCTCTATCATTAGAGAATACTTGTCACCAAATGTTAGCATTTTGTAGAGGTACTTGGAGGAGTGTCTTGCAGCTAAGGCATCTTATGACAAATTTGCATATACTAATTTGAGCGTAGTTGAAGTGACATCTTATGAACTTTTTGCACTCATTAGTATTTCAAATACTAGTAAAGAGTACTGAAATAAGTATCTTAAAAGGATTAAATTTGGTTTTTTTAGATTGTATATCTAGAATTTTAAGTTGAACACTGGAAGGTAACACAATATTTTCTTATTGTTTTGTCACCTTTTTTTGTTGATGTCAAAGGGAGAGAAGATAGTAAAGGAAAATTGTATTGAAGATACACATACATGTAAGGGGGAGCTTAGCTATGTATGTAGGAAATCATTGTAAAGGAGTGATAAGGAATGTAATGATCCATCAAAATACGAATAAAATTTTGAAATTTTGAAGGACAAATTTTGAGTAGTTACTTTTGTATTGTTGTTTTGTATGACATCATTTTGGGACTTAGCCAATTTTCCCCAAATGTTGCCATCAATACCAAAGGGGGATTTTTTCGCAATTTGGCTAGGAAGATGTGGTAGTGTTGTCATTTATGGAAACATACATATTTTAGTATTTCATTATGAAATTAGTGATAGAAAATTGCCTAAGTATTGGAAAGTTTGAAGTAGCACAAAGATACTTTTTGTATGTAAAGATGATAGAATTTGAGTTATCTCTTGCGCAATTGAGGAATAATTGCTGATAGTGTCATGATAATGTATGTCAATGCATAGGTCTGTATGGATAGTATGACATTAGTTATAGATGAATTTCCACTATAGGTAATGAACATAACATAATAGAGCACATTAGTAAATTGAATTATATGACTTAAGGAATTATTTTGGTAACAAAATAATTACTCAACCACGATGGGTTGAAATCCTAGATGTTAACCCCAAAGTCATTTTATTATTAGCCAAGTGTGTTGAGGCTGTAAGGTCAATTAATCAAGAGTTTTTTTAAGATTATGAGGTATAAGTAAAGATTATATCTTGTGAAGCTAATATTATGTGAGGAAGTGATGCAAACTATTGTGAAGAAAGTTTATATGATATATGAGCTTTTTATGATGTGATATTTGGTGTATGACCAAAGGATTCAGAAAGTGTAGGAGTGAGACAATATTGTATGTATATCTATTCTTGTGAAGAAACTTATTTGTATATTGCATGTTAGGGAAGTGGGATCTTCTTGCATACAATGTATTTGTTCCACCAACTCCTAATAGGGTTAAGACTTTTAATAGTGCCTAGTTCTCTAACAAGGACTCAAGACACTATATGTATTTGATAGACTCCTAAAAGGGTAAATCCTTAATAGGATTCTTTTTTTTAGTGGATCTTCTTGTGGGTATCATCCTCACCATGGTTTTACCTTGGCTAGGGTTTCCCTAGTTAATAAATAATGGTGTTATGAGTTCCCTATGTGTATAGTTTTATTTACTATTCAGCCTTGTTGGTTTACTTTCCTATGCAAGTTATCAAGTAATTAACAATATCCAATTATGAGAAAAACTCTGTTGAATACTGATTCACCCCCCACCCTCATTATTATCTATTTCTAACAAGTTGGTTATGGTATAGAAGATTTTTGCATATAAACTTTGATAATATTGAGAAGGCTAGTAGTACATTTTCAGTCAAAGATTTACCTAGAATCATGAAGCCTACTAATGTTGTTTGCAAAGAATGTCTCATGGCTAAGAAAATGAAGGTCGCATTTTCTATCAAGAAGTTCACTACCACAAAAAAATTTAGGGATTGTTCATACAGACTTTAGTGGTCCTACAAGAACAAGAGGGTTTTATGGAGAAAGGTATTTTATGATTTTTGTTGATGATATCACTAGAATTATGTTAGTAGCATTTCTTAAAGAAAATTCTGAGGCATTTGAAAGTTTAAGATATTTAATAATAGAGGTGAGATTGAATGTAGTGTAAAGATTAAATTTGCGAGATCAGATAGAGGTGGAGAATTTACCTTTGGAGAGTTTAACATGGTTTTTGAAGAGAATGGAAGTATAAGACAATTAAGTTCACCCAATTGTTAGAAATAGAGAATACTAAGAGAGAAGAAAGGAAAAGAGTAATGCTAAACAGTAAAAGTAACCAAGCATAGATAGAACTCATAACACCATATTTAATTAACTAGGGAAACCCTAGCAGAGGGAAAACTTTGGTGGGGATGATATCCACTAGATGACATACTAATATAAATGTTTCTTGTTAGAGGATGGACCTTGTTAGGAGTCTATAAACTCATTCATTACATTTGAGTCCCTATTCAAAGACTTTAAATCCTTGTTAGGAGTTGTGGTACAATGTGTGCAAGAAGAGCTCACTGCCCAAATATGCACTTTGAATTATAAGAAGAACTCACTTACCAAACATGTAATTAAATCTCCTTGAAGATAGAAGTATGGATGGTGTACCTTCTTTTAGCTAAACTCTGACCTCAGCTTGATCTTAGATCAGAAAACCATATTACCAAAATTTTCTTCTACATATGATACAAAACTTTGCATTCAAAACATTCACATGTTACTTCAAAAAAATTATTGATTCACAAGACATCTTTGGCTTATTGGTTGGTCACTCTAAACACAAAAAAGTGTATCCTTGCACGAAGATGTGAAATCTCATGTGAGAACATGAATTTTTGCACAAGATTTTGGTGTAAATGCCAATTTTGATGTTTGAAAAGTGATTTTTTGTTGTAATTTTGCATCTTCTTTTTTCTTTTTCATTTATCTAATACTAGTTGTTTTCCTATTGTTTTTGTGTGTGTAGGTTATCTTTTCCAATGTCAGATTTAGGTTGGATTACCTAAGTTACAGATCTTTTATATGGTAGTTAGATGATGCCAACATGGCACACATTGATAGGCTTAGATTATCATATCTTTACCAGATCCCAGTAGTATTGGTGAATACAACCTTTTGATTGCACTAGTGGAGTGTTTCTATTTGGAGACAAACACCTTCCATCTACCTTAGGGAGAGATGACCATCATGCCAAAGGAGATCTACAGGATACTTCAGATACCCTTCCATGGGCCACAAGTTGTTTATGACACAATACTATGAATAGGCATAGAGGTAATGAGGGCTACCTTTTAGGAATATCTAATCATGGGTCAAGCCATCACATGGGATGAGCTAGTTCATACCTTGATGCAAGAGCATCCAATGGTGCAAGGGAAATCCCGTGTCACCCAAAAATATGCTTACAAATAGTTTTGTTTAATGCATTTTCATTTCTGGATACCCATTTTGGTCAAATAAAGGTTCCAACTCTCATAGTTCCACTATTAGAGTTCTAGGTTAGATTTTTGAAGCACCTTGGGATATGTGTAAATGGTGAAAAAGTAGGACTATGTAATTGAGAAATAATTATGGTGAGTTAGAGGGTGTAAATTGTAGGGAAGGTTATATTTGTAATTTAAAGCACTCCAGAAAAAGAATTAGATCAAAGGGCTTCATAGTTAGGAAGTTATTGCAATTTTTTGGTTCCTAGAGACCTCTTAAGAGCACTTCAAAGTTGGATATGGGGCACTAAATAGCCTCATACAGAGAAAAAAATGGGGGGCAAGAAAATCTATCTATAGGGCTATAAAGTGCTTTCAGAGCTTTGTATAAATGTAAACGGTTTGTCAATTAGAGTTACGGTTCAAAAGTTATGCCTCCCGGAAGTTGGACTACCATTTCTGGATTGTTCTAATTTTACACCGACTTCTAATGTGATTTTTGGAACCTTCTATTTTGGTGGTGGATTCCAACTAGCATATTCTAGAATGTATTCCTAACCCTAAACCATTTGGGGCTTATTTAAGAACATTTTTGCCATTGTAAAGGCAGCTCTTAGTGGAGTTAGAGAGAAGGTACTGTGTGGAGGATTTCTTTCTCTAGAATCATAGTGTTGTAAGCCCATAGGGCATTTTTCATTAATAATAATATTTCCCTTTTCCTATTTGTTCATTCTAGTATTTGGATGTGTCTCCATCATAGATATGGTCCCAATCACAAGTTACTAACTATTTTAGGTATATTCATTAGCTACTTCCTGATGCTAGATAGAGGTCAACATGGGTTAGAGTGCAAATGGGGCTAGATGCTACAAATGATGCTAGAGACTCCAGAGAGATATGGGTGGGGTCATTGCATGCTCGCCCACATGTTCTATGAGATACATGAGATAGTTTATCACAAGAGGAGGAGTATGGCTATTGTGGTCGATGTTCTTGAGATATGGGCATGGCAACACTTTCTAGTGATGAGGCCTATTTTTGTCAATGAGCGATAGCCCATGGAGCCCTACATATGTAGGTATAGAGGCTAGTTGACCTAGATACCTCTAGGGAAGACTCAGTAGTGGATAGGGTGGCTAGATGACTTGGTAGCAGTAGTATGGTGGTTATGGAGAGAGATAGAGGATTGGGATGATACACCCCGAGAGTTGGGGCACATGTTCTCTTCTTGCTTATTGATAGGTCAATTTGTACAAATTGTTGAGAGATTTCCTCTTACATGGGTGTGCTGATAGTACAATCAACCACAAGATATATCTCTCAATTATTGCTCATACACATGATTTGTGATAGATCTAGACTATGGGTGGTCCCTGAGATTAGACCCAGGCAAGTCAATAATTGATGTGTGCAACTTAGTTGTGACATTGTGGGATTACTTGGTAGTAGTGGTAGATGGGGGTATGACTTTGTCATATCAAACATATTTTTTGAGTTATCCTTTCCCTTGGTTCATAAATATAGTAAGGATGGCCACACCTATGTAGGTAGTATAGGCACCACAAGCACCACCATAGTAGCCATAGTTGGAGAGAGTGAGACAACAGAATAGACAGGTACCCATTCCTCCTCGGGAGATGAGAGTAGACCTAGGTGCTAGTGGTAGTGGATTAGGACATAGACATTCTTGGCATGAGATGGGTTCCCTAGGAGCCAAAATAGGAGACATCCAACAACCATGGATAGAGGTAGAGTGGCTAGCCAAGTAGCCAACTAAGCAGGGTGAGGGTGATGAGGAGATCTAGGATCATCTTGCTATAGGAGCCTAGGGTAGAGATATTTTGGCACAAACCTAGGAGGCCCTTAGGAGAGCAAGAGATAGAGTGTGAGTAGCATAGTGGGAGATAGGTGTGCTTCATATTCAGGTTGTGGTGAGGGATACCCAGATCACAAAGTGAGATCATGAGATCTGTGGACTATGAGAGCAACTAGGGTGAGAGACTCAAAGATCTAAGTAGCAATAGGATGAGATCTGACTATAGTTAGCCAAAGCATCATTCTTTTTTGCAACATATGTAGTAGTTGTGCCAGATGAGGTAGAGTAGGTGCCTAGATTTTCCTAGTATGCACAAGAGTTAGGGGGAGAAAAACCTCCAGTGAGACCAAACATACCTCCTCTTCCTCTTCCTTCTCATCCTCTACCAATGGGAGGTGAGGGGGAAGGAGAGAGTTAGCTTCATTTTTCTCTAATTTTGGTTTGGCTATGTATCGATCGGTATACCAACACTATTTTATATCATTTTTGAGATTGACAGTGCTCAAGGAGCATCCATTTTTGCACCAATGTACACTTTTGACTTTATATATATATGAGATTTTTTATTCGAGTACAATTTGCATGTGTCATCTTTCTATATTTATAGTTTATTGTACATGAGATGTGTATGCTTTGATTATGAATGCAAATTTGATATGATGTATGAATGTAGTGTAGATGAGACGAGTGATGAAATTATGTATGAAATGCAAAATGTGAATGAACTAACATCTCATGTAGTGTTCCATTTTGTTGATAGTGATAGGTATTCCTTGAAGATTGAGAGGATGAACCAAAGAACCAAATTCTTGTGCAACCATGAAGAAGTATGATACTTTGAAGAAGTCAACAATCCCTCATCACAAATGATGCAAGTAGATTAGTGATTGAACCATTTTCTTATGCAATGCAACCCTATGCTAGATGCACCCCTAGGCTAGATGCAACCCTAGGTCTGGTTACCAAGCATTGATAATTATCATCACTATGCATTTAGCCAAATCCCACATGTCATACAATTCCTACTAATATTACAATCATAGAAATAGGAATATGACACATGCTCTAATTTTTTTGGGATTAAATGTAAGCATTTGAGGCACAAGAAGCCAGAATGACTAGAACATTTGTCCCTTTTAATGCAGCGAGTGAACATAAGCATCATAGCATAAATTCTAGGATGACTAGAATGTTTCTTGCATATAAACACACTAGAAAAATGAGAGATCCTTCTTACACTAAGTAATCAGTAAGTATTCTATCCATAATGACCCTTGCATTCATAACTTAAGACAAAAGTGTGCTAGATATACTTGCAATGACCCATACATTCACTTAGTAGAATGACTATTAGTATTTACTATAGGATAGATAATTTACTCGAATAAGCAAGGAAAAGAACCACCCTTATGAAATAATCCATATAAAAGGAGTTGAGGTACACATGGCCATCCAATATGAGATAGAGGCTCTTATAGTGGACACCCCTTTTATATAGAATCTTCTCATCATTAGAACTAAACCCACAAAAAGAAAGAAAAGAAATGATCATGCCCCTAGTCCTCACTTCTCTAGTCAAAGATGACATCATCAAGTAACTCAAAGAGACATGATAAAGTAAAAGGAAAAAAAGAAAAGAAAAGTTCAGCGTATCCAATCAAGTTCATCATTTTGAGTTCATTTTTATGTTATAGGATTGATGCCAAGTGTCAATGTTTAGAACATGTATGAAAGAAATATCTTTAGTAGGGTGATAATAGTAGATAGACACAATTAGAACAACTAGTGACTGAAGTCAAAGAGGAATCTTTAGTAAGAAGAAACTTGGTAGGAAATTGAGCGATAGTAGATAGACACAGTTAGAACAACTGGTGACTGATGCAAGAGAAATTTTCCATGAGAGGAATCTCTAAAGTGACATGAGCGACTGCAGGTAGATGCAGTTAGAAAAATTGGTGACTAAAGCGAGAGATTTTCCATGAAAGGAATCTCAAAAAGTGGCACAAGTGATGGTGGAAAGATGCAATTAGAATAACTAGTGATTGTCATGAAGGAGATTTTCCATGAGAGGAATCCCAAAGTGACACAAGCAACAGTAGGTAGATGCAACTAAAAAAACTAATGACTATCGTGAAGGAGATTTTCCATGAGAGGAATCTCAAAGTGACACAAGTGATAGTAGGAAAATGTAGTTAGAACAACTGATGACTATCATGAAGGAGATTCCTATGACATTGTATGGTGTTGTCCCTGAGTTATGACAAGATTCAATCCATGGATACATGAGTGAAAGAAACAAACTAAAATAGGAAAGCAATTATACAAGAGCCAGAAGATGCACTACAAGATGTAGCATTTGAAGCAAGAGGTGCCTATTTACTAGGTTTTCACCTTCTTGGAAAAGATTTCTTTTTTTTTGCTACCATAATGCCTATTTGCCAAGTTTTCATCAATGGTACTTTTTTTCTTTTTCCAATTTTTTTTTTTTTTTTTTTATAAAAAAAAAATATTTTTTCCATTTTTTTGGTATTATCAAAGTGCCTATTGCTAGGTTTTCACCAAGATAATGATTTTTTTAAATACTTTTTGAAATTTTTATATTTTTAGGAGAGTGTTGATAGGCTCCTTGAGTAGCTCTCCCTTAGCTATAAAAATTTGGTAAGCACTATATCTGAACACTGCAGTGACTATGTATGGACCAAGCTAGTTGGGTTCGAACTTCCCTTTTTGTACCAATTGTTGTTGATTATTAGGGTTTCCTCTGAGGACAAGATTACTCAGTTGGAAGTCACATCACTTAACTTTCTTATTATAGCTTCTAGACATATGTTGTTGATAAGCTCAAAGATGATCACACGTCACTTGTTAACATTCATCTAAAAATTCTAGCTCTTGAAGCCAAGATATTCTATAGTTGTTTTCAGTAATGAGGCCCTTCATGTAGATTCTCAAAGTAGGAATCTCAACCTTAATTAAGGAAGCACAACATTCACTCCATATACTAAAGCAAAGGGCACTGTACTTGTTGGAGTTCTGATACTTGTTTTGTAAGCCCATAAAGCTAGATTAATCTAAAGGTACTAGAGCATTTCAGATTTGTTAACTGTGCTATGCAATATCTTAAGGATCACCTTATTGGATGCCTTTGCTTGACCATTACCCTAGGGGTAACAAATAGAAGACCAATGTTTCTTGATTCTAAACTTTTTGCATAACTCCTTAAGAACTTTATTTTTAAATTGTCCACCATTGTTAGTAATAATGGAGGAAGGTACACCATACTTTCGTATGATGTAATTCATGATGAACAGAACTATAGGTTTTACCATTTTCTATAAATAGAGGGACTACCTTGACCTACTTAATGAAGTAGTCTATAGCTGTAATAATGAACTTGTGTCCATTTGAAGAAGATGGGTGAATCTAACCCACAAGATCAAAGGCCCATTATTGGAATGGCGATATTGTGATAGATGGAATTAGCTCCCCAGCTGGAGCATGAATTAAATTTCCATAGAGCTAGCATTTTTTACAAGACTTGGCTTATTTGGTTGGCTTTTGCTCCATATTTAGCCAATAGAAACAAGCTCTAAAAAGTTTACAAGCTAGTGTCAAGTTTTCAGAGTGGGATCTATAAATGCCCTCATGGACATCAATCAATGCATGTTTCAATTCATTAGGTTCTAGAAACCTAAGGAGTGTTTCATTAAGAGCTCTCCTAAACAAGTCATCTACAATAATAAAATAATGTGATGCATTATGGATAAGGTCACATTTTTTGTTTTGGGTTTGACCATCTGGAATTGATTTGTCACATAGATAGGAGTATAAATGGTAGTAGTGGGATGAGTCATTTCCTAAAATAGGATAGATCATCTGAGATTTAGGGGAATTATAGGTAGGGTAGAGTAACATTTCCACTAGGAACTCATGTTGAAGATCATTCTTTAGCATCTATAACAAGGAAGCAAGAGTAGCCATAGCATCAACCACTTTATTGTCTTCTCAAGGAACTTGATGGAAAGTGATATGAGAAAAGTATTTCTTCAAGTCATCCACCATGTGTTTATAAAGGATCAAATTCTCATCCTTTATCTGATATAAATCATTGACCTAGTTTATTATGAGTTGGTAATCACCAAAGATGTTCAATTGATCCACTCTCCATTCAACTGTAATCTTCATGCCATTAATGAGAGCTTCATATTCTACAATATTGTTTGGAAAAGGAAACAAAATCTTGTTTGCCTTAGGTAGTGAATACCTTTGTGGTGTTATGAATAGTAGCCCAACACTAGATCCTTTTTGTGTGAAGAAACCATCAAAGAACATCACCCAAGTTTGGTGTGTAAGCATTAGAACAAATTCATTAGGAAAGTCAATGTTTACGAAAAGAAAAATCTACATTGGTCCCTCTACTAACTGATCAAAAATCACTTTTCCTTTGATAGCCTTTCATTCAACATACTAAATGTCAAACTTTCCCAAGATTATGATCCACTTAGCCAACCTTCCTGTTAGAGCTACCTTGATAACTAAGTATTTCAATGGATTAATTTTAGTAATTGGTCATGTAGTATGAGAAAGCATGTAGTGTCTCAATTTTTGGGGAGAAAAGACAAATAGCAAGGAAGCCTTCTCAATGATGCTATAATTAATTTTCATAGGATATCAACATGTGACTCAGATAGTAAATAGCTCTTTCCTTGTTATCATTGTGTTCTTGAGCTAGCAAGATACCCATAAATGTCTCTGATGCTGAGATATACAAAATAAGAGGCTTCATATAGATAGGAGGCATCAAGATCAATGGATTAGCAAGGTGTTTCTTTATCTATGTTAAGCTCTAATCAAAATCTTACATCCAGTTGTATTTCACACCTTTATGTAGTGTCTTGGTAAACGATTGACATCTATCCACCAATTGTGAGATGAATATGTGAATGGATTGAAATATTCATTGTAAGCCCCTCATTTGACTAATATTATGGGGTTGAGCTATGTTCATAATTGCTTGGATTTTCTCTAGATCAACCTTGATTTATTTTGTGGACATAATGTAGCCAAGCAGTTTTCCAGATGTTACACTAAATGCACATTTCTTAGGGTTGATTCTTGGACTAAATATCTCCATGCAATCTAGGATAGGTCGCAAATCTTAAAGGTGAGTGTTATGTTTTGTGCTCTTAACCAAAGTATCATCTATACCACCAAGATAATTGAGAGGGTTGGGGTGGGGGGGGGGGGGGTTGAATCAATTATCCAACAATTAAAGCATTTATCTTCTTTAAACAAACTTAACCATTCAACCAAAGTAATCAAAAACCATAATAAGATGCACACAGACAATTACACCAGCTATGTTGACTAGGGTAACCCTTGATTAGAAGGAAAACCCTGATGGGAATGATGCTCACAAGATGATGTACTAATATAAATATTCCTTATTTGAGAATGGACCCTATTAGGAGTTGTACTATAATGTATGCAAGAAGAACCCACTGCCCAAACATGAAATTTTAACTATAAGAAGAGCTCACTATTCAAAAAAATAGTTTACTATTATTTTCTTCATTTATTGTTCTTTCCTCTATGTTGTCAACTAGACCAATCATTGTGAGACCTTGTTGACCAGGTCACAAACCTTGGATCTAAATACCAAATCTTAGATCACTCAGCAAAACCTTGGCAATGAAGTTTCCTTCACTTCCACATTGCTTTGCTCAACTTCATATTTTTCACTCTCTACTACTTCTTGAATATTCACAATTCACATACATCCCCTTCATGATAAAGGAAAATGTTCTTCTTTTATACCAAGTCCATAAAATAATTCCTTAAGTTGGCTATTAGACCTTCTCAATTAATCAATATAGGACCACATTAAGAACATGTTACACTTAGTGATAACCTTAATCTTCTAGCTTCCGACTTGAATATCTTTCCATACATGCAATATTATGATGAGTGAGCTTAGTCACATCATCCTCAACATGTCTTCTTCATGTCCTCAACCTTGATCCTCAAGATATTAACTTTTCTAGGAGATATAACAAGTTTACCAAAAGATTCCTTTTTAAACTCTATCTTAGAATAGACATCACTAAAACTTACATAACTTCTCCTATATTTATCCTTTCTACTTCTAACATTGACTGCTTATGCCAGATAGTTAGAAGTATCTCCCATAACCTCAAGTGGTTATCATGCTTAGCTAGTCTTTCATACCAATTTGATCTTTCTATTGTTCTTTTGTTAGACACCATAGAGGACATCAAACACACTATGTTCACATCAATGACAAACTTAGTAACAAATTTAACATATCATCATCAAAAAAATCTTCCAACAATCTCCCCCTTTGGCATTAATGACAACATATGTGAAAAACATCAAGTTCCAAGAATACCAACAAAATATTATCCATCTTCAAATCCTCACCATTAATCATACTCCCCCATTGATATACCTCAATGTGCACTATACCAAAAAAAATACTACATACTCACAATTTTCCCCTTAGCATAATGTATTTCATGTAATACTTCTCTCTCATTTAGCATAATGTATTTCATGCCAAACCTGTCCCCTATTGACATTAATGTCAAATGTTTCTACAACCAACATCTTTGCATCAAATTTTGCAACAACTTGTACTTACTGAGCTCGAGTTTCCAAAGACAATATTCAAAACATCAACAAGAGTCCTAGATGACTCTGTCCTTCATAGATACTTAACCATATAGGAAGCATTAGCATCTATTCCAGACAAACAATGGTCCTCTGTTAGCCTGGACTAATGCACTCTTGCATCTTCTACTCTAATGTAGGAAGGGACATAACCTCAAGCATACCTCACAAATACTTAAAAGTATTTTTGAGAAGAGGCTTAGCAAATATATCTAAAATCTACTCTTTTGTGCTTACATACTGCAATCTGATTTCTTTTTCTACAACTTTTTCTCTCAACATATGATACTTAATAGTAACATGTTTAGTCCTTGAATGTAATACTAGATTCTTAGACATATTTACCATGCTTGTGTTGTCACAATGTATAACAACAAGTTCACTAATTTCTCTCCTTGAATCCTTTAGCATCTGCTACAACCAGATAACTTGATTGCAATTATTTACTGCTACAACATACTCTACTTCTACTATACTTTTAGATGTATAATCCTATTTCTTGCTTAACCAACAAACCAATCTTCCTCCAAGAAAGAAGGCTCCTCCTCTGATGCTCTTTTTGTCATTGATACCACCTACCAAATCTACATTAGTATAAGAACTTAGAGTAAAATCATTAGATTTTTCATACCATAATCCAAGCTTAGATGTTCCTTTCAGATATCTAAATATCCTTTTCACTACTACATAATGTGCTTCTCTAGAATCAGCCTAAAATTTTGCAATAATTCTAACTGCATTTTCTATATCTAGCCTTGTGTGAGTTAGATATTGCAATCCTTCAATCATAGATCTATACTTCTTCTATTTAATAGTAGGTGTCTCATCCTTTGTAGATAACTTGTGTCCAGTTACCATAGGTGTTCTAACAAGTTTACATGTTACCAATCCAAAATTTTTTAGTAAATTCTTCAAGTGCTTAGTCTAAGAAATAAAGATTCCTTCTTTATTCTATACTATTTACAATCCTAGGAAATATTTCATCTCTCCTATTATACTCATTTCAAATTCTTTCTTCATCTCTTCTACAAACTTCATACTTTCTTCATCATTTTCTCCAAATATAATGTCATCAACAAAAATTACCAAAATCATAAAACCATCATCATTTTCTTTCCAATATAGATTACTATTTGCCATACCTTTGCTATATCCTATCTTTGTCAAATGCTTGTCCAACCTCATATACCAAGTTTTGGGTGCTTGCTTCAATCCATACAATTCTTTTATTAGTTTTCAAACTATGTCCTTATCAGTTATCAGAGGACATCCTTTAGGCTACTTAATGTCTAACTCTTCTTCATGTTCTCCATTTAGAAATGCTAACTTGACATCCATTTGATATACTTTGAATTTCTTTTGTGTTGCATAGGCTAAGAATAATCTTACTACTTCTATTCTACCCAATGCAGCATAAGTCTCCTCATAATCTATTGCTTCTTATTGTGAGTAACCTTTACATACCAATCTTGCTTTGTTTCTTACAATTTCTCCTTGCACATTCATATTGTTCCTAAATACCCAATTAGTTCCTATCACATTCATGTCTACTGGTCTGGGGACCAATTCCCATGTCTCATTCTTTTCTATCTAATCCAATTCCTCTTTCATAGCTTGCTTCTAGTAGTCATCTTTACATGCTTCATCTGCACTCTTAGGCTCAACTTGAGATATCAAGCATAGTTGTGCATTAACTCTACTTCTTTTCATCACACCTTTATCTTTGCTTCTAATGATTTGTTCAGATGGGTGATTCTTTATCATGTTCCTTCCTAAAGTAGGAGTTTCTATCTCAACTCTTGGCTCTACTGAAGGTTATGAGCTTTGTTCTTGCCTATGCTCTCCTTCATTCTGCAAATCATTTTTAGTCTCAAGAAATACCTCATCATTTCTTGGCTTAGTAACAACATCATGATCTAAATTGTAATCAACTATTCTCTCTTGTATTCTTAATTTTTCATCAATTCTCACATTTTCACTTTCCATAATAGTTTTAGTTCTCTTATTATAACATCTATAAGCCTTTCTTTTCAATGAATAACTAAGAAAAATACCTTCATCACTTCTAGAATCAAACTTACCAATGTCATTATCTCTCTTTATGTAACACTTACTTCCAAATGTTCTAAAATATTTAATTGTAGGTGAGTGACCAAACCACAATTCATAAGTTGTGTTGTTTTTCTCCTTTATGACTTGTACTCTATTCATAGGGTAGGCTATTGTATTCATAGTTTCTCTCCAAAATGTCTTGGATACATCATTCTCTGCTAACATAGCTCTTGTAGTTTCTATAATAGACTTGTTCCTTCTTTCTGTAATGCCATTTTGTTTAGGGGTTCTCAAATTTGATAGCTATCTTTTAATTCCATTTTCCTCACAAAACATGTTAAGCTCATTTTAGGTAAATTCTCCTCTCTATCTAATATCAAACATTTAATCTTTACACTAGATTCATTCTCAACTCTATTCGTAAAGATCTTAAACTTGTCAAATGTTTCAAATTTCTTTTTAAGAAATGTTACCCACATCATTCTAGAAAAATCATCAAATAGAATCATTATATACCTTTCACCATAAAATCATTTAGTCTTTGTAGGACCTTTGAGATCTATGTGTAAAATCTCAAACTTCACTGTAGTGGTACACTTCTTGCTAGGAAAAGAAGTTTTGTTATGCTTTTCCAAAATACACTCCTTGCAAATTGTGTTAGTAGGCTTTACAATCTTCGACAAATCTCTAACACAAAACATTATACTTGTCCTCACAATATTATCAAAGTTTATATGATAGAATCTCTTATTGCATAACCAACTTTCATCTATCTTTGCAACCAAACATGTCATTTCAGTAGGATTCAAATGAAATACATTACCTATAGATCTGGTTCCTATTTCAATTACCTTTCCATCTTTATCTCTGATCATGCATATCTTTTCTATGAATTGCAACTAATAACCTTTGTCTACTAGTTCTCCAACACTCAAAAGATTTTTCTTTAAACCATAAACAAAGTATATATCCTCATTATTAGTTTTACCATCAAGAGTTCTAGATACAATACCCTTTATTCAACATGATGCATTATTTCTAACTCTAACAATTCCTCCATCTTAACTTTTGAAGTCAACAAACTTGTTCATGTCACTAGTCATATGATGTGAACAACCTGTTGGCTCCTGATTTAACAAAGTTTAAACAACCAAGTATGCAAGGCAAGAATGCATCTATGGGTAGCTATCTCCAATAATGGACACAATTCACCAAGAACCTGGGCCAACTATAAGGCTACACTCCTTCTACACTTCAAGCTCTACAAAACCTAGGTGGGTGAACCTCTTAGGATCCAATTATGTGACTAGTGCAATAAGCATAATCAGAATCCATAATAGTAGACAAAACCCCTAATTCTTCTATACTTAACCAAGAAATCACAAACATGAAATAGCTAAGAGCATAACTCATGAAAATGGCAAGCTAAGTGCGGGTTAAACTTTGAATTACTTTCAACATAAAAGGGAAAAGATGAATTAATATTTATGATATCAACAAGACCCAAGTATGAGCAACAAAACCTAATGATCCTATCTCTGATTAGTGCCTTATCCATTGGGTAATTAAATGAATTACAACCATATATCTTCTGGAAATCTTTAACATAATTCCTACATCAAGATCCCTGATCTATCTTTCACCTTGTGAACAGACATCTGCTACAGAATGAATCTCATACTCAGATAATCCTTTCATGAAATCTAAAAACCATGTGACAAACATCAAGCAAATTGCATGGCTCTTTGTTCCATCAGCAAGATATTTCAATTACATACATTTCCAAATGAAATGCAACCTAATCTATGCTCTTTGATCATAAACTAGAAAAGATTACAGATCCATGAATAGGAGACAAGATTCAAACTGAATTTGGATCCCTTTACTACTCTTTATTTGTTTTCCTTGAAACCAAATACATGAAAGATGTATAGAAATGACTCACTAATCACCTAACAGACAAGAACTATCTGCATAAAACTTAAATTGTTGTTCAATACAAGAAGAAGTTGCTAAAGAATGGTATCACAGATCTGAGAGAACTCAAGATTGGAACCCTTACCAAGAGAAAGAAAAAGATAGATATAGGAAGAAGAAAATCTTGGATCTGATAAGGAGATGACAAGTGTCCCTTTAGAATTGCTTCCCAAGAAGTAGAAAAAGCCTCTCTCTACCTTCTCTCTATAACTGAAAATCAAATCTCCATCATTTGGTTTCCAAAAGTAAGAAATATCTCAATGAAAGACAAAGATCTGATAATTGAAACCAGATATGTTCCAAGTTACCAAATCAGATACAAGGACCACTGAATATGTTTTAAGTTATTTCTTTACTGAATTCTCTGGCTGGTAACTCAAAATACTTGATGAAACACACAAATCAACCAGAGAGACAAAACCTCTTGTAGCATGAACTAGTGGTGTTCTATGAAAAAACAAGCTCCAAAAATGGATAGCTCATATTTTTCTGATTCCAACAGTATATTGGAGTCTATGTTTTGAGTACCAGAAACCCCCAAAATATCAGTTTGAAAAACAATCCCCCTTTGTTATAGCTACCTGGTCTGCAACATCTTGAAATTTAAATATTTTCCAAAATTCAAATTAATCTAAAGTTTGAACTTTAGACTAAATACTCTATTTGATTTAAAAATCTTGCACATTACTCATTTTTGAAAAATTAATTTAAAATGACAAAATCATTTTAATTTTTCCTAACCCCTTGAATTCAGGTCAAAGCTCTGTTGACCAAGTGCCATGTGGCACTTCCTGACTAGACCACCTCCGCATATGTGCCATTCACCTACTACACCAGCATCTAAGCGGGCCCTGCCAACATGTGCCAACATCCTGCTTACCTGTATTCCTTAACTGGTGCACATTTTGATTTTGTGGAAATGTGCAAGCCGTCAGTGTCATGATCCTATGCTTCATGTTTGAACTTGCACGTCCCTGCCACATCAATGCCAACTAGGACCCACTACCACGTGTTAATCAGGGGCATTCCTCCATTATTTAACTCATAAGCATCTTCATCTTGTGGGTATGTGCCAATCGTCCAATCTAGACATGTGTTTGAATCTCGTGCAATCTCCATTTTGTGCGCCACATCATCTCATATGAAACTTTGATTAAAATTTTACTAATTTCACCTTACCAACTATCTTCCTCATTCAATGCATAGGGGGCCCAACCGCGAAAGTAGCCTTTCAAAAGGCTCTTATCTTTTAGACATAACACATATTGAGTTGTTTTGTATTTAAAGACTTTGAAATGCCTGCCCATGATGAATGTGGGAAAATAGGCTTTGCTCATTCTTCCCTTTATGACTATAGCTTGTGTCTTTTGTCTAGCTAACTTGCCTGATCGATGGGCTCCTTGTTTTTATGTGCTAAGGATTTGAGCTTGTGGATTGCCCCTTTTTTTTTCCAACCTGAGTCTAATTCAAACTCAAGGCATATCCTTTATGCTTGGTGGTTGTCTTTACTTTGTCCATTGCATGGGTTCTCAGTTCAAACATGTCTACCCTCATTGATTGGCATCTTGCTCTCTTGGCATTAATTCTTATGTGTGGGAGCTCTTTGTTATGTTGTGGGCTTTATGCATGGAAGGGCTCCTTTAAGCCAGCGACCTCTCTCATGTACTTGTGTGGCTCTCTTCAAACACGTTTGCCCTCCCCTATTACTGTTTGAAAGCTCTTTTAAAAATATAAGGCATGAGATTCTTTGCCCCACTTTTTCCTTGCTATAGACATGTGTACATAACCTTTTTACCTTTAACACTGGTTGCTCCTTTTGTTTTCTGATGTGCTTGCCTTTAAAAGGCGTGACCTCCTTTAACTTATGCCAGCTTCATCTTGGATGCTACATTATGTTGACTATTTTGATTATGTTATGCCCCTTTGCTTCAAATATGAGCCTCTACTCATATGCCTTGGGTTTACCCCACTTCTAACTAGCAGCCTGCTCTATCTTTTTTGGGAGTTCTCTGCTTTATATTGCCATGATCTCTCCTTTGCTATAGCGTCTCCCCTATTAGACGTTGACTGGTTCTCTATATGCAATGTGCTTCTTATTTCTTTCCTAATGTGTAGTCTTCATCTTCATTTGACTGCCCATCATAAGTGCTTGGATAATGGATACCCTTATCTCTAGACTAAACTCCACAAACTTTGCAAAGTTTATACTTGGCTTCCTTATCCTTGATTGAGTACAGGTGGAAATGATCGTTAGCTGCATAGAGAAGCCTAAACTTCTCATTGATATTTGCAATAGACACACCAATAAAATAATTTGATTATAAACCATTCTAGTTACTTAGAAAATTTCATAATGCTTTATCAATCAAATGGAATTTAGTCGGGCCCCAAGGTAGGTCTGGCTAAAAAAAAAATTCATTTTCAAATGATTGAACTGCAAATTTGATCCATTGATCATCTCTGATTGATAGGATTCCAATTTGAGCACTAACTAATCCTTAAAAAATCATTTACCATTAATTTGCAACCTGTCAATTTTGCGCCAGGGGGTCCATTGACTAGCCTTAAAACCTGATCCAAACCTATGACCAGGCTCTGAAAACGGGCACATTGAATCTCTTTTCTACACTCTTGCACCTTGTCAAATCTTGTCTCATGATGAATTTAGGGTCAAAAGATATTCACTGTCAAAGTTGACCTCTCAGAATCACTTGCAAAAAAACATGTCAAAAAACCATAAATTGGGTTTGGATTTGACCTTGCAAACTAGGCAAATGAGCACATGGGAAAATGAAACTTGGAGCATTGGTTTTTTGTCATGAGGACATTATGGATCTGCAATTTGGGCTCATGAAGAATAACAAGACGCACTTGGAAAGCGATCAAAGTGAGCTACTTGGATTTCCTAATTGAAAACATTGATAGGATAACGATTTTTGCAAATGGAATTGACCTAGAAAAGTATGCATATGGATTCGTCAAGACCTAAAAACTGACACACTTGGAGTATTTTCAGAGGACAACACAGTGGTACAATCCATTTGATCTAGCCAATCACAAATTAGGAGTTATAATTTCATGACTAGGGTTATCGACAAATCTATAAATACTGACACCAGTAAAAAGATAGAAATTCCATTTGGAATCACATTTGAAAACTGATCAAACGGATTCGACATAACTTGAAAGTTGAAACATAACAAGTCTCTGATGATTATAATGCAACACAACTAGAATTTCAACATTTTTATCAACTGGTCAAAATTTATAACATGTCAAATAGGGCTTCCTCGAATTGTGTGCAATGTGCATTAGCATGAAAACAGTAACTGGCCAACTTTGAGGGGTTCAAAACTTAATCAAACGAACTCAAAATGACTCAAAATTTGAAACATAGGTTGTTAAGTATGGACACTAGATATTTCCAAAGTGGTGAAACACAAAACATTTCTGGGTGCGATATATTCAATGACAAACCTAGCCTCCTGTCACTGTTTGACAGTTAGGTGAAAATGCATATTTGGCAAACGCTCAAAATGGGACTTCACAAAAAGGCTCAGAATGTCGATTTAACTTCATGAAACACTTATAAACACTGAATGGAGGGTGTTAGAAACATTAAACACCTCATAAGGCTCAAAGGTACAACCAAGCACACACATTTATGGGGCTTGATTTGACTCAAAATTTCAAATAAATGCTCAAAATGAAAACAGAATTTTGAGCGCCAACACAACCACTATCAATTATCCAATTAAACTTCTTTTCAACTTTTGATACCAAATCTACCTTCTCTATAATTTCTTCTTTAATTTCCACAAATCCAATTTCATCATCACTAGCACTTAATGCTTGTTCATCAGAATCATACGCTTCATTTGCATACAAACAATCTCTATCTTTTCTAGGTTTATGATTCCCTTATAATTTTTCTCCCTTTTAGGACACTTAGATGCATAATGACCATATTCATCACAAGTCCAACATTTAAAGATGTTTTTACCTTCATTTTCACTTCTTACTAGAAGGGCTACTACTTCATCAATCTTTCTATCTTATTTGGATCTACTACTGCTAGAAAAATCTCCTCTAACACTTGTGCTCCTTGATAAGTTAGGTTGAATACTTAAGGCATTGAAAGTTGTCTCTATTCTGGTCAACTCTCTAGACTATCTAAGTTCATTCCCAACTGCTTCAAGTAATCCAAGAAATGTCTCCTCTATGAAATCTTTGGTACATGATATCATCAACTGTATCACCTAAACTGCTGACTTGAATGGTGGTATTAGAGTCTTCAACATCTTCCATATAACCTCACCATCTTCTTTGATTCCTCCTTGAGCATCAATACCTATAGTAATTAGGATATATATGTTCTTTCAAAGTCACCTTCCATCATCTTAGCATCTTGAAATGCACAAATCCAACTTTTTAGCCTCAACTTCTTAGAGTGTTCATCACCTTTAAAATTATTTTCCAAAGCTTTCCAAATCAAATGTGAAGTAGCAAGTGATTTTACCTGACTGTACTCAATTTTAGGAAGTACAGTCAATAATGCTTCTCTAGCTCTCATGTCACACATATAAATATCTCTTTCTACCTTGGTGCAAGTTTCCAAATCCTTTTTTTCAATGATTGTCTTCATTGATTTTGTCAAGATCCAATATCCTGAACCCAAACACAACAAATGTGTCTCCATCTTTTCCTTCCAGCTATCATAGTTTGTTCCATCAAACTTTAGACCAACTTTCCTAAACATATTTTCCATGGATCTCCCAAAGCTATTAAACTTTTTATTCAAGGGCATGATGCTCTGATACCAATTATTAGAAACAATAGTACACCAAGATAATTGGGGGGGGGGGGGGGGGTGAATTAGTTATCCAACAACTAAAACATTTAAACAAACTTAACCATTCAACCAAAGTAATCAACAACCATAATAAGATGCACATAGACAATTACACCAAATATATTGACTAGGGAAACCTTTTATTAGAGGGAAAACCTTGGTGGGAATGATGCCCACAAGATGATGTACTAATATAAATATTAATAAGTCCCTATTAGGAGATTTTGAATCCCTCTTAGGAGATTCCAACCCTATTAGGAGTTGTACCAAACTTGTTAGGAGTTGTAGTTCAATGTGTGCAAGAATATCTGACTACCCAAACATGCAATTTCAACTACAAGCAGAGCTCACCACTCAAAAAAATAGTTTATTGTTATTTTATTCTCTTCCTATTATTTCCCTTGACTTATCAACTAGACCAATCACTGTCAAACCCTATAGACTAGGTCACAAACCTCAAATCCAAATACCAAACCTCAAATCACTCAGCAAAACCTCAACAATGAAGTTTCCTTCACTTTTGCACTACTCTGTTGAACTTTGCATTTTGTACTCTCTGTTACTTCTTGAACATTTACAACTCACATACATACCATTCATGATAAAGAAAAATGCCCTTTCTTTATACCAATTCCATAAAACAATTCCCTGAGTAGGTTGTTAGACTTTCTCAATTAATCATTACAGGACCACACTAAGAACATGTTACACTTAGACATAACCTTAGTGTACAACCTTTCAACATGAATATCTTTCCATACATTCAATATTATGATGAGAAAGCTTAGCCATGTCATCCTCAACATTTCTTCTTCATGTCCTCAAGCTCAATCCTCAAGATATCAAATCTGCTAGGAGATATAACAAGTTTACTAGAACATGCCTTTGTAAACTATATCTTAGAACAAAGATCACCAAAACTTACATAACTTATATACTTATCATTTTTTCTTCCTATGTTAACTATATATGCCAGATACTTAGAAGTATCTCCTATAACCTTGGGTGGTTATCATGCTCAACTAGCTTCCTATACCAACTTGATCTTTCTGTTGTTCTTCTATCAAATACCATAGAAGACATCAAACATGCTATGTTGACATCAATAAAAAACTCAATCATGAATGTAACATATCATCATCAAACCAATCTTCCAACATCATCCACATAGTTTTCCATTATTTTATGCATCATGTCATGAAAAATTGTAGTGACTACTTTATGATACATGGTATCAACATTTTTAAGACCAAACAACATTATGTTCCAACAGAAAGTTCCTTATACACAAGTGAAAGGAGTCTTTTCCTGGTCTTATGGTATAAGTTTGATTTGATTATAACTAGAAAATCCATCCATGAGTGAGTAAATCTCATATCCTACTATCATGTCCACTATCATATCAATGTTATGGTGTAGAAAATAATCCTTCGAACATGCTAAGTTCAAATCTTAGAAACATATATAGACTCTAATAGATTTGTTATGCTTGGAGACTAGAACAATGTTAGAAATCCATTCAACATAATCAATAGCACAGATGAAACCAGCTTTCAAAATCTTTTTTAATTCAGCTTTGACAAGTAATGCAACATGAGGATGCATTTTCCTAAGTTTTTGTTTGACTGGTTTAACTCCTGGCACAATAGATAAATGATGCATTATGAGGTTAGTATCTAATCCTGGCATGTCTAAGTATATATACACAAAATTTATCTTTTTCTCTTCGAAGAATGCAATGAATTCCTCTTTTTCTTTTGAAGATAGTGACTGTGTGAGATGTATCATGTGAGGATGTTCTTTTGTTCCCAAGTTGATTGGTTGTGTTTTCTCTATCAATACTAATGGTCTTTCCTAAAAATGACTAGGAAGTGCATCAAATAACTCATCTATAGTCACCTCAAAGAGTTTTCAACCCTTGGATACATCTTTTATTCTTACTATTTTAGGTTTTGATATTGCCACAATGTGGTTTTCACCATTGGATCTTTTATTTCTTTTCTTTTTTATTGTGTGACTGAGATATTTGATATCACCTTCAATCATGTTGACACTTTTTTCATTGGTGGAAGACATTACAGGTTCAATAGTGTCTAAGTAGTAGGCAAGAGCATAGTCATTCTAGAATGTAGAGACTTCACTAGATGCATTGGAATACTAGTCTATGAGCTTGAGATAGGTGAGTGAAAGAGATGTGGTAGGTTTGATTATGTTCACAATATAATCATTAAATGCTTCACCTAATTTGAGATAATTTTCATAGACATGAACTTGATCTATATCTTTTTTTGTAGTTTCTTCTAAGAGAGAATCAAATTTTTACACTTGAGAATATGTATTGCATAGAGACAAACTGTAGAATTCACCAACAATGTTTGAAAGAAACGCTAGTTCATCATCTAGATTTTTACAATGGTGTTTAATGAGTAAAGTGTGCCTAGAATCTCCTTTTTCTTGTTGGATATAAGGAGAATCCATGGTGTCATTAGAAGAATCACTATCACCATCCATGGTACCAAAACATAGTACAAAGTCATTTGGTTCTACAAAGAATTTAGCAAGATCATTAGGAATTAGATAAGGATAAGGATCCTCATCATCAACATTGTCTTCATGGTCATCAAACTCCACTTGTTACTCATTTTCCCATGAATTCTAAAGTTTTGATATGAATTTTTTAATCCCTAGATGGAAGGGAATCTTCTGGATGCCTAGACCAGATGTATCTCAATTCCTCCTATCTATCACTTTGACATGATCAACCAAGCCATTTCTATTATATCTAATAGGACTAGTCACCTTGTAGCCCAAGTGTTTCATGAGTTTAAAACCTAGACCATATTTTTTAGGGATAATCACACAAGACTATTTTGTGAGGTCAATTAGAGTTTCCCCTTTGTATATCCATGCAACAATGGCTCTATTTTCACTTTCCTCCTTGAGAGGTCTACTGGCTTTCACAAAGGTACCATTGTACTTAGTTTGAGGTATCAACACAAAATGCCTCTTTAATTTAGATGGTGTCCCATAATGATGGGGTGACTTAGGAAGAGATATCAAAGATGAAACTAGTTCTATGTGATATTCACCCACTCTAGTTTCTTTTAGCTTAAGTGAATACTCGATTTGCTTCAGCTTGCTGTCATGATAGTCTATAGATTCTCAATAGTAGGTATAATTTTTTTAGTAGATTTCAACATGTTATAGGTATAGTTAGTAATTGTAGGTATGGTAACTTTAGAGCCATGAAATTTGAACTTTATGCATTGATGGTAAGTGGAAGGCACAAATTGCAACTTGTGTATCCATGGTCTTCCTAACACTATGTTGTAAGCTAAGAGAATATTGATGACCTGACAAGTGGCATCCATTTCTATTGCACCAACATAGAGAGGCAACACCACAAGACCTAAATACTTTCACTCAAACTTCATCATATGCTTTGATAGTTATCTTGTGATGAGGATCAATGGACTCTTTAGAATAGTCTATTTGTCTGAGTAGAGTATCAGAGACAATATTTAAACCATATCCATTATCAATCAACACATGATAGACATGTTTCTAGTGTATCATGACCTCAATGTGTAGAGTTTGATTATGTAGATGACTTAGTCAATTATAATTCTCCTCAGAGAAGGACATATAGTAAGGTGAGGTTAGATGACCTACCATATATTGGAACCTCTCAAGATCTAGATCTCGAGGTACATTTTCCTTAGTGAGGGCTTTGTTGAGAATCTACCTATGAGTAGTCAAGATTTGGAATAGTTGAAAGATTATAATTTGAGCATTTATTCACTATAACAAATCGAGGATACTATAGCTAGTAGATGCGAAAGTTGTTGCAACTTTTCTTCCTTTGTTAGATAGACCAGAAAGGTGTTTTTATTTATGTTTTTCTAGATCAAGAGTAGAAGGCAAAGGGATTTTGAGTACCAAGTTAGTGCAAGAATACATAACACTGTTCACACAATATTGTGATGGTTCATTGTTAGATGTATTAAAAGTAGGGCCCCTTAAGACAAATGGTGTCTTAGGCTTAGTGTTACCTTGTTTTTAGGTTTCTATTTGGAGTTTTCTCCTTTTCATAAGATGGGAATGGCTCCTTGAAAGCCTTGTGATCAAAGTTCTTGTTATATCCATCCATAACAATGTCACCATCATTGATTTGGTCTTGAACTTTGTGACAGAGGTCAATGCAGTTGATAGTTTTGTGACCCTTGTTTTGGTGATATTCACAAAATGTGGTTTCATTCCACTATGGTGGTTGGTGTTGTGGATCATAAGGACAAAAAT
Source organism: Cupressus sempervirens (assembly GCA_028749045.1). Taxonomy (NCBI): domain Eukaryota; kingdom Viridiplantae; phylum Streptophyta; class Pinopsida; order Cupressales; family Cupressaceae; genus Cupressus; species Cupressus sempervirens. Next base: position 879,140,275 of record CM053786.1, read on the forward strand.
TATGAAATAGAAAAATGAGCTTGTTTTGTAACAAGGTCTTGTAGAATACATCCAAAGGTTCACCCAAAGGTGTATATTCTCATTTTGGGTGTGTGACCCAAGATGAGTTCTTCAGTTTATTTCCAAATGTATTGGTTTTAGAAGGAGGTTTCTTAGCATTCTTGGATGCTTTGATATTGTCTATAAGATTGAAAGCTTCCTTAGTAGGTTAAGGAGTAATATTGTCAACAACTTCATCATGCACAACCTCTTAAGTTTTGTTCACATACTTAGAATTTTCCTTACTAGAGGTTGACCCTTGTTTAGTGTCCTTTTGTAGGGTGAGTTCACCCTTTTTGACCATGAATTCCTTAATTTAGATAGCTTTTGTGAGCATGTCTTCAAAGGTGTGTGGACCTTGAAGTTGAACCATATACCCAAATTTAGGTAGAAGATTATCCATAAAGATATCAATTTTTTTCCATCTCAGGAATCTTTCATGAGTATTTCGTGTAAATTTGTCTCCATCTCTGAAGGAATGTGAGGAAAGGTTCCCCAAATTTTTGTTTAAGGTTACGTAAGTCTCGAATATTAACTAGCTATTGTATGTTGTGTGAGTATTGTTGGACAAATAGTTTAGAAATCTCATCAAACATTTTGATACTAGAAGGAAAGCATGAAAACCATTCCATGGCTTGACACCCTCACTTCATGGGAATAGATGCATTATATAGGTTTGATCATGCATAAATTTCATAGACAATGTACTAAATTCTTGCAAATGATCTTGGGGATTGGAAGTTCCAAAGTATTTATCGTACTTAGGTAACACAATTCTTCTTGGAAAAGGGGGCATTTATATACTATTGTCAAAAGGAAATGGGCAAAGAGTATCTAGGGTGTATGTATTTGTAGGTTTTTCCTTTTCACACATCATTTGGGCTAATTGTTATTGGATGATCTTTAGTTGTTTTTGCAATTTAGATGTTCAAGTTTGTTCTTCAAGTGTAATGATAGTTTTAACAATAAAGTGATGAGGTAACATGGCTCCCTCTTAAGAAAGTTTGAGAAAGTATTTATCTTTCTCTTTGTTAAGCAAGATTTCCATGAGTTTTTGGAAGTTTTTGTCCTTATGACATTTTTCAATGTATTTAGGAAGTATTTCTACATCTTCTTCATCCTCATCAGTAAAAGGTACCTTATGTCTTGCATTCCTATGTTGATATTGGTCTCTACTATGTTCTACAGGTTCTAGTCCTTGATCAGCCATTTTAGGAATGTGATAAGTTTTAGTTTATGTTGGTTGGAAAAGTTTCCTGACTAAAAATTCAGCTGTGTTGTTTGGAGATGTATGAGCTTTGCTAGTTTCAGGATGCTCTTGATACACGGGTTTCCTAGTTTTTTGTAAGTTTATACAAATGATCTTTGAACACAAGGTGATTTGATAGGTAAAGGAGATCATAAAGACTCTTCACTAGATGAACTAGAGACAGACCATGTATAAATGGAGAAGCAACCTCTACTATGATTATGAACCTTAACTCTACCTCATCTAAGTCTAAGGGGATAAAACATGTTTCCACATCTATTTTCCATAGTCATAGATAAGGAAAAAAAGTGGTAGCCTAAACAAGGACCACACTAGAATGTAGTCTCAAAAAAGTGAGATAAGAGTGTTGTATATTTAGGTATGAGTCATCTGAGTAATGGCTAGAATACCCAAAGGTTATAACTATTGTGACAGAAAGTAAGAAAAACATAAAAAGGACAAGAACATGATAGATAAGTGACAAGACTAGTTTGTGTGTAGATAACAAGTTGTTACTAGTGAAGAAGTCATTATTATGTTACTGTTTGTAGACAAAGAATTGGAAAAACATTGCAGATATAAATAAGACTTATAGCATAGATACTTTGATAGACAGTTTGATAGACTTGAGGACAAGATTGTGTGCAAAGATTCCTAGGGGACTACACAAAAAAGCATAGAGAATTAGGAAAAGATTTAGAACAACAAAATTTTGGATTTTTTCTTGCTTGAGGACACATACAAAGCTACATGAGGATTTGCTAGAATGAAAAAAGGATAGGATTTTGGCATAAAAAGAGTGTTTTGCAAAATATCATGTAGAGATTCACAAAGGGCTATGTGAGGACTTGGACAGAGCCACGTGAGGAAGTGTTTAAAAGGTATTTTATCATGCAAAATTTAATAGAATTGGGCATGAGAATCTAGATAGATTGTGTTTATACATTTCAGATAGATAGCAAGATAGTTCAAGTCTTGGACAATGTTTTGGTTTTTGAAAAAAGATAGTTGTTTTCAGATATACACATGAAGCAAGTAGTAGTAAAAACAAAACCAACAAAGGACAAAGAAACTTGGGGGGATGGGGCAGTCTTGACCTTCAGTTTGTCTCATAGGTTTGGACAAGTTTAAGACTCAAGAAAGACATGCTCTATCCATAAAACTAAAAAATGGTAGAGAAGGCAAAACCTTTGTCTCGCAACTTATGTACATGCTTCACCTCAAATAGTCATGTCACCCCATTAGAGGGCACCTATGTTTTTGGTGTATTCCAAGGTCTCAACAACATATATACTGAATGAACACCCTTGTGGCAAGGGTCAAGTGTATATACCACCTACCAATGCGTAGGTACATGCCTATGGTGAGTATCTACAAGAAAGATTCTTCCCCCTCCTTGCAAAAAGATTATGCCCCCTTTCAGAGGTGAACCTAGTAGCAACAAACTAAGATGTTTTTACTTGGCTTCCATTCATATTAATCCTTGATGGCTTTGCAACTGAAGTTGAGGCCAACAAGCCACACCAACATCTGTAAGTGCACACACTTGACTAGCAAAATTGGGGTCAACATTAGCTAGTGCAGTTTACAGAGTTTCTTCTTGATATGTGATATCATAATGAAGAAGAGGAAATTAATATGGCTTTGGAGTCTTTTTCTCTATAGAGATTCTTTATTATAGCGAGTGGGAATCTCTAGTGAATGGGGTGTGCTCACTTGGGTCATTCCTAGAGGTTGGATTGCTCCGGAAGGCCCTCTAAGGGTTGACTCAAACTGGTGGTTTAGAAATAAGGGTCCAATTTTCTAATTTCCCTCAAGGGGAAAGAGCATACTCCTGTACCTCATCACCCTACCCAAATATGCAAGACATGTTAATCACCGAGTTAGCTTAATTGATTCCAACTTTCCCTTTCTCAAGATTTTGACTTCCTAAAAGGAAATCATCATCCCTTCATAGAATAGACTCATATAGCAGAGCCACTAACTTGCTTCCCTCTCTCAGTTGTTGTCTTTTAGAGGCTTCTAGGTTTCTAATTTACTCCATCACTTCCAAGTAGTATAGAGCATACTCCCCTATTCCCCTATCTTGCACCCTACAAAGTTCACAAGCCTATTTATACTATGTGTGAAAAGAAATAAAAGAAAACATGACATTTAAGTGGGTTTGAAATGATTTATTTAACAAGTGTTTGATGTAAGGAAGAGAGAAAATAACTAGGGCCAAAGGTGCACCCGGCTATCCAAACCACCCTGCAAGAGTTAACACAATGGAAAACACAACACAAGAATAACACCAAGGATACTTAGCATACATGCCCAACTGTAAGACCTTCTAGGTTTTAGTGAATTATAATATACAACTTTAAAATTCATGATCTAACTTCAAGTTCACACATCTAGACACATATTGCCTCCTCTCTAATCCCCCCTTTTCTACCTAAAACTTAATCCTAGACTTCCTTAAATACTTGTGTGGCCATAGGTTAGCTGATAACAAAATTAAATCTACATTAAATTTATGCATAGCCACAAGTTGGCTTACAATAACTACCTATACCAAAATTAAATGCAACAATGGTTGGCCCAAACTAGAACTAGACACAGACTACTTGGCAAATGAAGACTTCAAAAAAAATAACACTCGACATCCACACAAACTCGGCATCCAAAGGAATCACTCAGTAGCTACTACAAACTCAACATCCTCCAATGCTTGGAAACCACAAAGAACTTGGAAACCATCAAGAACTCAATGACCAAAGGATCACATGGAAATCAAAGGATCACTCAACAACCAAAGGATCCCTTAAAAACAACTAAGAACTCAGCATCAACTAAATGCTTGATAATAACTAGAACTCGAGAGCAATTGATAAAATGAACAAGAGTGCAAGATTACAAGGCAACCTAGGATGCTCATGCATCAGACAACTAGAGTTGGAAGAAATGATTCTCCTAAATCATTGAGATATCACAACTTGAGTTGAATCCAACTCAGATTGAGAAATTCATGAGGCATCTTCACTAGGTCTATTCTTCCACTTCACCAAATATTCATAGTAATATTTTCCTCTTGTACTCTTACTAACTCTCTAATCCAATATCTATTCCACTTCTTCAATCTACTACTTAGGATAATCATTTGATACAACAACTTCATCTTCTGACATATGATACTTATATAAATTATAAACATTGAATATAGGAGATATATCCATGTCATCAGGTAACTCAACTTCATAAGAATTTCCACTATCAAACCTTTTGAAAATCTTACAAGGTCCAATCTTCTTCATCTTTAGTTTATTGTACATTCCAATGGGAAATCTTCCTTTCTCCAAATGAACCATCACCTCATCACCAACTTTAAAATCATGATGTCTTCTAGATGTATTAGCATTCTCCTTATACTTCTATTTACTTTGTTCCAATCTCAGCTTCACTTCCTTATGCAAAGACTCCATAAAATCAACAAATGCTTATCCTGTAGCACTTTTCTTTTCTTCACTAGCAACATTCCTCAAATCTAATACTCCTCTAGGTTGCATTCTAGTAACAATCTCGAAAGGTGTCTTCCCTATGCTCCTATTCATAGAATTATTATATGCAAATTCAGCTTGTGCCAATACCATCTCCCAATTTCTTGGCTTATCTCTCAGTAAACATCTTAGTAAATTAGCTAAGCTCCTATTCAGAACCTCTATCTATCCATCTATCTATGGATGGAATGTAGAATTAAACTTCAACTCAGTACCCATCTTCTTCCATAAAGTCTTTCAAAAGTAGCCAACAAACTTACTGTCTCTGTCAAAAATAATACTTCATGGCAATCCATACAATCTCACAATCTCTTTGAAGAAAAGTTCAACAACATGCTTAGCATCTGATGTCTTCTTACATGGTATGAAATGAGCCATCTTAGAAAATCTATCAACAAAAACAAATATAGAATCATACCCCTTCACTATTTTAGGCAATCCAAGAAAAAAATCCATACTGATGTCACTCCAAGGTTTTTTAGGAACAACAATAGGTGTATACAAACTAGTATTCTAACTTACTCCTTTTGCAACTTGATAAACTCCACAACTTTTCACAAAATTTTTAACATCCTTATACATTTGTGGCCAATAATACTTCTCTTTTAACAAACTCAATGTTTTATCTATTCCAAAATGTCTAGCCAATCCACCACTATGCTTTTCCTTAATTAGATTCAACATCATATAACTTCTAGGAATACACAATTGAATACCTTTGAACAACAAACCTCCTTGAATGAAATACTCATCATACTTACTTATGTTAGTCAAGTTTGGTGCTCTAAACTCTCTCCACACCTCAAAAAAATTAGGATTAGTATCATACAACTCTTTCATTTCATCAAAACCAAGAACTTCAACCTTTATCTTAGTCAACAAAGAGCGTCTACTACTTAATGCATCAACAACTCTATTAGTAACTAAACTCAAATAATGTCTCTACCTCTTCAAGGATTGAACAATAGCATAAAATTATTGATCATAAATAGAATATTTCCTTTTAACATCATTTAACTTCTCACTAAAGAAAGCAACAGGTTTACCTTCTTGACTCAATACAACTCATATTGCACTACCACTAGCCTCACATTCAACTTGAAATACCTTATTGAAATTAGGTAAAGCCAATACAAGAACCTTAGCAACCTTTTGTTCAAACTCACAAAAATCTTATCAACTCCATGTGTCCACTTTAATTCCTTTTTATCTCCTCTCATTGTCTTAGTCATGGCATTACAAATAGAACTAAAAATCCTCATAAACTTTCTATAGAAACTAGACAAACCATGAAATAATCTTACCTCACCCACATTCTCATGTGTAGACCATTCCAAAATATCTTTAACCTTCTTTGGGTCCATTCTCAAACCATTGATTGAAATAAAAAAATCCCAAATACACAATCTCCTCTTGCATAAAAGAACATTTTTTCAAATTAATTAGCAACTTCTCCTCTTTCAACCTCTGTAATACTTGTCTAATATGCTCAAAATGTTCTTTCTTAGTCTTCTTGACTATAAGAATATTGTCCAAATAGAATATCACAAACTTACCCAAGAATATTTTCAAAACTTCATTCATCAACCTCATGAAAGTACTAGGTGCATTAATCAACCCAAAAGGCATAACCAACCATTCATACAAACCATCTTTTTTCTTGAAAGCAATCTTCCATTCATCACCTTCTCTAATTTTGATTTGATGATAGCCACTCTTTAAATCAATCTTGGTGAAATAATTTTCCCCACTCAAACAATCCATTATGTCATCCATCCTTGGCATTTGAAATCTATATTTCACTACGATATTGTTAATATCTCTAGAATCAGTACACATTCTCCATTCTCCATTCTTCTTAGGTGCTAATAGATCAAGTACAACACATGGACTCAAACTTTTTTTGATCAAACCTTTCTCCAAAAATTTATGCACTTGTTTGTTAAGTTCTTCATTAACTATAGGTGTCAATCTATATGGTATTTCGTTTGGAAAACTAGCTCCAAGATTTAGATCGATACAATGACAGTATTGGCGATAAACCATCAAGAATATCCTCAACAATAATATATTTATATTCATTCAGCAATTTTGTAATTTCTTCTAGTACTCATCTACCATTATCTATTTTCACTCAGTCATTACTACCAATGCTCGGTCCTCTAGGAACTATAGCAAAACAAACTTGATTCTTCTTTACTTCATTTTCAAATTGTTTTCCATTAACCATGCAAACTTTTATTGTAGTACAATTGACCTCATATGGACTTTCAATCAAAGTTAGCAATATTTGTTTCTTCCCATTTACCCAAAGAGTATATTGATTCAATCTTCTATAATTTACATCATATCTATCATATTGACATGGTCCACCTAGAAAAATATGAAAATAATCCATAGGCATAATATTCGACAAAACTTCATCAAAGTAATGCCCTATCTTGAACCGATACATTGTTCACTGACCAATACCTTATGCTCATCTTTGATCAATGAAACATAAAATGGTTTACGATGCTTTAGCCTCTACAATTACAACTTTGTAACCAACTCTTCTAATGCCACATTTGTTAAACTTCCACTATCAATGATCACTTTGTAGCATTTTCTAGCCATCTTACATCTAGTCTTGAATCTTGAAAAGACTTCTTCTTAAAATAGGTTCCTCATCACTTCCCTTATGAAATAAGGTTCTTCTCACCATCAAATTTTCACCAGCCTAAAGTCCACTTGGTGAACCCTCATCATCTCCTTGAATCACAACTTTTATGTTACCTTGCCTACTTTTAGAGGATCTGCATTCAAAAGATCTATGTCCTTCTTTACCACATCTGAAACAATTACCATTAAAACCACATTTAGAATAAGAATTACCTCTTCGTCGGTAAGAACCCGTACCACCTTAGTAAGAATCACCACCTTTCCACTCAGTCTTTCCTTTTTCATCATTCTTCCAATTAGATTTTTCTTTATCTTGCACATAATTGTCAAATCTACCACCTTCACCATAAGATCTACCTCTAACTCTTTGTCTTTATTCATGCTTCTTTTTCAAGATCTCCTCATCTTTTAAGGCGTGTTGATATGCTTCTTCCACACTTTCCAACTTTACAAAACTTATTTCATCTTGAATTCTAGATCTCAATCCATTTAGATACCTTACAATCTTCTCAACATCATCATCCACATGTCTAGATCTGATGTCCAATCTATAGAATTCCTCAATACACTTCTTCACACTTATGTCCCTTTGTCTCAAATTATTCATCCTTCTTAAAAAACTAACTTTGTAATCAATAGGAAGGAATTTGGTCTTTACTATGCTCACCATCTTTACCCAAGTTCTGATCTTTTCCATTCCTCTCCTCTATCTATTAGTTTACAAATGCTTCCACCATAGTGAAGCACGACCTTTCAACCTAGTAACTGCAATCTTCACCTTCCTATTATCAAGAGTGTTTTCATACTCAAAGAACTTCTCCATTTCAAAGATCTAATCCAACACAACATTGGTGTCCAATTTTCCATCATAAGGAACAAATTCTATAGCAGGCTTTGAATTTTCCCTAGATAATACTTTCAATAACCTTACCTCATCTCTTGGTGCTACTACTTCATCATCACTTATATCATCAAGATGTGCACCTCTCCTCTGGGTTGTCTCTATAGCATCTAATCTGGTTGTAATTTGTCTCACTATATCCAATATTGCATTATCAACATTTCCTTTGCCACGAACCATGTTTACAAATCAAGTTCCTCCAAGATCACAACCCTCTGCAAGTTATAGGTCAAATTCATAGATCTACTACCCCAAAACCAAATGTACTTAGGGTTCTACATGATCTAATCACCATAAGGATGAACCTCTACTCTAATACCACCTAATGCAAGGAAGAGAGAGAATAACTAGGGCTCAAGGTACACCCAACTATCCAAACCACCCTGCAAGAGTTAACATAGTGAAAAACACAACACAAGAACAACACCAAGGAGAATGGAGGGAAAACACTTATAGATTAATCAAATATTCAGCATATATTCCCAGCTCTAAGGCCTTCTAGGTTTTAGCCAATTACAATATAAATATTTCAAATTCATGAACTAACTTCAAGTTCACACATTTAGATACATATTGCCTCCTCTTTGATCCCCCCACCTAAAACTTAATCCTAGACTTCCTTAAATACTTGTGTGGCCACAAGTTGGCCTATCACAAAATTAAATCTTACATTAAATTCATGCATAGCCACAAGTTAGCACACAATAACTACCTATACCAAAATTAAATGCAACAAAGGTTGACCCAAATTGGAACTAGACACAGACTACTCAACAAAGGAAGACTTTGCAAAAATTGGCACTCAAAATCCACATGAACTTATCATCCAAAGGAATCACTCGGAAGCTACTACAAACTTGGCATCCTCCAATGCTTATCAACCATGAAGAACTCAAAAACCATAGAGAACTCACTAACCAAAGGATCACTTAACAATCAAATGATCATTCAGCAACCAAAGGATCACTCAGTAGAAACTAAGAACTCAGTATCAACTAAATGCTTGGCAATAACTACAACTTAGTAGAAACTGGAAGAATGAACAAGAATGCATGATTACAAGGAAACCTAGGATGCTCTTGCATCAGCGTGTCTTTGACAAACATCCTGCAATCACATAGTTAGTACATGTTTCAAGTGTTTTTATAAGGTGTCTTCGACAAGCATCCTACAAACCATTGTCAAACTATTTGGAAACTAGAAATTAGAAAGAAAATACTTCAAAGGACCTTGTTAGTCAAACATATAATGATAAAATTGAATACTAAAAAATTTCTTTTGCATGTGCTGATGCAAAATTTTGCACAAAATCATGCACAACCCTACATAGAAAAATGATGTATTTCATGCAAGAAATTGCACATTTATAAACTTTTTCACATGATGAAGTGCAATGAAAGGAGAAAAATCTTCAGTTCTTCATGTGAAAATGAGATTTCTTGTACGAGAATCTAGAAAACTTTATTGACGATAGTGACAGAGTAATTAAAAATGCAGAAAACAAAATAAATGAGGCTAGAAAACTTAATTTATCAGCCCTACGGTGGGTGCCAGAAATGTATACGTGAAATGTGGGCCTCTAATCCTCACAAACACTTCAACATTGTCATTACCTTAGAGATCAACCTAGAATAAACATGATATTATTCATTTGAGTAATCCAATAGTTTGACCTATTACCTCCTAACTAGATATATTTTTTTTGTTGCTCTTAGAATGAGAAGTTGGTAACCATACCTCTAGTACAAAGGATTTTTTAAGCTATATAAGAATGCAATTAATCTATATGAGAAAGAAAATTATACTATATGGATGCATTTTAATCTAATATGAGATTGTAATGTAAGAAATTAAACTATGAATGTATGAAAATGAGTAAATATTCCAACATTAATTTGATGTAAAATAAATTCAACCTTTGTAATGAGGAATTGAGATCTCCTTAAATAGAATCCCAGGATCAACCAATGATCAAGATCAATTGGAATGAATGGTCAAGGTTGAAAATGAGACTCAATCAAAATGGGATTTTCCTTGTGCAGACGAAATCAACTATTTCATATCTAAATGCAATGAAGAGTTAATTGATTCTCTTCTAAGTGTGAGGGAGCATTAATTGAGTTTCAGCTAAGTGTGAGAACAAGTTAACTAAATTGATTCCATTTCAAGAGATAGTTCACTCAGCATTTCAATTTTTGAATTGAGGAGAAGATTTGGAGAGATTATTTAATTTAATAAAATAAGATGAACTCATAAATATATAAACTTTAATTAATTGAATAATTAAATTTAATAATTAAAAGAGGACATTATTAAATTAAATAAATTTAATATCTTTGTACATTAGCTAAAGAAGTAATTTAATTTAATTAAAGTATGAACACTTATAATTAAATTAAATTTGATCAATAGGTATAATGTAGCTAATTTGATTCAATACTTAGAAATTAATTAAAGAGTGTGATTAATGCAGATTAGGGTTTTCTACATTTGACACTTAGCTCAAGTAGCAAGTATCAAAATCAGAATTTCCTAGTATAATTGTTGGAGTTGAGGAAAGCCAACTCCGAAGATGCCCAAGATCACCTGCATGCGAGAACCTGTCAAAGAGAAGCCAAGAAGGGGAAGAGCATGGAGCAAGGGCAAAAACCCTAAACGGACATGAGAGACACCATGAATGCAAACACAATGAGAAATGTATTTAGAATATGCAATAATGTGATGTTTTTGTTAAAATACAATGAGAGAGAGCCCGAATATAAAGAGCTCATGGAAGCTTGTAGAACAAGCTGGAAGGTGGTAGAAGATAAGAATGACAACAAGAAGGGAACAAACTCCCGTGTTGTCAACAACTAACCACTACATGCATTAAATATGAAATATTAAATAAATGCATGACCTAAGTAAGCTTAAGCAATAGAATAAATAATTAGATATTAATTATTTACTCCAACAATAATAAGACTTAGAAATGATTGAAAAGACTAGAATTGGTTAACATGACAATTTTTCAAATTTGGGGTATTACACTAATTACATTCTTATCATCACCCATACATAAAATTGGCCTAATTTAGTTTTGTAGATAGGGTGCTAGTTTACCCATCGATTTCTTTATTTCTTCTTCATCTGCAGACTTGTACATAGTTCTTATCATTGATTTTTGAAGTTCCATATCTTCTTCATGAATGGGTGCCTTCTTTGCTATAAATATGTCATAGCCTTTATGATTTACAAAACCTTTAATATCTTTGAGTTTCAAATTGTTAATAATCAAGTATCTCATAGTAGAGATATCAATCTGTTCTTTCTTAATGTCAATGTACAAATCATAAAACTTATTCATTTACACAAAGTTTCCTTCATTAACAATAGTTGTGTTATTTTTCTCTATCTTTGGTTTCCAAGGTTTCCTTTTTTTACTTGTTGGCTTCTTGGAAAAAATAACCTTCTTTGATTGTTTGTCTTCTTGGTCCTCTTCTTCTTCATCATCACTAGAGTCTTTAATTGCCAACAATGTCTTCTTTATTTTCTCTAGTCTAGTAACTTACTTCTTAAATCTCTTTGACTACCTTTTAGATCCACTAGGTTGTTTAGTTGATACAACTACATATGGAATGCTCTATTCTGTAGGAGTTTCTGCAATGGATACACCAGATGCTTGGCCAACTGATAGAGGTGTTACATACATTACACCTTATTCACCAATTTGTTTCAGTCTAGTTGTCTAACTACCTATGATTCTTCTTCTGACATACTAGCCTCAAATAGTGTTTTCTTCATTATACTTGCAACCTTCTTATGAGATGCTTTCTCTAATGATGCTTGGTAAGCTGATTGAGTTATCTCCTCATAGGTTCCAAATTTGTATGAAGTTTATTTCATATTTCAACAATAAATCAATGTGATCAATAGCTACATCATCACTTAACTCATAACATAAGGGATCAAGAAATGTTTCCCTTAGTTCTACTACTTCAATATAAGTTGGGTTTGTATCCACCATAAAACATATATCATTCTTAAATCTATCAAAAAAAGTAGGTATAATTCTGAATCTCTATTTCATCTCATTCTAAAATGTCCCCATGATTAAATTACCACTATCCAAGATTTTCTCTATAGGATTCCTTCTACATAGATTTGTTATCATATCCATAGTGCATCTTTCACTACTCATAATCTTTTTAATTGATAAAAATGGAAATCTCTTAAGTATATGAAAGAAAATGTGATTGATTAGTGACTAAAATCTAAACACATCGTTCTTAGTCCTCTTAATCTTCTTTGGATACTCAATGAGTTGTACTCTCAAAATCTCACTCAAATTCACTTGTTCTTTCTCCATAGAAATCTTATAGGTTGCATAGATAAAGCCTGCTAACAACTCATCACTTTTAGAACTTGTACAAATAGAATATACAATGGTTCTACTAAAGAATCTCACATCATGTTGTCTAATGGTGTTGATCACCATGGCCTTACCATTATAAACTACCTTAGTGTTAAGTCCCACTTTCTTCTTAACTAGTTTCTCACCAATAGGTACACTACCTTATTTGCTAAGACCAATAACCTCATGAATAAGGTCAACATAGATGTCAACTAAATCTTCTCCCATCCATATCTTTTCATTGTGATTTATGCTTAATATAATCATAGTCCACTCTTCAGTATCACTTTTACGGTAAAAGTAATATCCAACCAAGTCTAAATCCTTTAGATGCTAATATCTAAACTTTATAGTCATATCATGTTTGTGAACAATTTCCATATCTTTGTTCATGAATTCTCCTCCAATATTTTCAAATTTACTATACAACTAATTTCCTACATCTTCCAAATATACTACATTGTTTGGAGTAATAGCTAAAGCAAAATTAGGGTTTTCCTCTAAGGTTTTCATAGGAACAACCTTCAATTTAGGTCTCTCAAAATTCTCAACATTTTGAATTACTGACATGTCCATGATGATACCAAATAGAATTTTATTGAAGAATTTTTGTGTGGAAAATGATAAAATACCTTTTTTGAAATAGGTTTTTGTTTGAAATCACTTTTTCAATTTTCTTTTGGATGCTCTTTGCTTTTGAGATAATCACAATGTAGAAATAATCAAGTTTGTACTCTATTTGTTAAGTTAGAACATGCATTAATTGTGTACTTTGCCAAATCAAAAAGTTGTTTATTTTGTTCTAAAATCAAATATCTACTCAAAATCATTTGTTTGATCTTCAAATGCTATATGAGGTTAATCATAGCTTCCTTTCATCATAATAATGCTCCACAAAACTTTTTTCCATGAAATTTTCTATGAAATCATAGATTTCACCTTCTATCATAGAATAAACTTCCTTTGCTACAACACTAACTCCTATTTCCTTCATAACTTGTTTTGATAAGCTCCAAATTGCAAGCAACCTTAGCTACAATTTCAATTTTTCTAAATACAACTTTTATCAACCTCACTACTCATAGCTCAATCTCTAGATGAAGTTTTCAAATTTTGGTGTTGTAAACAGGCTTAGTTCAACTTGGTTGAATCAAACTCAATTCCTGAATTCAATCTTTCTATCTCAACATCATCTAACTTTTCCTCAGAAATATTTAATCCTTTTAAAAATGTCTCATCATGTTCTTCTCTAAGTTTACTAACTACATTTGATTGATATTCATTATCTTTCATACTTCTGGAGTTGCTTTCATGATTCCTTTTGTCATTTCTTAAGTTTCTTCCATTGTTGCTTCTTTTCTTGAAGTTTCTTTCATGATTCCTTCTATCATTTTTGAAGTTTCTTCTATTGTTGCTTCTATCCATTCTGTAGTACTTTTCTATATGTCTCAATTTTTTGCATAACTAATATATTGGGGTTCTTCTTCTTGGATTCTGATGATCAATAGGTTCTTGACAATTCTAGGCTATATGTCCAAATTTGTTACACTTATAACACACAATCTTCTTTCTTTCATCAAAAGGTTTTCTTTCTCTTGATGTCCTCTCTATTAGAATTGTTTTAGAATAACTAAGGGGGTGGGGGGTGTGGTGAATCAGTTATTCAAGGTCTAGATGTCCCTTGTAAACTTTTCACTGAGTGTGATAAACCCATTCAATCATTCATTCATACAAACTTTAACTTTTCTAACTCGCAAGTCAGTATAAATGAACATACAAGTACAACGCATAGGAAATCAATACATGACATAAGAATTTATGTGGAAACCCAATTTGGGAAAAAGCACCAATAATAGGCTACTCAATTCTCACCCTTCTGAAGTGATGTCATGTAAAAGGCCTACCCTATTAAAGGCTTACAATACACACTGTTAAATGTGACCTTGTTGGAGGATTTAACCACCCTATTAGAAGTGGCCCTGGTAAAAGGACTTTAGAGAATTCACTTGGAATGCCACCCTGCTAAAGGATTTACAAATGGTTGTTAGGCCAACCTAAGTCCATAGGATTTTCAGATCTAATACAATTGCTAGAGAGTATTAGAAAATGTTGACCTAACTACAACATACAACTTATCTTGCAAATTTTAGATCACTTCATAGCTCATATCCTTGCATGGCCTTCTATCTCTGCAACTCTTAACTTCTTGCCTTTTCTTTCAAGCTTTGTCTTTTTGAGTCTCCATACTCAATGTACCAGTGCAATCATCTCTTCATGACCACTTGTAGAAACAGAGCCTCTGTGCTCTTCTCCTAGATGTCTCCTCCTTGACACCCTTTCAATCACTTTGCAGATTTTGGCACTTCTGTAGCAATAGGTCAGTAGCTTGTTGCTTCTTGGTCTATGACTTCTTAAATAGAAGTCTTGGAGTTCCTTTTCTCGCTCGATTCTTCCATTTTTCATTTCAATTTTCATGGATTAGGTAGGACGCATTGTATCTATTCCATATTTTGTTTTCTCTAGAAACTTCTTGAATAATCCTTTAGAATTCGCCCAAAAAAATTGGTTTACATAAGATTCTGTGCCAACAACTCATCATCCTTATCTTCCAAGTTGTTAAAAAAATTCAATGCAACCACTATGTCATCTTAGATTTGGTGAATCTTCATCATTTGAAATAATGTAGCAACTTAACACTATTGAAATACTAGTGCTCGACACATACTGTGTTACTCAACATCAACTATGTTTTTCCTGATGCTTGGCACTTGAAGATCATCGAGCACTAACTGAATTTTTTTTCTAATGCTCAGCACCTAATCTTTTACTTAGCACTTGAAGATTACTTAACACTAACTAAAAATTTTGTTACTCGGCTTCTATTAAGAATTTGCATGGCTTCAACTAACTTGCTCGGCACCTTCTGATGATCATAGTTAAAGCTTTGCAGTCAACCTTGTTACAACTTCTTCTTCCAATATATCTAAGTGTGACCAACCTCTATATCTTTGAGTTTGTCATCAATACATTACTTGACCATTGTCTTAACTGATTCTTGCACCTCATTACAATATCATAACTCAACCCTTCCTTTAGGTGCTCTTGTTACATCTTGTAGATCAAATCCTCTTCATCAATCAACTAAGTGATAGTGCATGAATCTTGTAAGCGAATATCATCCCTACATATAGTAGGTTTGACGTCAATGGAAAAAAAATGATTGAAAACAATATTTTACAATAATCTCCCTCTTTGCTCATCAACAACAATGAGCTTTTCAATTAGATTTCCAACAATCTCCCTCTTTGGCATTGATGGGAAACAAAACTAATTAGCCATCAGACTAAACTATTCCACCAAAAGCTTACTAGGTTAGAATAGCAAATCGAATGCCAAAATGTAAGTTGTAACATCACATCTTCATTTCACTTCTCTCTCTTTGCTGCTATATCCTTTATCTTTATCCTTCTTCCTCTGTATTATTCCTCTTTTGTTGTTCTGATCAACATCTGAAATCTCCCTCTACTTCTTTGATCCTTTATCTTTAACAACTGTGTTGATCAATTATTCACTTCTCCCTCTTTGACAACAATGCCAAAGATGTATTAGCATCTTTAATATGTAGATGTAGCTTTTATAGATTTATTCAATCTCTGTCTGTCACCTTTCTTATGACTGATTTGAAGTTTTTAGTACCTCTATTACTTTAGGCATGAATCCCAAAGTAAACATCCTCTGCATCAATGTGTAAAATCTTCAACATTCAGTTTATTTGATGCAGGGAATTCTTGCTTTTGCTTTAAGTAGCTTTAGCTAGGGGTATCACCCCTAACTTACTTCTAAGATACTCAAAAGCATCTTTAGGCAGTGCTTTTGTGAAAATATTAGCAATATGTTCCTTTGAGTTAACATATTCCATTTTCACTTGTTTATCTTCCACTAGCTCTCTTCCATAGTGATACTTAATTGCAATGTGTTTAGTTTTAGCATTAATAACTGAGTTCTTTGATATATTGATAGCACTTGCATTATCACAATAAAGTATCACTAGCTCAATTACCTCTTCCTCCATACCTTGCAGTAAGTGTTTGATCCAAACAGTATTAGTGTAGTTTATAGCAGCTACCACATATTCAGCTTTAATGGTAGATTGTGAGGTGCAGCTTCGCTTTTTGCTTGTCCATGTGATCAACCTCTTTCCTAAGAAAAGTGCTCCTCCGCTAGTGCTTTTTCAATCATCAATGTTATCTCCCCAATCTACATCAATATAAGCTCTCAATTCAAATTTCTCATTCCTTTTGTAGTACAAACCAAAGTCATCAGTTCCTTTCAGGTATCTCAATATTCTCTTTACTACCATTAAGTGGTTTTCTCTTAGATTGGCAAAAAATCTAGCCACTATTCCAAAAGCTAATGCAATTTCTAGTCTACTATGTACAACATATTGATGTTTTCCAATCGTTGACCTATACAATGTCTTATTTAATATAGTGGACTCATCATTTTTTGATATCTTATGTCTAGTTGCCATTGGTGTGCTGACTGATTTTGAGTCTTCTAGCCCAAATGTTTTGAGTACTTCCTTGATGTATTTAGATTGGGTCAAAAATATGCCATGCTTCAACTGATGTACTCGTAATCCAACAAAGAATTTGATTTCTCCAAACATTGACATCTCAAACTCATGTTTCATTTGATCAGCAAAATCTTTGTATAAAACATCTTTTCCTCCAAATATTATGTCATCAACAAAGATTTCTAAAATCAAAATGTCTTTACCTTCCTTAGTTTTGATGTACAAATTTTTGTTGTCATCTATTCTTTCAAATCCTATTTTCATGAGGTATTTGTGCAACATTTCATACCATGCTCTAGGTGCTTGCTTCAATCCATAAAGTGCTTTATGTAGTTTGCAGACCATGTCCTTGTTCTTTTCATCAACAAATCCCTCTGGTTGTTCTATATAGACTTCCTCCTCTAGTATATCATTTAGAAAAGTTGACTTCACGTCCATCTGGTAGACTTTGAAACCTTTATATACAAAATATGCAAGTAATGTTCTTACTCCTTCCATTCTTGCAATAGGAGAAAATGTCTCTCCATAATCTAGTCCTTCTTCTTGTACATAGCCTTTGCAAACTAGTCTGGCTTTGTTTCTTGTTATTTCACCATTCTCATTAAGTTTGTTTCTAAACACCCATTTGGTACCAATTACATTCTTATTAGCTGGTTTGGGAACTAGAGACCAAGTTTTATTTTTCTCAATTTGATATATCTCCTCTTTCATGGCCTTATACTTGTCATCATCTTGTAGTGCATCTTTGACTATTTTGGGTTCAACCTTACTTAGTAGATGTGATTCATTCTTGATTCTATTCCTTGTCATTGGTCTAGCATCCTTATCACCAATGATTTGATTTATAGGGGGATGTCTTCTTACATGCTTAGCTAATCTGGGTTTAGTCCTTCTTTCAAAGTTTGATCCTTCAGCTTCAGAGTCATTTTGTTCTTTTTCATCAGGTAATTCATCATTCCTTTCATGTATACTATTTTTAGAATCAAAGTGTGCATGTTCCATATTTTTCAGTTCGATTTCTAAATGCAACTTGACATTCACTGGTTGAGACTTGACAGATACTAAAGTTTGTTGTTGATTCCCAACTTGATTTGCAACATTGTCTTCAATTGTCATTCCTTCATAGAAGTATACAAAGGATCTATAGTCCTCTATTTGCTTTGACTCATCATCCTGAACTTTCGCATGCTCATCAAAATTTACATTTGCACTCTCCAAAACTTTGATAGTTTTAGTATTCAAACACTTATATGCTTTACTTCTAGTGGAGTATCCAAGAAATATACCTTCATTACTTTTTGCATCAAACTTGCCATTTCTAGTATCTTTTAGAATATAGCATTTACAACTAAACACTTTGAAATGTTTAACATTAGGTGAATGACCATACCATAATTCAAAGGGTGTTGCATTTGTACCTTTCTTGACTTGAACTCTATTTAGTGTGTAGACTACAGTACATACAGCTTCCCTCCAGTACTTAAGTGCAACATTTTTCTCCATCATGAAGGTTCTGGCACAATCAACCACTGACCTATTTCTCCTTTCAGCAATATCTATGGTGGAGTTCTTGGTGCTGCCATTTGCCTTTTGATATCTCTATCATTGCAAAATACTTCAAATTCTCTTGATGTGAACTCACCTCCTCTGTTTGACCTTAGGCATTTCAAGTTCTTTCCTATTTCCTTCTCAACTCTAGCCAAATACCACTTAAACATTTGAAATGTATCAGATTTTTGTTTTAAGAACATAGCAGTCATCATTTTAGAATAATCATCTACAAATAGCATTATGTATCTGTCTCATAGGTAGCTTTGTACTTCTATTGGACCAAATAAATCTATATGAACTAACTCTAGAACTTCATTGGAAGTTTATGTTTTGCTTTTAAAACTAGATTTGGTCATCTTCCCTAGATAACATTGTTTACATGTTGTGTTTTCAAGTTTCTTTAACTTGGGCAATCCTCTAACTTTGTTCTTTTTGCTAATCCTTATCAGATTATCAAAATTAACATGACACGGCCTTTTATGCCACAACCACAGATGATCAAGTCTAATAATAAGGCATGTTGCTTCTTCAATATCTAGGTAAAATAGATTACTCCTAGTTTGTTCACCTTTTCCTATTAGATTTCCATCAATATCATAGATCTTGGTTGTTTTGTTTCCAAATTCCACTTTGCAACCTACATTGCCTAATTGAGATACACTCAACAAGTTGTAGTTCAATCCTTCAACATAGTATGCATTGTCACATGAAATTTTCTCTGTAAGTTTGATAGAGCCTTTTCCTTTGATTTGACATGGGGCATCATTACTGAATCTAACGTTATTTCTATCATATTGAGTAAAGGTAATGAACTTACTTTTATCTCATGTCATGTGATGTGAGCACCCACTTTCTATGATCCACTAGTCATTCTTGTTCACACAAGTAACTAATGTTGTTGCTTCATCTTCATCTTTGTCTGATTCATCCTTCATGGCTACCAAGACTACTTCATCATCATTTTCATTAGAATCTTCTTCAATAATGTAGCATCTCTTTCCTTTCTGCTTATAATCTTTGCTATCATCTTCTCTTTTGTTCCTAAACTTGCTTCCTTCTTTAAAGTTTTTCTTCTATGGGCATCTTGTACCTATATGACCTACTTCATTGCAATTGAAACATATGATAGGAATCTTACCTTTGAATTTTCCTTTACCGTTATGAAATCTCATGGCTAGTAGTGCTTCTAACTATTCCACATCTTCCTCAGCTGTTCTGCTATCACTAGATGCATGTTTTCCTTTTCTTCTTTCTTTTGCATGATGTGTCCTCCTCTATATCTTTTATTGTCATTTTGGCCTTGAAAGAAGATTCAAGGTTCTCAATCTATAATTGTCAAAATTGGATAGCTCAAATGTAGTCAGTCTTCCAACTATTCCTTCAAAAGTTAGTGTGTTCCCTTGTACACACCTCAACTCTTGAATGGCTAAAACTCTTATGGCATAGATAGGAAGTAGAGTTCTCAAGTATTTGCTAATGGATGTTTCTTCTTCTAGTTGACCACCTAGAATCCTTATTGCATTCACCACTTCTTTTATTCTTATAGCATACTGAGTAGCATTCTCACCTTCCTCCATCTTCATGTCATCAAACTTCCCTCTTAGACTTTCTCTTTTTTCTCTCTGGACATTCTAATCTCCTCCATAGATTTCTATCAAGGTTTTCCACATCTTGAATGTAATGTCACAATCTTTGACATCATCATATTCAGCATAGCTAAGTGTAGAAGCAATCTCCAATATTGCTTGATTGTGCTCCTTTTTGTTCAAATCATCTACAGTAAGAGGTCTTGCTGGAGTTACATGTTCTATTCCAATTGAAGTTTTTGCATAGTCACTTATTGATCCAAGGTGTAATTTCATCAAACTCTGCCATGTAGCAAAGTTGTCTTTGTTAATCTTGGGAACTTCTTTCTTCGACATCTTGATCTTCTTGCTTCTAGTACCTTGAAACTAAATTAGCAGATGGCTATGATACCAATTGTTAGAATTTCTTTAGAATAACTGAGAGGGGGGCGGGGGGGGGGGGGGGGGGGGGGGGGGGGTGTGAATCAGTTATTCAAGGTCCAGATGTTCCTTGTAAACTTTTCAGTGAGTGTGATAAACCCATTCAATCATTCATTCATTCAAACTTTAACTTTTCTAACTAGCAAGTTACTGTAAATCAACATGCAAGTACAACACACAAGAAATCAACACCTAGCATAGTGATTTATGTTGAAACCCAATTTGGGAAAAACCACCAGTAACATGCTACTCAATTTTCACCTTTCTGAAGTGGTGCACTGTGAAAGGCCTACCCTATTCAAGGCTTACAATACACACTGTTAAATGTGACCTCATTGGAGGATTTAACCACCCTATTAGAAGTGGGCCTAGTAAAAGGACTTTAGAGAATTCACTTGGAACGCCACCTTGCTAAAGGATTTACAAATGGTTGTTAGGCCAACCTAAGTGCATAGGATTTTTAGATCTAATACAATTGCTAGAGAGTATTAGAAAATCTTGACCTGACTACAACATACAACTTATCTTGTAGATTTTAGATTACTTCACAACTCATATCCTTGCCTGGCCTTCTATCTCTGCAACTCTTAACTACTTTCCTTTTCTTTCAAGCTTTGTCTTTTTGAGTCTCCATACTCAATGTACCAGTGTAATCATCTCTTCATGACCACTTGTAGAAGCAAAGCCTCTGTGCTCTTCCTTCTCCTCAATGTCTCCTCCTTGACACCCTTTCAATCACTTCACAGATTTTTGGCTCTTCTGTAGCAATAGGATCAGTAGCTTGTTCCTTCTTGGTCTATGAATTCTTAAATAGAAGTCTTGGAGTTCCTTTTCCCAATCGATTCTTCCATTTTTCATTTCAATTTGCATGGATTAAGTAGGATACATTGTATCGATTCCATATTTTGTTTCCTCTAGAAACTTCTTGAATAATCCTTTAGAATTTTCCCAAAAAAAAATGGTTTACATAAGATTTTGTGCCAACAACTCATCATCCTTATCTTCCAACTTGTTCACAAAATTCAATGCAACCACTATGTCGGCTCATATTTAGCAAATCTTCATCATTTAAAATAATGTAGTAGCTCGACACTATTGAAATACTAGTGCTTGGCACATACTGTGTTACTCGGCATCAACTATGTTTTTCCTAATGCTCGGCAGTAACTATTTTTTTTTTTGATGCTTCACACTAGATCTTTTACTTGGCACTTGAAAATCACTTGGCACTAACTAAAAATTTTGTTACTTGGCTTCTATTAAGAATTTTTTTGGCTTCAACTCGCTTGCTTGACACCTTATGATGATCAAAGTTAAAGCTTTGCAGTCAACCTTTTTACAACTTCTTCTTCCAATGTATCTAAGTGTGACCAACCTCTATATCTTTGAGTTTTTCATTAATACATTACTTGACCATTGTCTTAACTAATTCTTGCACTTCATTACAATATCATAACTCAATCCTTCCTTTAGGTGCTCTTGTTACATCTTGTTGATCAAATCCTCTTCATCAATCAACTAAGTGATAGTGCATGAATCTTGTAAGCAAATATCATCCCTGCATATAGCAAGTTTGACATCAATGACAAAACAATGATTGAAAATAATCTTTTACAACAATCTCCCTCTTTGCTCTTCAACAATAATGAGTTTTTCAATCAGATTTCCAACACTCTCATTAGATCTTCTTTTATCTGCAAGGTTAATATTTCTAGACATTCTTCTATTCCTTTTATCATTATCATATTTAGGCTTCTTACAATAAATTTATTTATGACCCATACCATGACAATAATGAATATAAAACTTTGTAACATGATTAAATGACTTATTTGTACAATTTTTTTTCATATGACCTATTTAATTTCATGGAAAACACTTACCTCTAAATTCATATATGGTTTGCTTAGGAGTTTTCAATTGCTTAGGTTAATCCAATTTCTCAATTTCCTTCTTTGGTCCAATTTATTTATATTTATCAAAAGATTGATTAGATTCAATCTTATCATCAGATTTATCTTTTTCTTTCAGATCTGATCCACTTATAGGCTTCTTTACAGACATTAAATAGGTAACCAAGACTAGTCTTATCATAGGTAGGTCTTTTTCATCAAGCTTTTCTCTACTAGAATAAAGCTTTTCAAGCTATAGCTTGCACTAAGTTAGTTCACCTTTTAGAATAGTGTTGTACTTATGAATTTCTTCATGATATACTTTTAATGTTTCAAATTCAAATGTCCTCTTTGCTAGATTCACTTTAATATTTAAATTTTCAGTTTTCAAATCAGATTCAAATTTTCTAGGATCATTCTTCAAACTCAACTTTAGATTGGTAGTCTTTAATTCATGCTTTAGGATCTTGTACTCTATTTTTAGTTTTAAATATTCATCATCACTAGTTTCACATTCACTATATTTAGGCTTGGATTTGAGATGTTCAATCTTTTCCTTCAGTTTTCCAATGCATACTTTGGAGTCTTCATATCTATCCTTTAGTTTATCTCTTTCTTCAATAAGGAGATCAATTTGTTCAAGTGCCTCTTCAAGATTCTTCATCAATTGTTCCATATCCATAGGGATCTTAATCAAGCTATTAAGCCTCTTCTGAGTCACTGTGCTCTTATACCATTTGTTAGAAATAGGGAATACTGAGAGTGGGGCTGAATCAATATTCGACAAACTTTTTTCACCCACTAGTTATTATTTATTACTTTGAACTATACATAAGAAAGTAAGCAAGTAATGTTGAACAATAAAAGTAACCATGCATAGATAGAACTCGTGACACCATATTTTGTTAACTAGGGAAACCCTGGCCAAGAGAAAACCCTGGTGGGGATGATACCAACTAGATTATGTACTAATATAAATGTTTTGTGTTAGAGGATGGACCCTATAAGGAGTCTATAAACTCATTTAGTACATATGAGTCCCTTTTAGGAGACTTTGAATCCCTATTAGGATTTGTGGTACAATGTGCGCAAGAAGACCTCACTACCCAAAAGTGTAATTAAAATTCCTTGAATACAAATGTATGGATGTTGTATCTTCTTTCAACTAAACTTTGACCTCAGCTTTTTCTTGGATCACAAAATTAGATTATCAAAATTCACTTCTGCATATGATACAAAACTTCACATTCACAACTTTCATATGTTACTTTTCAAAAATCACTTCTTAATCTCTGAAGATGTCTTTGCATAAATACCATGTTTTCTTATAAATTGTTTCTAGGTTTGCTAAGACTATAATATACTTTTCCAACTTAGAGTAAACATCTAGGATGTTATTCCTAATTGGTCAAGTAATTATTTTGTAAACAAAATAATTCATTTACCTTTCATTTGACTATCCTATACATTTTAATTATCTTTCTTCCATATTGCTTGTACTAATGTCTGAGGTTATACACATTATCATCAACATGTAGACTACTCCCATATAAACAAGTTATAAATCAAAACAATACATTGCTATAAACCAATTTCATACTTTGACAATTTTTTGAGTACCAAAAAGCTAATTATCTTTATTTCTAAGGTTTTCTATAACATGTAAAACATGTGTTACTATTAATGACAATAATTACATCACTACATATATCCAATTGTCAACACCAATACTTCTGAGAAAAATAAGATAGTAAAAAGGAGAAATAGATCTATATCACAGGCACTAATAGAAATGATGTTTGAGAATGATTTTTCTAAGACATTTTGGAGAGAAGCAACTATTGTCAAAAAATCTTGCACCTAAGGACAACCTTGTCAAACATAGAAACAACCTCCAAGCTATGAGACTTGAACTATGAGGTTGAGTCTCCTGAGAAGATTGGCTTCCTTTTTTACTAGGATGCACCTAACTACTCTTGGAAGGGAAAAAGGGAGAAGGCACGCACAAGAAACTAATCTAATCTATCCTAAGGAGGTGATACACCAAAATAGAATGTTCAAACCAACCTCTGGACATATATGTGTAGGCCTGATTTTTCACCATTGAAGATTTTTTGCTTCAATAGCTTCTTCAATATTAGTGTTGTGTTCTAAGATTTTCTTGCCATAAATCAAAAACCCTTAATTTTATGTTACCCTAATATTGTTTATGCTCCATGTTTCCAAGGGTATGGTTTTCATTTGTTTGAATTCAAATATGTGCAAGAAGTTTTAGTCCTTTTAAAATATTTTATTTTAAATTTTCCACATATATCTTTTAAAAATCATTTCCCGACCATTTTACCCCAGTCACCTTTATCCTAACCATGGTTATTTTATTTAGTGTTTTTCAAAGCATCTTAACTATGATGGTTTGTTTTGGGCTAGTTGTTGATCTCTCCAAGATCAACTGTGGGCACATACCCACAAGATGGATCTGCTTGACTTTTATGTAATGCAGGCAAGTGCCTTTGTGCCACATAACACTTGGTGACATTGGGTTATAACTATGCTGCAAAGATTAGGACTTGTTAGTACCTTGTCAAAACTTTTTCAAAGCTATCAGTATGCTTAGAGCATGTGCAACTTCCAAAAATATCATTGGTTGAATCATACAGTGGGGTCACTTTTGGGCATCACATCTATATGTCGTTGATCTTTGGAAGATCAATGGTGGGCATATTCCTGCTTCAAGAAGGTGCAAAGTTTTTGACTAAAATGGGAAAGCACCCTGGTGATACCTATCCATAATGATGTCAAAGAGGATATTCATGCAATTCAAAGGGCAAGATTTATCATGTCGTTGATCTTAAGGAGATCAACGGGTGGTGCATGATAGCAATATGAAAGTGCACAAATTTTAAAGAATGTAGGAAAATGCCAATATGCCACATGGCACAATGGGACCAAGCTTTGAGGAGAATGCTAAGTCACACCAAATTTTAAAGCCTTGTAGAATTGGAGCACATTCATTGGTCAAACATGATGCATATATGCCAAGTTGCAAATGATGTCATGGGTGCAAAGATTCTCAAAATTAATATTGCAGTCTGTGCCACTGTTAGACTTGTCAGAACATGTTTGTTTAAAAGATGACATCCTATTGGACAAGATAGCTAACTGAATGATATAAGGGTACAATTTTGTGTGATCATGGATTTGTGCAAGATCAAAGGCCAGTGCTTGCCTACATTTTCAAGATGCAAGAGATTTAAATAATGCATGGAAGCGCCTTATGGACACATGAATATGATGATGCTAGCATCACAAGATAAACTAGTGCTGCTAAAACTTGTTCTCCTTCCATATGATAGGTGTCAAAATTCCATAAGTTGTTTATGCTAACATGGTTTTCGATAACATCTCTTGGCTCAACTATTAATCCTAACTCAATAAATGGATAACGCTTTCCCACTTTATGAAGTTGCATGACAGATAAATAAAGTGCGTAAGCACCTTAGTGAAATGTGTCCTTTATAATGTCATCTCTTTAATCTCAAATTGTCAAAAGAGTTTAAATCATGCAGTCATTGATCTTTCAGAGATCGACGGCTAGCATTTTCCTATCTTATGAAAGTGCTCACTAGTTAGACAAAGTGGGGAAGTTCTAGCTTGACACGTAGTAAATATGATATCAAGGACCCACCCCTTTAGGAGATAATAAGGTACTTTTTTACATAGAGTTTGTCTGATTGTAGTGCTTCATATGGAAATTTTCTATTGGTTGATGTAGCTGACTGGGTGTTATAGTAGTACAATAATCTATGATCGTCAATTTAACCAAGATAAGGGCTTGGCACTTGCCCGCATTTTCAAGGTGTAAGAATTTTAAACAATGCGGGGAAGAACTAACTTGACAAGTAGTGAAGTGGGACTAATTGCAACCAAGATGGGATGATGTGTGACAAGTTGGAAGATTTACTACACTAGTTGGAATCGTATGATCAGGTGGAGAAAATAAAAAAGGTAAGATGCTATGGGATAAAAATTTTGAAATATGTTATGCATTTCAACCAATGGAGGATGGACATGTGGCACTATTCAATTTGAGGGTAATGGAAAATGATATTAAAAATAAAATTTGGAGCATTCAATGAATAATTTTCAAAATGGTTAAGATTTGAATATATTTAATGTTTTATATAGTTCAACTATATAAACATTTTAAATTTTTCAATTTTAATGCTCTGATTTAGTCTAAGAGCTAGAATTTTGAACTCATCTTAGGGGCTCAATTTGTGTTTGAAATATTTAGTATAATATACCATTGGAAAAGGCAAAAAATGAACTCTCTATTTCTATAGGCATATTTTGTGTAGGTATTAACCATGAGCAGCTACAAGTAGATTTATAATTTTGGGGCCTTCTCAGTGAAATGGGCTAAAATTGAAAATATGGTTACAAGATTGGTAAAACATGGTAAAAATGTAGTTGGGGTCACTTTTGATCACCTTTATTCAATTTAAACCCAAATTTTTACCATCATTTCATGAGGTTTTAAGATTTTGGGCAAACAAAATGGTTTTCATCATTGAACAAGTAATGTTTCAAGTTAGTTACAGAAGATTAATGAAAACCAAATCAAATGAGTTGCAGAGAGAGATTAGAGAGATTATTTTCACTATTAGGAGATGCAATTTCAAGTGGACACATGTCATCTTTGGATTAGATCTGAGAATTCACTCCTTGTCTATATCTTCTTCTTTCTCATCCATTGTTAGGGGTTGGAAAATATTGGAAATTTTGGAATGAAAACATTTAGCAGAATTGGCTCTAGAATTGATGAAGTCTAAATGGAAAGATCTGGGATGTGTTGCTTCCAAACCATGAAGCTTTGCTTTGGCTATGATACCCCCTTCCCATCCCATCAGTTTCTCATTTCAACCATTTTCTCTCTTGTATGATAGCATATGTTATTGTACAATCTAGTTTATTAGTTATCTGGTGAGTCAATTTTATGTATTTTCATGTATTATTTCAAGGAAATCAATACAAAGGACAACAATTGTTGAGTTTCATGTTAAATCTTGTTTCCTTTCTCAGTGATGTGTAATGTTTTATGTTCTTTGAACAAAGAGCCTAGATCATAGTTGCAATCCCTTAAGGTTGTATTTTGTTTCATTATTTCTTGTAGTTCAAGGAATTATGTAAATGTTTTGGGAAATCAATAGGGTTGCAGGTTTATTGAGGAGGATATCAGGTAAGAATGAGATTTAGATTGAACATTTATATCCAATTTACAAGGTAGATGGATAGATATGGAGTCTTGACATAGGATATATGTCTAGGATATCCAAAATGCATAAGAGAGATTTATGATTTTTCCTAAAGGATCAGGCACTAATCAGCTATGGAATCATTAGCTTGTTTTATATACCTTGTTTTCATCCACTTTCCCCACCCACAGAAAATCAAATCAAATTCAAAAACTTTTTATATTTTATGTTGAAGAGCTATAATAGGATGCCCTCACTCAGCTTATGAATTGCATTGTCTTGCATTTAGCTACTGTAGATCTATGTTATTACATGAGTTATTAGGAGATACAAGGGTTATTATCTACTTTGTTAGATTTAGGAATATGTTTTCACAATGGTACCATATTAATTGAATATGAGGTCCACCCACCTAGGTTTTGCCGAGCTTGAAGTAGAAAAAGGGTCTAGCCTTATAGTTGGCCTAGTGTCTAAAATGATGTGTTAAAGATGGGAGTTAACTGCCCCTAGATGTGTCATTTTTTTCATTGTGTTAATTTGAAACCTGTAGTGTTTCAAAACACCAACAAAATGAAAAATCTACTAGTGAAGTATTAAATCTGAAATAAAGATTCAATAGATTTCAAAAATAGGCATGTGTAAAGTTTGCTAGAGTAGCAAGGTCATGAAGTACTATCCATCTCTTTGTTGAATATTCATGCACCCTAGTAATTTTTTATCCATTTGTACCAGTAACTTTGAGGTTGAGTATAAATTTTTTTGTTAAGAGTGGTTATCTTCAATCAATTCAATCAGATTTTGTTCTAAAAAATGTTGTTGTAAAAGAAAAGTCAAGAATCAACATAAAGTTTGTGTTCCCTTTTACAAGTTTGTAAATCTACAAGAGTGGTTTGATGGTTTGCATTTCTCCTACATCTAAAGGTCTGGTTTAGATTTTTCAAGTGACAAATTATGTTTTATTTCTCACAAAGTGTGAGTGGCAACTCTCAAATATCTGTACCAATTTGTTCCTAGTCGATCTTATTGTAATATTTTGAAGGATTTTTAGTTGTATGGGTAGATCTGAAACTTTTGATAGTGTCTTGAAAAGAAATTTTAAATTTTTGATAAGTTTTAGAGTGTTTTTTGCAATCTATTGTTATAAGAAATACAATTGTAAAAAGGTGAATCATAGCAATGATTTCTTTATCCTCTAGTAAGGAGGTGGCAACCCTACAAAATTTTGACTAGTGGTGTGAAGAAATTTTAGTCTTGCACCTGTGCCAAATCAACAAATTGAAGTTCAACATCAACACTTAAGGTATTTTGATTTTCATGTTTCTCTTTCATGAAAGTCAATTTGTTAAGAGTGTTTACCTCTATTCAATGATTTTTAGCACTAAAAGGAAGAGGTAGAAGTTTTATGTTAAAATGGAATAAGATCTTAGATCTAAAATTAGTTTACCAAGACATGAAGATGTGCTAAAGATATGATACAAATTAAGAAAGATCTTCTCAATCATATTGTCAGTTTTATAAGAAATGTGGTAGGAAGTGTTCAAGGTCTAGAAGATGATTAGATCTATGAAAGGCTTAAATTAGCATTCATGGAGGTGCACATGTCTTTAAGACCCAAGGAATCTTCTTGGCCTATTGCTTTCCTAGATGTCTTTATGCCTAATTAAGATAACTAGCCATCACATGTGAGGGTACAAAAGATCTTTTAGGTTGATAGTCTTTTCAAGAAATTTGAGAATGATTTAAATGGTCAATGTGAATGTGTTGAAAGTAACAGTGAGTCTAGTGAATCCATAGATAATGACAATGTTTCTTGAGATTATGAAGAGATGGATTCTAGATCTAATAAATTAGATGATTTTAGTTAGTAGGATGAAGATGGTTATGCAACTAAAAAAGAATTATGTGATAGTATGCATGAGAGTGTGGAAAGTTTTAACAGCAATACAACTAATTCTTCTTTTGGTAAAGATGAGAATGACACACCTACTAAAGAGGTATTGTGCAAAGAAGAGGTAATATGTTGTAGTATGGATTCTAGTTTTTTAGATTGTCATAGTAATGGTACTGTTGCTATAATTTTTTTAGATCAGCCAGTTTATGATCAAAACCTAGGCGAAGAGACTTGTGATGAAGTCTCGTTGAGTGTTGATGAAATTTGAGAACTCCTAGATCATGATTTTGAAAGATATGAAAATGTTTCTCCAGATGGTCATGCTATCCCTTGTGGTATTTCTTCTCAAGGTGAGGCCATTTCCCCAAGGTTGATGTTGAATTTGATATAAAATCAGAATATCTACTGTCAAGTTTTAGAGGTGTATTTGATAATAGATCAAGTATTCATACACATGATGACTTTTCTAATAAGGGGAGTACCAATAGGGAGAAGTTTCATTTTGTTTTAGATTCTTATCATGTTTATTATATTAAAATTGGTTTCAAATATAACAAAGAAGCAAAGGCCAAAAGTGATAAATCTGATTTTAAGTTTTCACTATATGTTGATGATAAGTTCAAAGTTCATTCTAATGAGTTATCTAATGAGGATTACAATCAGAATGGTTTATGTCACCACTTTCATGGTAGTCTTTTAGACTTGGTAACTAATTAGTTGTTTGAGTGTGAAGAGGTTTTAGTGAAAGGAAAATCTAATTTAATGAATGACATGAATGCAAGTAGGCAACAAACAGATTTCACATATTCTTTGCAGTTAGAGACACAAGGTGAGTTACAAGTTTCTAGTACATGCAACTTGGTGAACGGTGTAGAATATGAAGTTTTTGTGTTTTCAATGAGCATGTATGAATCATTGTTGGATTGTGATTCTCTATTTAGTTTGTATAATCATGAGCATGTTGATGTTTTGTCTCTATTTTGATGAAATAGTCTTTGAGTTTTGTAGGCACTATGAGAATGATGATAATTTTGTTTTGCCTAACGAAGTGATTGAAAGTGTTGATGTGTTGGGTGAAACAAAGGAAAATAAAATTTTCAGTTTACCTCAAGGAGACGTAAATGAAAATTAGGTATTTAATAGAGGTAAGAAGTTTGAGTAAGTCTTGGTAGCCTCAAGCTACCCCTTGTATAGTTAGTGTAGTTTCCTTGCTTTCAATAAAGTTGTTCGAGAGAAAGTTTTACTATTAGTTTTGTGGTCTACTTCTTCCAGAGATCTAAATCCTTGTCATACCTACAAGGGACATGCATCCCCAAATAGAGCCACTATTGGCCTAATTTTTCACCATTCAATTTTTTTCGCATATTATAGTGAAAATTCAGCTGCTTATTCAATATTAGGGTTGTGTTTCAAGATTTGTTTGCCGTAAATAAAAAAACCTTAATTTTATGTTACCCTAATATTGTTTGTGCTCCATTTTTCCAAGGGTGGGGTTTTCATTTTTTTAAATTCAAATATGCACATGAAGTTTCAGTCCTTTTAAATATTTTATTCCAAATTTTCTAGGTATATCTTTTAAAAATTCTTTCTCGATCGTTTACCTCAGTCACCTTTATCCTAACCATGGTTATTTTATTTATCATTTCGCAAACCATCTTAACTATGATGGTTTTTTTTGGGCTAGCCATCGATCTCTCCAAGATCAACAGTAGGCACATACCCACAAGATGGATCTGCTTAACTTTTATGTAATATGGGCAAGCATCTTTGTGCCACATAGCACTTGGTGACATTAGTTTATAACTACCTACAAAGACTAGGACTTGTTAGTGCCTTGTCAGAACTTTTTTTGAGTTGTCAGTATGGTCAAAGGATGTGCAAAATTCTACAAATATCATTGGTCAAATCATACAGTGGGGTCACTTTTGGGCATCACATCAATACATCGTTGATCTTTGGAAGATCAATGGTGGGCATTTTCCTACTTCGTGAAGGTGTGAAGTT
The DNA here is from genome assembly GCA_028749045.1 of Cupressus sempervirens. NCBI lineage: Eukaryota > Viridiplantae > Streptophyta > Pinopsida > Cupressales > Cupressaceae > Cupressus > Cupressus sempervirens. Next base: position 879,172,232 of record CM053786.1, read on the forward strand.
TTTAACTAAAGTGGGAAAGCACCTTAATGATACTTGTCCATAATGATGTCAAAGAGGATATTCATGTAGTTCAAAGGGAAAGATTTATCACACCATTGATCTTAAGGAGATCAATGGGTGGCGCATGACTGCAATATGAAAGTGCACAAGTTTTAAAGAATGTGGGCAAGTGCCAATGTAATGCAATCAAATTTCCACAATCCATAATAGTTATGATATTTATTTTATGGATTAGATTGTGTAACAATTTTTTTCATCACTTGATGCGAACATTTCAAATCATACTACATGATCCATTATCAGGATGAGAGAGCAAGAGATGTAAAAAATGAATGTAAGTTGCAAATTTAGCATAGACTCAACAAATAAAGAAGACCAAGAGAAAGGGTTTGCACACACCCCAAAGTTAGAAAAATATTAAAATAACTGGTGTGAAATATTAAACAAGATGACAACTAACAATTGCAAGCAAAAAAGGTTAATAGTAAGGGAGAGAAAATAAAAATAAAAACAATAACCAAACTAAATCCAGGTGAAACAAGTGAATAGATTAAGGAATGTGAATAAGTTACCTATATGTGTTATATACTTATATATAAATAATATGTATTTGTATAAATATACACATAAATATTAAATAAATATAAGTATATAAATATTACATATGTATAACTATATTATATATATATATATATGTATGTATGTATGTATGTATGTATGTATATGTAATATGTATATTGCATATATGGGTAAGTGCCAATGTGTCGCATGGCACAGCGGGACAAAGCTTTGAGGAGGATGCTAAGTCATGCTAGATTGTAAAGCCTTGTAGAATTAGAGTGCATTCATTCATAGAACATGATGCATACATGCCAAGTTGCAAATGATGTCATGGGCATGGAAATTCCCAGAATTAATATTGTAGTCTATGCCACTGTTAGACTTGTCAAAGCATGTTCATTTAAAAGATGACATCCTATTAGACAAGATAACTGACTGGACGATATAAGGCTACAAGTTTGTGTGATATTTGATTTGTATAAGATCAAAGCCTAGTGTTTGCCCACATTTTCAAGATGCAAGAGATTTAAATAATGCAGGGAAGCACCTTGTGGACATGTGTCCATGATGATGTCAGCACTACAAGATAAACTAGCACTACTAATAGTTGTTCTCCTTCCATATCACAGGTGTCAAAATTCCATAAGTTGTTTATGTTGGCATGATTTCCAATAACATCTCTTGGCTTCATCGTTGATCTTGACTTGATCAATGGATAGTGCTTTCCTGCTTGATGAAGTTGCATGACAGATAAATAAAGTGGGTAAGTGCCTTAGTGACATGTGTTCTTTATGATGTCATTGGTTTTATCTCAGACTATCAAAAAGGTTTAAATCATGTAGCCGTTGATCTTTTAAAGATCAATAGCTAGTGCTTGCCCACATTATGAAAGTTCTCATTGGTTAGAAAAAGCAGGGAAGCACCAACCTGACACATAGAAAATATGATGTCAGGGACCCATCCCTTTAGGAGATAATAAGGTACGTATTTATGTAGATTTTATTTTATGTGGAAATTTTCTATTGGTTGATGCAGTTGACTGGGTTTTATATTAGTACAATAATCTATGATCGTCGATTTAACCAAGATCAAGGGTTAGTGCTTGCTCACATTTTCAAGGTGCAAGAATTTTAAACAATGCAGGGAAGTGCTATCTTGAGAAGTGGCAAAGTGTGACTAACTACAACCAAGGTGGGCTGACGTGTAACAAGTTAGAAGATTTACTGCACCAGTTGGAATCATATGAGTGGGTGGAGAAAATAAGAAAGGTAAGATGCTACAGGATAAAAAATTGAAATATGTTATGCATTTCAACCAATGGAAGATGGACATGTGGCACTATTTGATTTGAGGGAAATGGAAAATGATATTAAAAATAAAATTGAGAGCATTCAACGTATAATTTTCAAAATGGTTAAGATTTGAATATATTTAATGTTTTATATAGTTCAACTATATAAACATTTTCAATTTTTCAATTTTAACGCTCTAATTCAATTTGGAAGCCAAAATTTTGAACTCATCTCAGGGGCACAATTTTTGTCTAAAATATGTAGTATAATATACCATTAGAATCGATAAAGAACAAAATCTCGATTTTTGTAGTCAGTTTTTGTGTAGGTGTTCACCATGAGCGGCTATAGGCAAATTTATAATTTTGGGGCCTTCTTAGTGAAATGGGCTAAAATTGAAAACACAGTTACATGATTGGTAAAACATGGTAAAAATGTAGTTGGGGTCACTTTTGATCACCTTTATTTAGTTTAAACCCAAATTTTTACCAACATTTCGTGAGGTTTTCAGATTTTGGGCAAATAGAATGGTTTTCATCATCAAACAAGAGATGTTTTAAGTTAGTTATAGAAGATTAATGAAAACCAAATCAGATTAGTTGTAGAGAGAGATTAGAGAGATTCTTTTCACTGTTAGGAGATGGAATTTCAAGTGGACACATGTCATCTTTAGATCAGATCTAGGAATTCACTCCTTGTCTATATCTTCTTCTTTCTCATCCATTGTTAGGGGTTGGAAAATATTAGAAATTCTAGAATGAAAACATTTAGTAGAATTGGTTCTAGAATTGATGAAGTCTAAATGGAAAGATCTGGGTTGTGCTAGTTCCAGACCATGAAGCTTTGCTTTGGCTGTGATATCCCCTTCCCATCCCATCATTTTCTCATTTTAACCATTTTCTCTCTTGTATGATAGCATATGTTATTGTATAGTCTAGTTTATTAGGTATCTTGTGAGTCAATTTTATGCATTTTCATGTATTATTTCAAGGAAATCAATACAAAGAACAATAAGTGTTGAGTTTCATGTTAGATCCTGTCTCCTTTCTCAGTGATGTGTAATGTTTTATGATCTTTGAACAAAGAGCCTAGATCATAGTTGCAATCCCTTAAGGCTTTATGGTGTTTCATTGTTTCTTGTAATTCAAGAAACTATGTAAATGCTTTGGGGAAATCAACAGGGTTGCAAGTTTATTGAGGAGGATATAAGGTAAGAATGAGATTTAGATTGAACATTGATGTCCAATTTAAAAGGTAAATGGATAGATCTAGAATCTTGGCATAGGATATATGTCTAAGATATCCAAAATGCATAAGAGAGATTTATGAATTTTCCCAATGGATCAGGCACTGATCAGCTACAAGATCATTAGCTTGTTGTTTATACTTGGTTTTCATCCACTTTCCCCACCCACATAAAGTCAAATCAAATTCAAATCATCTTTATATTTTATGCTGAAGAGCTACAATAGGATGCCCTGACTCAGCTTATGAATTGCATTGCCTTGCATTTAGCTACTGCATATTTATGTTATTACATGAGTTATTAGGAGATATAAGGGTTGTTATCGACTTTTTTAGATTCAGGAATATGTTTTTACACTGGTACCATATTAATTGAATTTGAGGTCCGCCCACCTAGGTTTTGCAAAGCCTAAAGTAGAAGAAGGGTCTAGCCTTATAGTTGGCCTGATGTCTAAAATGATGTGTTAAAGATGGGAGTTAGCTACCCCTAGATGTGTCATTTTCTCATCAGGGTAATTTGAAACCTGTACCATTTCAAAACACTAACAATATGTACACTTGAGTTGTTATGACATCAAAGATATAGAGATTTAGACTTGTTTAAATCCAACAATTACATGTAGATCAGATAGCCAAAATTAATAACAAAAAGAAGAAGAGAGTTCTCTTATATATCATTCATAGGTCAAAAGAAATACACTCATGCAAATTGTAGATAGCCAAAAAAAATTAAAGAGAGACAAATAGATCTTGCACAGTCATCAATGGATGAAAAAGATAAGGCAGAATGTCATTATGTCCAAAGGAAAATGGGATTTATAGTGAAATTAGATAGCAATATTAGAGAAAATAGAGAAGAGTCAGCCATTAAAAAGAATTACAACTTTGCTTTTATAGTTCAATCATAACTAAGATATATCTCATCCAAAGTTACTCCACAACCACTGCCATTAAATGCTTAGAGAAAAATCAGGATGATCTAAGAATGATCTAGTACACTTGTATGCATGTGAAGATAATGGAAACCCTGACTAGAGAAACCCTAAAGTGATAGAAATGACACCAAAAAGTGCTAGAATTCCTCAAAATGGATAGTTAGGTGGTGGAAGAGATGCCTTTGCATTGTTACTAGTGCAACAATAACCTGGGAGTAGTTGGGATCAATCAAAAAGATTAGATCACACAAGAAACCCTATCTTTCTTCATTCTTGGCTCAGCAAATCAGCAAGGTCAGCAAATGTCTTGTAACCAAAAAGCACCACGTGGACCAGTAATATTATTTCATTTTTGCCAACTCATGAGGTCTTCATGCATTTGACCATTTTAACCAACTAACTATGCCACCATTTAAAACTTAACTATGATGGCTTATAAAATTTGTAACCTTAACTATGATGTCAACTTTTAACTATGTGTTCCTTTCTTTTTGAATTGAATATCAATCATTTTCCCATAACAACATAATAAGAGATGTTGATTTTCTGAGATGAGACAATCTAGATAAACTTGTAATATCATGACCCTACTAGTACCTCCAACCAATGAGAATGTCACCTTTTGCCAACCTGTCTAACACTTTTTCCACTGCACTCATGGCTGACAAAAGAAACAAGACCTACAATAGATGAATGAATTAGGAACTTCTAGTTGGAATCTAGCCTGCTAGCTCCAATAGTCATAAGAAAGAAGGCCCATCCTGACACATAGTTCAACATCTCTTTGTCACTATGACAAAAGAGACTGCAATTTCTAACAGTGACACAATGATGACCCTCGATCCTTCTTGATTTGATGATGGATGAAACACAGGCCCACAAAGAAATTAAATTGTGCATCACTTAGGAAAATAAGGAATAACCCAAGGTTTAAAAGATTTATTTTGCATGCCCTAATTTCAATATTCAAATACATGTGACCATTAGTTTATATAAATTCAAATATTTCAACTTTGGTGGGAGGGTGAAATTGGCCAACAATGTTGGCAACTCAAAGGGGATGCAAACCTTACACACCTATTGGGAAATAGAGTAATTAAAATCATGAAGATCCACCTAGTGAAAACCTAAATAGTAGAAAAAATGCCCAATAAAACCCCAAAAACATGCCCAATAAAACCCCAAAACTACTCTCTGCAACTGTAAAACAAGAACCAAAACCTTGTATAACAAACCATGTTCTCGTGCACTTCTTGGAAAAAATAGGAACAAATAGAAAGAAAACTAACTAACTATGTACATAAAAACCCTAACCCTATCAAAAATAGGGCTTGAGATACATTCCATTGATTGGAATAGGCAAGCTTTCACCATTAGTCCTACTTAACTAGAAAGCATTGGCCTACTTGCAATTGATAATCACATAGGGACCACTCCATAGTGCATCAAATTTTGAGTTCCTCCCTAGCTTTTTCCCTTTCTACATCTCACTTTACTATAACATCACCCTCTTTGAAAATTCTAACCTTATTCTTCCTATCAAAGGACTTCTTCATCTATTTTTGGTGTGTTTCCAAGGTCTACATTGCCTGGTGTCTTTTCTTCTCTAGCTCCATCAACTCTTCTATTCTTACAAACATAGCATCATTTTCAGTTAGTTCTAATTGATGGGCTAATTATAGGGATGGAAACTCCAATGAGATAGAAAGCCTTGCTTCCCTGCCATACACCAACATGAAAGTTAAGTTTGCAATAGCCCTTTTAGGTGTTATCCTGATAACCTAAAGGGTTGTTCTTAATTTTTGATATCAACACCTTTGGTTATCTTGTATAGTCCTCTTTATGATTCTAATAAAATTTTTGTTGGAGGACATAGCCAAGTCATTTCCTTGGGGGTAGTAACTAGAAGAAATTCTCAAGTATATACTATTATCAACTTCCCGTGCATAAATCTAGGCTCATACAAATGATTTTGCATTGTCTAAAATAATGGTGGAAGGAGTACCAAACCTTGTGATGACTTTATCTAATAATTCAACAACTAAGTTCTTAGTGGCATCTTATATGCAATAGCTTCTATCCTCCTGGTAAAGTAATTTATAGTAGCTAGGATCCATTTATGACTAAAGCTAGAAGGAAGATTGGTGGGGCCTATGAAATATAATCCTCATTGAGAAAAAGGTTGATCCACTTAGATAGGATGATGTGGGAGAGCTGCAAGCTTTTTCTTACCTAAAAATAAAGCACATTGTTCACATTTTCTGACATATCTATGGAAATCATTAAACAAGGATGCTTAGTAATATCTTGCCCTCATTATCTTCATGGCAGTTCTTCTTACTAAAAAGTGGCCACCATCAGGACCATTATGAAGCTCCTTAATCATTCTATCATCTTGATATGTATCAATGCACCTTAACAAAGCTCCATTGCAATCCTTCCTAAATAGGATACCATCAACTATGGTAGGAGTGTAGGTATCAATATGATTGAGGGCTAAAGGCTCTTCTTTGATTGAAGTTTTAGTTCCATATCTTTTTCTAAAAAGAATATATGACAAATTAGAGGATATGTAACCACCTATTTGGGTAGTGGAATCTCTTGAGAGACACATGAAAAAGTGTGACTTATTTTAACAACTAATATATCTTGGACCATAGTATGATCAAGGCATGCATGTAGGTCCATTTCAAAATTCCTAAGGATTCCTATAGTCTTGATAGTACTACCATCCAACTATAATACATCCCTAATAATGGATTCATATTTCATTTCTAAAGCATCAACAACACACTTAGGCATCACTGAACTGGCAGCCCCTGAATCAATCATGCAATAGTGGACTAGTTTATCCCATATACTTAGAGAAACATAAAATGGAGGAGGTTTGATCTTCTTACTTGTTTCTCCCTCCTTTTTTGGTTGTACAAGACTTGTGGAAATCTCCATACTAGATGGAAGATCCCTTAGTTCAATGCTCTCCAATTCTTGTTGCAATAATCTATTTTGCATAAGTATAGTACAAATATCATCCCACATAGAAATATTCACATCATCTACTCTACCACATTTAATGAGGCATTAAGTGCTTTGGTAGAAGATTTGGGAGCTACATGTGTAAGAGGTGGAGATGGAATAACTTGAGGGCCATTTACATCTATTCTCCTATTATTTTGTCTTTATTGCAAGGGAGCATTGGATTGATCATTTATTGTTGTATATTTGAATCGTGGGCCTCAGATCCTCACACACACTTCAACATGGTCTTTACCTAAGAGATCATCTAGAATGAACATTGAATTGTTCATCCAAAAAATCCAACAAAGCGACCTATTGTCTTCTAGCTAGAAGGATTTTTCTTTTGCTCTTAGACTGAGAAGTGGGCAACCAAACCTCTAGAATGAAGAATTTATGCAGCTATATGATAATGCAATTAATCTATATGAAGTGCAAGTATTAATATAGGAATAAGGAGCATCTAATGTATATGCATGCATTGATTAAGCTAAATGATATTTAAAATGCTAGAAAGTAAGAAAATTATGGAAATATGAGCACAATAAGTAAGTATTTCAACAGGAATTTGATGCATAGAACATTCAACCTTCGTAATGATGAATTGAAAGCCTCTTAAATAGAATCCCAGAATCAACCAATGGTCAAGATCAATCAAAATGAATGATTAAGATTAAAGTTGAGATTCAGTTAAAATGGAAAGTTTCTTCATGAAAAGGAAGTTAATTGATTTCTTTTGAGTGAAATAAGGAATTAACTAATTTAGTTCCTTTTCTAATTTCAATCAACTAAAAGTTTCCATTTCTGAACCGAAGAGAGAATATTGGAGAAGATATTTAAGGAAACTATATATGGCCTCATAATTGAGTATTCTAAATTGAATAATTAAATTCAACAATTAGAATGGGAATATTTAATTAAATAAAATATATTTAATTCATTTTTATATTAGCTAAAGAAGTAATTTAATTTAATTTAATCAATAGGTTTAATGTAGCTAATTTGAGTCAATGGTTTAGGAATTAAATAGATAGTGTGATTAATGCAAATTAGGGTTTTTTGCATATGACAATTAAGTCAAGTAGCGAGAATTAGAATGAGAATTGCCTAGTGGCATAGGACTTTCGGGTTGATTAAATAAACAAAAATTAGTTTAGCATGGCAATGTGACAATTTTGGGGTATTACATTTTGCCCCTCTTTGAATGAATGTGCAAGCAGTACATTCAATTCAAAGAAATCAAAAGTATGAAGCAGGGATCAACAAATGAGATTGGTTCTGAGATTGATGACATGGAGACCAATTAATAAGCTTTTAAAGATTATCTCCATAATGGAGCTTAACCTTAGGGGATCTAGATAGAATAGCTAGATGTGTAGATTGATAAGCTTTTAAAGATTATATCTAGAATGGAGCTTGACCTTAAGAGATCTAGATAGAACACCTAGATACCTAGATTGATAAGATTTTATTATCTCTAGAATGGAGCTTAACCTTAAGGGATCTAGATAGAACACCTAGATACCTAGATTGATAAGATTTTAAAGATTATCTCCAAAATGGAGCTTAACCTTAAGGGATTCAAATAGAACATCTAGATACCTAGATTGATAAGATTTTAAAGATTATCTCCAGAATGAAGCTTCGCCTTAAGGGATCTAGATAGAACACCTAGATACTAGATTAATAAGCTTTTAAAGATTATCTCTAGAACGGAGCTTAACCTTAAGGGACCTAAATAGAACACCTAGATACCTAGATTGATAAGCTTTTAAACATTATCTCTAGAACAAAGCTTAACCTTAAGGGATCCAAATAGAACATCTAGATATCAAGCTACAAAAGATAGCAAGATCCCATAATGAGTCATAGAATCATCCCTAGAATGAGGCTTGACCCTCAAGAATTGATGTTTAGACTATCTTGATACCTATCCATCAAACTTTGATTAAGACTTCTATAAGATATGATTAGCTAATCAAAAAATGAAATAGATGATGTAGATGCTAGATAGGGGGAACAAGATGCCCCTAGTGATGAGATTCCCTGAGTGACGAGGACATGAGATTCAGAATAAGTTGAAGCTAGATTCAATAATGTAATCATCTTGCCCCTTGGGAGCAAAATAAAAAGATGACACACCAAAAATATGATGTAGAGAAGTATATCGAGAGATAGAAGAAATCAAAGTTTGAAGAGATGACAGTAAAGATCAAAATGATGAGGAGAAAATTTGAAGTCAATTCGGAGTGATTTCAAGGTCTTGAAGACCAAGTTTGACCAAAAAGTTGTTTTTTTGTAGAAAATGTGAAGAAATTATCATTTAAAAAGATTCCAAGATTGACAAAGTATAAGACATTGGACTGCACAAGCATTCGATCACATTGATCCCAAAAAAATTTAATGAATTTTTTAGCTATTTAAGTGTGTTAGATTTTGAATTTGATCCCAAAAATGGATTAAAAATGGTCAAATTAGCCAGGGGTGATTTTCACGCCAATTAGAGCACTTTGCAGAATCAGGTCAAAACCTATATTAGGGCCCACAAGGTCATTTTAAAATCATTTTCATTTTTATCTTTAGTCAAGAAGAGAGCTTTGAGGCAAAATGGTGGTGCTCATGTCTTCTCATCAATTTGAGCATTCCCAATGACACAGTTGACCAATGGACTATGGGCATCTGGTGGGTGGTCAATAACCTTGCCCCATGTTAACTTTTTCACACTTTACAATGCATTTTAGTATATTTTTAGGGCTTTTAAAGTTTTTCCATGTTGATTCTCACATGAGGATGTCTCTCCTCACATGAAGTTGGTCACCTCTCACGTGAAGAAGTATCAAACTTGTACCTCTTTTCCTAGTTTGGTGGGTGTTCTCACATGAGAGATACCCACACGAGAAGCCCTAGCTTATAGGTTTTTTCTTCTTAACATTTGATCATTCCCTGCATGGATAGTTTCTTCCTTATGCAAATATGCACAATCTCACATGAGGACCTATGATTTCACACAAAATCTTGGTGTTCTTTGCAAGTTATAAAGTTGAAAATTTGATTTTTAATTGTCATTCTTATGCTTATTTTTGTCTTATTAATTTGTCGAGTGGAGATTGATCATTTGCATGTTGTATTTGTTCATGTGTCCAAGCTACCTTTCATGATATTAGATTTTGATCCCATTACCCATCATATGGAGCATTGTTGAGGTAGCTCAATGATGTAGATATGGCACATATTGATAGATTGGGTTATCATATCTATGCCAGATTACACCAATGTTGGTGAATCACAACTTTCTAACTACACTGGTGGAATGTTTCCATTTGGAGATGAAGACCTTTCATCTTCCATAGGGGGAAATGATTATTACCCTAGAGAACATCTATTAGATATTGAGGATCCCTTTCTACAGGCCGAGATGGTCTATGACATAGTTTTGCAAGTGGGTATAGAGGCTTTGCAGGCCATTTTTCAATAGGACCTAATTATAGGTAGAGCAATCACATGGAATGAGCTCATGCATACATATGGTCCCAATCACAAATTAGCATCAGTTTTGGGGATTTTCATTTGCTATTTCTTAATGCCTAATAGAGGCCAACATAGATTATAGTGTGGATGGGGAAAGATGCTCTAGAGGATGTTAGAGATCCTAGAGAGATATGGGTCTGGCTAGTGCATGCTTGCACACATGTATCATGAGATGCACGAGATAATGTATCATGAGCGGAAGAGCATGGCCACCAAAGTCTATGCTCTCTAGATCTAGGCATGTGAGCATCTACCCATTATGAGGCCCATTTTTTAGGGTGAGAGGTAGCTAGTGGAGCCCTATATTTGTAGATATAGAGGTCAACTTACCCAAGTAACACTAGGGAAGACTGAGTAGTGGAGGGCATGTCTTGATGACTTGGTATCTATTATATGGTGGCCCTGGAGAGAGACTGAGGACTGGGATAATGCACTCTAGGAGCTGAGTTATATGTTTGTACCATGACCACTAATAGGTCATTTTATATAGATAGTAGAGAGATTTTCACTTACTAATGGGTGGCATCAGTAGGGGTATTCTTACAACATCTCTTGGGAGTACTACTCGTATGTACAACTGGCAAGAGATTTGGATCATGGGTGGTCAAGAAGATTGGATCCAAGGATATCTAAGATAGATGTCATCAACTATGTTCCAACACAGTGGGACTACTTGCTAGTAGTGGCAGACGGAGGGATGATGCTAGCTGACTAGGGCATATTTTACAAACCATCCCTTCCTACACTTTATAGATCTAGTAGGGATTGTAGCTCCTAGACCATAGAGACCACCACAATAGCCACCATAGGGACCACAATAGGTGAGACACTAGGTCTAATAGGTGCAAATCCCACCTTAGCAGATGGGAATAGATCTAGGTGTAGCTGGTAGTGGGACAAGTCATAGTCGACAATGAAGACCTCACATAGAGGAGTAGTAGCTAGTCAAGTAGCAAGCTGAGAAGTTGGATGAGGAGATGTAGGAACAACCTACAATAGGGACAAAGGAGGATTTGAGGAGGAGCAGAGAGTATATATGGTAGGCCTTACAGTAGTTACAAGAGCTATAGATATAGGTAGTTGTTAGAGATACATGGATAGCTCAGCAAGATCATGAGATCCATGAGCTATGAGAGTAACTAGAGATAGTGGAGAGGAGATCAAAATAGTAGCAGGATGAGATCTGGCTACAGTCTGCTTGAGCAACATATTACTTTGTAGCATATGTGGTAGTAGTGCCTGATGAGGTTGAGTAGGTGCCTTGATTTTCCTCGTATGCTTGAGAGTCAGGAGGTGTGTGTCTCATAGCTAGACCAGATATGCATCCTCCATCACCTCCTCCTCTATGAGGTGAGGGAGTAGGAGAGAGTTAGTTTGATTTTCTCCAATTTTGATCTAGCTCTTTATTCATTGGTGTGTCAACACCATTTTACATCATTTTTTATCGACAGTGCTCAATTAGTGTATATTTTTGTACCAATGTACTCTTTTTGATACATACATACATACATATATATACAATATTTTGAGCTGATTACTATTTGCATGTTTCACTTTCTTTCTTTTAATTTGATTTATATGAGATTTTGTATGCTATGATTATGAAATGCGAATATGATGTGATGTATGAATACAAACTTGATTTAATATATGAATGTATTGTAGATGAGATGGATTATGAAATTATGTATGAAATGAAAAATGTGAATGTACTAACATCTCATGTAGTGTTCTATTTTTGTTGTAAGCGATAGGTATCCCATGAAGATGAACAGTTGAAAACCAAAGATCGAATGCTTGTGTAGCCATGAAGAAACATGATATAGTGAAGAAGCCCACAATACCTCATTACGAAGGATGCAAATAAATTAGTAATCAAAATTATGCAAGAAGAATATGCAATTCATCCCTATGCTATATGCAACCCTAGGTCTAGTTACCAAGATTCAAAAAATTCCATCATTGAGCATATAGTGAAACCCCATACATCATACAATTCTCACTGTCATTGCAATCATGGAAATATAAATAGGACATACATTCTAGTTTATTCAAGATTAAATGTAAGCATTCGTGGCACAAGAAGGCAAAATGACTAGAACATTTATCCCTTTTAATGTAGAAAGTTAACATAAGCATCAAAGCATAAACACTAAGATGATCATAATGTTTATTGTGTGCAGACACACTAGACACACAAGAGATCCTTCTTATGCTAAGTATTTAGTAAGTATTCTATTCGCAATGACCCTTGCATTCGTAACCTGAGACAAAAATATGCTAGATATACTCACAATGACCCATACGTTCACTTAGTAGGACAAGTATCAATATCTACTATAGCATGAAGAGTTCACTCCAACAAGAAAGGAGAAGAACCAACCTTACTAATTTATCCATATAAAAGGAGTTGAGGTACACATGGCCATCCAATGCAAGATGGAGGCTCTTATAGTGGACACCCCTCTTATATGGATGCTTTAGATTACTTGGAACTAAACCACAAATAGAAATCAAAGAAAAGATCATGCCCCCAGTCCTTGCTTCTCTAGTCAAAAGGGACATCATTGAGTTGCTCAAAGAGACATGATAAAGGAAAAGAAAAACAAGCAAAGAAAAGCTCAATATATCAAAAAAAGTTTATCATTTTGAGTTCATTTTATGTGTTATAGGATTGACATCAAGTGTTAATGTCCAGAACATGGATGAAAGAAATATCTTCAATAGGGTGACAATAGTAGATAGGCATAGTTAGGAAAATTGGTCACTGATGCGAGAGAGATCTTCCATGAAAGGAATCTCAAAAAGTGACATGAGTGATAGTAGGCAGATGTAATTAGGACAACTAGTGAATGTCATGAAAGATCTTCCATTAGAGGAATCTCAAAAAGTGACACAAGTGACACTTGGTAGACATAGTTAGGACAACTGGTGACTATCATGAAAGATCTTCCATGAGAGGAATCTTGAAAAATGACACTGGCAACAGTAGGTAGATGTAATTAGAATAATTGGTGACTAATGTGAGAGAGATCTTCCATTAGAGGGATATCAAAAAGTGACACTAGTGACAGTAGGCTAACATATTTAGAACAATTGGTGACTGACACGAGAGAGATCTTCCATGAGAGGAATCTCAAAAAGTGACACTAGTGATAGTAGGAAGATATAGTTAGAACAATTGGTGACTATTGCAAAAGTGATTATCCATGAGAGGAATCTCAAAAAGTGACACTAGAAATAGTAGGCAAACATAGTTAGAACAACTAGTGACTATCACAAAAGAGATTATCCATGAGAGGAATCTTGAAAAGTGACACTAGCGATAGTAGGTAGATGTAGTTAGAATAACTAGTGGCTAATGCAAAAGATCTTCCATGAGAGGAATCTCAAAAGGTAACACTAGTGATAGTAGGCAGATGTAGTTAGAACAACTAGCGATTGATGCAAGAGAGATCTTCCATGAGAGGAATCTCAAAAAGTGACACTAGTGATAGTAGGTAGATGTAGTTAAAACAATTGGTGACTGACATGAGAGAGATCTTCTATGAGAGGAATCTTGAAAAGTGATACTAGCTATAGTAGGCAAACATAGTTAGAACAACTCATGACTATTGCGAAAGACATTATCCATGAGAGGAATCTCAAAAAGTGACACTAGCAATAGTAGGTAGACATAGTTAGAACAACTAGTGACTATCATGAAAGAGATTATCCATGAGAGGAATCTCAAAAAGTTACACTAGAAACAATAAGTAGATACAGTTACAACAACTAGTGACTATCACAAAAGAGATTCCTATGAAACTATAGCATGTTGCCCCTGAGTTATGACAAGATTCAATCCATGGATTCACAAGTGAAAATAGCAAAGTAAAGAAGGAAATAAATTGTACATGAGCCAAAAGATGCATCGCAAGATGTAGCATTGGGAATAAGAGGTGCTTGTTTAGCAAGTTTCCACCTTCTTGGCAAAGATTCTTTTTTTGCTACCATGATGCATGTTTGCTAGGTTTTCATCAATGGCGCTTTTTTTTCTTTTCTTAATTTTTTTGTATTTTTGTATTTTTATCTTTTTTGATTTTTTTGAATTTTCCATTTTTTTTTGGTATTACCAAGGGACCTATTGCTAGGTTTTCACCAAGGTAATGATTTTTTTTAAGACTTTTTGCAATTTTTAGAATTTTTTCAAGACATTTAAGTATATACAGAGATCTTCTAAGATTAGATCAGCAATAGAACTACTTCAGGTGGAGAGTGTTGATGGGCTCCTTGAGCACCTCTCCCTCGGCTATAGAAATTTGGTAAGCACTAGATTTGAACACAATAGTGAGTATGTATGGACCAATCTAGTTGGGTTCAAACTCCCTTTTTTTACTTCTTGTTGTTGATTCTTAGGGTTTTCTCTCAGAATGAGATCACCTAGTTGGAAGTCACATGGCTTAACTTTCTTATTGTAACTTCTAGACATACGCTATGGATAAGCTTGAAGATGGTTGCATGCCACTTGTTGAAATTCATCTAACAATTATATCTCTTAAAGTGAGATATTCTATATTCTTCATTAGTAATGAGGCCTTTCATGGAGATTCTCAAAGTAGGAATCTTAACCTCAATTGGAAGCATAGCACTTGCTCCATTTACTGAAGTGAAGTGTGTTTTACTCATTGGAGTTTTGATACCAGTTCTATAGGCCCATAAAGCTAGCTTAATCTGAAGATGTTAGTCCTGTTGGCCTAAATTTTTGTATAATAAGGTTTCGTCTTACCCAAATAAAATTTCAGGTTGTGATCCTTTGGTGATGATTAGGTTTCCAACTAAGTTTGTGTTTTTCTTGGGCTAGTCCCTTTTTCCTTTTAAATTTTCCTTGGCGCGAATTTTTTTTAAAAAGTGGGGAAGGAAGTTATGCGGATGTTTTTTATTCACCTATGTTGTTTTTGTTTTTTTAATCATTGTGAAAGTTTTTTACCTCACCTTCAAATTTCTTTTAAATCTACGGTTGTCATTGACTCGCTAAAGAAAAGTGCTCGAAAGCTAAGCATAGTGAGTTGGTGACGTGATGACACGTGTCTGTGGTCATCGAGAATAATAAACCTAGTGTCCAAATTACTCTGACAAGTCTCTAAGTCGCTATCAGAATATACAAGAAATTTTCTGATAGCGACATAGCGAGGATGAAATCATCACTAAATGCAACCTTCTTTTATGACTAGAGATGATTTCGAAAGTCCCAAAAAATTTCTTTACAAGCTGTGCTACTTTTCCTAGCACTGGTTTTCCGATGGGTTGTTGCATCGCTAGCCAGATATTGTTGTGTTTTGCCAGTAGTGACATAACGACTGACCCAAAAGTCAAAAACATGGCAGAACCTAAGATAAAGGATGATTAAAATATATATGTGTATTCCAACGCATTACGCTAGTTCAGCAATAGCGGTACTATGGACCTACTTCCCAGGAATGTAATTCAAGGTTTTCTAACTGTAAGATTGGGCCAAGATCAAGGGTTCTCGTTAGCTTGCTATATAGATGTGCTCAAAAGTTAAGCATAGCAAGTTAGTGAATGATGGCCCACCATTGATTCCTTGAAAAGTTGTTTCAAATGTATGCTACATGATTGACATAAGATCAAATGTTATTGCTTGCTCACCATGGAAAGATGCTTGAGGTATAAGTATAGCGAGTTAGCGACATGATGAAACATGTCCGTGGTCATCCGTGGACCCAGTCTAACACACCAGCATTGAAGGAAAGGCACATGTGGAGCTATCCTATTGGTTTGATTGTGAATATGTTAGTAAGGAAATGAGCCAGCTTAGTTGTCATTACCAGATCGCAAGTTTTTCCAAGAATTGACGGCAAAAGTTTTCAAAAGAAAAGGGGAAGTGTGGTGACATTCTATCCTGCGCATTTATGATGAACGAAGACTTCGCATGTGAGAAAAAAGTAGAGTATAATCTGTAAGATTTTCTTTTATTATTCATTATAGTCCACTCCAGCAAAGATTACATTTTCTCTGAGCATAGGCACCCGTCGATCACGTTGTGATTAAGCATTGGTGAAGACGCATAGTGGCCTTGTTTTGTTTAAAAAGTGGTTTTCAGAGAGGAATCTATTTTCCCCTCACCCTAATATATGGAATTTTGACTTGGGAAAGTTAGTAATTCCTAGTGTTTTCATGGACTACAACTTGCTAGAAGATATTGCCAAAAACTATGACCAAGCCATTAGGGTTGTGAGAAGAAATGATGGTGTGCCTCTAGTGTTAATTAGCCCTGAAGAAATTAGAGAGGTTTTTCACTTAGAACCATTATCAGATTTCCATGTGCCAATCAATTTGCTGGAATTAGAAAGGGAATACAAAGCGAAAAGAGATATAATTAGGGGAGATGCATTGAGGGCACACATTGGTACCATAGGAACTCTACCAGTAATAACTGCAGCCTCTAAAGAACCTTTTAAGAAGAGCATTTTCACTTCCTGGGCTATAGAGATATATAGGACCCTGTGCTGTGTTCTTGGTGAGGATGAGCAGGATTTCATGCCCATTGACGTTATGTATATGATGATTCAAATTGCCTCTTTCGGTGTAGATGTCATTTTTTATTTTGCCTCCTTTCTAGCTGAAGAAATTCACATCGGTTTGGTTGGAATTGTGAGAGGTAAGGTGGAGAAAACTTTTGGCCACTATTCCTTATTAATGCATATGTTCTTGTTCAAAGGGGTAACATATTTTGGAAATGAGATGAAATTGAATAGAGAAGAAAATGGAGAAACGTTACCAGTCTAGTTGTGGAGTGCAGATATGACTTGGGATGCAAATAAAGCCAGTTTTGTCAGATTTGATAGATATTTTGCCTCTAAGTTGAGATGTCTATTTTTGAGTGATAATCCCAGGATCCCTAAAGTATTAATGAATCTCATAAGACCTATGGATAGCCCCCATAATTTGAAAGTTTCACACAATTGGGGAGATATTATTCCATACCCTATTTCTACAGTTTTTAGAATTTATGGTTTAAAGGGAGCCCTCATGTCTTGCCTTACCAAGTGCCCCTAAAGATAGGGATGGCAGAAGTCTTATGGCAACTAGGAGGAGTAGAGGAAATGTTCTTGTCAAAGAGGTAGCTAGGGTCATTTTTCCCTACCTGTATAGTGGCCCATCAGTTTGTGATTACTAAAGGAGGATGGCTCTTTTTTTACAAAATTTTGGATCAGTATATGATGGCTGTCTCCCACCCCCGTTTTTGTGATTCTGAGGGATTTTTCAATCAGACTCTGAGGCATAGGATCAAGCTAGGACCAATAAAGCATGATTCATATTACCCAAAAGACATTATAAGAAATGAATTTTCTTTACAAGAACAAGAAACTAAAAAAGAAAAGTGGAGAGTTTACTCCCGGGTCCTAGAATTTATTCATTGTTTTGATCAAAATTGTAGTCCTTTAGACAATGCTAATATAGAGGCTGACAGGATAAATAAGCTCATAAATAACTTCCCTGCAATAATGGAAACCATGAATGAGAAGAAACAATTTTTTTATTAATTCTTCTCCTGATAAGGCCAGAGAAGCCATGAAGAGGTTAGCTTTCACTCCTAATATAGGGGCTGGTCAAATAATTGTACAAGAAAAGCCTGGTTACACTATAATTCAGAATAAAAAGGCTCATGTAGATAAGGGCAAACAAATAATGGGATGCACCAGTATAGTTTTGGAGGAGAGACCTGATGATCCTAGCTGAAAGAGGCAGAAGGTAATAAGAGAAGGGAGATCTCAAGTTGAGGAATATTCACCCACCCAATCTCCTTTGAGAATTGGAGAAGAGCAGCTCACAGGTGAGCAAGTTGAAGAGATTGGATCACAAGGAGGTGATATTACCCAAGTAGAATTGGATGAAGGTAACCTTCCAGAGCCTCCTCTCTCAAGTTTGGATCTAACAAGAGGTGATTATAGAAGCAGGGAATTGGACCCTATATTAGAACAAGCAAGTCATCAATTTTTGACTGATGACAATTTTGTAAAATCAAGAGCTTTTCAGCAATTTGCATGGAGAACAAACATGAACATCTTTGAGGAGAAATGTAAAAGGATGAAGATAGAGCATCCAAAAATGGATGAAACTTCCATACAAAACCAGATTAAAGAAGAAATGATGAAGAAATTCCAGAACATTACTCCTGAAGAAGGAAGGAAAATGCTAAAAACCTCTAACATATTATTGTTGCCTGATTGGGATATTGCAGATGCCTTAATTTTCAAATCTTTTTCAAGTAAATTGGAATTGCAAGACCCAAATAAAAAGGATTTCCAAGGAACTACATTCATTTAGGATCAAGCTGCTTTGGTCAGTTGGTTATTGAAAAAAGGATCTAGAGCCACAGCCTCGCAACCAGATGAGTCTGAACTGATGGGCAACATACTTGTAAGAAGGGTTGCTAACACCTCCCATGTATAGGCATCCTATTGGAATGTGGAGTCTTCCCAATTTCTTTTGGTCACTGCTAAGAAGGAGGAATAGGTTATGTTTGAGTTACAAAGCAAGTATGAGACAGTGGTGGATGCATACAACAAAGAGGTAAAGAAGAGGATTGAGCTTGAAAATAAGCTATTGGAACAATCCATCGGGCCTAGAATACCCTACCCTCATCCCCCTGTAGAACCTTTTATGTCTACCCCCCTCATTGAAATGCTAGATACACCCCAGGGGCCATCATATTACACTGCTGAGGAATTTGAAGAAGAAAAGGCTAAACTATGGGCCTTACATATAGAGTTGGAATCTAAGTATGAAGATAAACTAAGAAAAGCTCTTACATACCTGGGAGACAAAGTT
The DNA here is from genome assembly GCA_028749045.1 of Cupressus sempervirens. Taxonomy (NCBI): domain Eukaryota; kingdom Viridiplantae; phylum Streptophyta; class Pinopsida; order Cupressales; family Cupressaceae; genus Cupressus; species Cupressus sempervirens. The sequence continues at coordinate 879,191,643 of CM053786.1, forward strand.
GAATGGCCATTAATCCATCATCAATTGGTCAGGGTGATTAACATTTGGGAGGAATTAAAAGGAAATTATGAGGCCCTAAAGCCTATTGTGGATAAGTGGGTAAGAAGGGAAAAAGCAGTAACCTTTTTGTGTTTATCTGTTATAGATACTTCCCATGATTAGATTGAAAAAATCTTTGATATTGTTTTTGACCTTGCTGAATTTGATAATAAAAGGACACATTTACAGAAGATAATAATAAATCACTTGGACAAATATAGGATTCAAAATTTCAAATTATTTCCTCATGCCCTGGATAAGAAAAATAATTTAAAAATCAAAGAGGAATGGACGAAAGAACTTGATGATGCATTTTTTTAAAGAATGAATCAAGTAGTAAATTAAACTGGGCATGCATGGTGGGCCACCACAACAGAGGAGATGGTGAAAGCCAAAATATTCTTCGATTCTTTAAAACAGGATTTCATTGATATTAATAATGTGGCTGATTATGTAATGAAAAAACAGAAGGACATTTTGCAATTCAACTGGCCAGATGATGCATTATTTGACAGGTGGATGGAAGAAATGGCTTCTAGTGAACAGTTGGATGTAGATGAAACTGACAGTGATAACGTGAAAGATGAGGAATTCCAAACTACTGATACTATCATTTCTCAAAACCAATCAGAAGAAGAAGACAAGAGAAACCTGTCATTTTTAGTTACAAACCCGGGACCACAAGATGCTGATAAGGCTAGAGAAGAGGACAAAATAGAAGTTGTTCCTGCCACCTGAGATAAAGACAAAGAAAGCCTATAGGTGGAAGTTAATATGCCATCATCAGAACAAGCTTCATCGTCGGCTAATTTGGCAGTTACTTGTACAGAAAAAGTAGATCAATAACCAATCAGCAACACAAAATCGTATAACAAAAGCTGACTCACTTAAAAGAATGTTTTGATCTGGACATCTTCTGTTACCCACATTTTGTCTTTTTGTGGTAGGTGTATGTAAATATTCTTTGTAAAGGACACCTGTCATTTCTTTTAGCCTGAATCTTGTTGCATCTCACACTATTTAAGTGAGATTCCAAGGCAAAAGAAGGGTCCGAATTCTATTTTTCTAAGTAAAATGCTTAGTCTGTTTTTGGTTTAAATTTTGAAAGAAAGTTTATAATGTATTTTCTCTATCAACTCTCTGAGAATAAATGATTATAGAATGAGTTGTGTTTCTTTCTAAAGGTCATTCTGAGTCTATTGTAAATGATATACCATTTTCAAAGAAGATGAATACAAATTGTGAACTGTTCCCATATTATTCTTCTCTGAATCTTGTCTCCTTCCAATTACTTGGTTGTCTTGATATTGTATAATTAAAGGCTTGTGCAATTGAATGCAATCTTGTTAGGTTGTATATCTATTTATCACTGCTGTTAATTCAATGGATTAAATAAAAGCTTTGATGAATGTGATAAGGTTTATTTAGTAATGGAAAGGATTTTGAATGATGGATTCTTATAAGAATTGTTGATAGAATTTGTTGTAAGGCAACAAACTAGATCTGAGGACTTGCTATAGACTCTAAACCCCAATGGATTAGGCACTAATCAAATTTATTCAGCTGAAGGAGAAATATGTCATAAATGGTTATCAAGATGCAGCATTAAATCAAATTTTACTTTTATTTCTTGTAGATCTTCAAAGGTGGCCATCACTTGTCTGCATCAAATGTTTTAGCTTCAGTTAGCCACTATTGTTAAGAACATCTCTAGATCTATAGAAGATTTCTTGGCCATATCTATTTTATGGGATGTGCTTATCAAGTTAGTAAGAATTATGTATATGTTTGAGGATCTTGAAATGAGAATCAGAATGAAACTAAGAATAATCCTCATACAGTTGTTCCAGTTTTGAATCATCCCTGGGTATACCCACCCTGTTTTAGCAGAGCCAAAAGAGTAGAAAACCATCTGTGGTTTTGTTGAAGTTGGGTCCAAATACTTTGCATATGCAATTGTTAATAAGAATAGGCTAGTCTTTAGATTGTGTATGTACTATCATTCTGGTATTAAGCATTTTATCGCTTAGTAGTTTTAGTGCATTTTAAAACACCAACAAGTCCCTTCTAGGTTTTCTGACTGTGTGATGCAAGATCTTAAGCATTGCCTTGTTGGATGCCTTTGCTTGACCATTACCCTAAGGGTAGTAGATAGAAGACTAGTGTTGTGTAATTCTAAACTTTTTGCATAACTCCTTAAGATCCTTATTTTTAAATTGTCCTTTATTATCAATAATAATGGAGGAAGGTACACCATATCTACATATGATGTAATTTGTGATGAACAAGGCTACAATTTTTCCATTTTCTATAGAGAGAGGTACTGCCTCTACCCACTTAGTGAAGTAATCTATAGCTATAATAATGAACTTGTGTCCATTTGAAGAAGATGGGTGAATTTGACCCACAAGATCAAAGGGCCATTGTTGGAATGGTCACAGTGTGATAGATGGAATTAGCTCCCTAGCTAGAGCATGAATCAAATTCCCATGCAGCTGTCATTGTTTACAGGACAACATATTTGATTGCATCTTGTTCCATATTTGGCCAATTGTAACTAGCTCTAATAAGTTTATGAGCTAATGTCAAGCCGTTAGAGTGATATCTACAAATGCCCTCATGGACGTTGATCAAAGCATGTTTGGACTCATCAGGTTCTAGATACCTAAGGAGTGTTCTATCAAGACCTCTCCTAAACAAGTTGTCAGCAATAATGACATACCATGAAGCATTGTAGATAAGGTGACATTTTTCATTTTGGATTAAATTCTTTTTTGGCTACCATGATGCATGTTTGCTAGGTTTTCATCAATGGTACTTTTTCTTTTTTCAAATTTTTTTGTATTTCTCTCTTTTTTGATTTTTTGTATTTTTTGAATTTTCCATTTTTTTTGTATTACTAAGGCACCTATTGCTAGGTTTTCACCAAGGTAACAATTTTTTTTATGACTTTTTGGAATTTTTAGAATCTTTTTAGGACATTTATGTATATACAAAGAGCTTCTAAGATCATATCAGAAATAGAACCACTTCAGGTGGAGAGTGTTGATGGCCTCCTTGAGCACCTCTCCATCAGTTGTAGAAAGTTGGTAAGCACTAGATCTGAACACTATAGTGATTATGTATGGACTAAGCTAGTTGGGTTCAAACTTCCCATTTTATACTCATTGTTGCTGATTCTTAGGGTTTTCTCTTAGAATAAGATCATATAGTTGGAAGTCACATGGCTTAACTTTCTTATTGTAACTTCTAGACATATGCTACTAATAAGCTTGAAGATGGTTGCACGCCACTTGTTGACATTCATCTAACAATTCTAGCTCTTGAAGCCAAGATATTCTATACTCTTCATCAATAATGAGGCCTTTCATGGAGATTCTCAAAGTAGGAATCTTAACCTCAATTGGAAACATAGCATCCACTTCATTTACTATAGCAAAAGGTGTTGTACCCATTAGAGTTATGATACTAGTTCTATAGGCCCATAAAGCTAGCTTAATCTAAAGATGTCAGTCCCTTCCAAATTTTTTGACTATGCGATGCAAGATCTTAAGCATCACCTTGTTGGATGCCTCTGCTTGACCATTACCCTAAGGGTAATAGATAGAAGACCAGTCTTGCATAATTCTGAACTTTTTGCATAACTCCTTAAGATCCTTCTTTTTAAATTGTCCTCCACTATCAATAATAATGGAGGAAGGTACACCATATCTACATATGATGTAATTTGTGATGAATAAGGCTACAATTTTTCCATTTTCTATAGAGAGAGGTGTTACCTCCACCCACTTAGTGAAGTAATCTATAGTTGTAATAATGAACTTGTGTCCATTTGAAGAAGACGGGTGAATCTGACCCACAAGATCAAAGGGCCATTGTTGGAATGGCCACAGTGTGATAGATGGAATTAGCTTCCTAGCTAGAGCATGAATTAGATTCCCATGGATCTGGCATTTTTTATAGGACAGCATATTTGATTTCCTCGTGCTCCATATTCAGCCAGTAGTAACCAACTCTAATAAGTTTATGATCTAGTGTCAAGCCATTAGAGTGAGATCTACAAATGCTCTCATGGACATCAATTAAAGTGTGTTTGGACTCATCTAGTTCTAGACACCTAAGGAGTGCTCCATCAAAACCTCTCCTAAACAAGTTGTCAACAATAATGACATACCATGAAGCATTGTAGATAAGGTGACATTTTTCATTCCAAATTAGACCATCTAGAATGATTTGGTCAAGCAAATAGGAGTAGACATGGTGGTAGCAGGATGAATCATGTCCTACAATAGAACAGATCATTCTAGATTTGGGAGAGTCATAGGTAGGGTAGAGTAACATTGCCACCAAGAACTCATGTTAGAGATTATTTTCTGGCATCTATAACAAGGAAGCAAGAGTAGCCATGGCATTAACTGCTTTGTTGTCTACACAAGGAACCTATTTAAAAGTGATATGAGAAAAGTATTTCTTTAGGTCATCCACCATCCATTTATAAGGGAACAATTTCTTATCCTTTATCTAATATACATTATTGAATTGGTTGATTATGAGCTGGGAATCCCCAAAGATGTTCAATTGATCAACTCTCCATTCAACTAAAATCTTCATGCCATGAATGAGAGCTTCATATTCTACAATATTGTTTCTACATGGAAACATAATCTTGTATGCTTTAGGAATTGAATACCTTTATGTGTTATGAATAGTAACCCAACACCAGACCCCTATTGTGTGGAGGAACCATCAAAGAATATCACCCAAGTTTGATGTGTGAGTGTCAAAATTGATTCATCAAGAAAATCAATGTTCAATGGGAGGAGACTTTGCATCAGTGCTTCTACTAGCTGATTAGCAATTTCTTGTCCCTAGATGGCCTTTCTTGTAAAATAGTGGATGTCAAACTCACTTAGTATCATGACCCATTTAGCCAATCTTTTGGTTAGAGCTGCTTTGTTGAGTAAGTACTTCAATGGATCAATTTTAGCAACTATTCATGTAGTATGGGCAAGCATGTAGTGTCTCAAATTTTGGGAAGCAAAGATGACTACCAAGCAGACCTTCTCAATGATACTATAATTCTTTTTATAGGAAATCAGCATGTGACTTAGATAGTAGATAGCTCTTTCCTTGGTATCATTGTCTTCTTGTGCTAGTAAGATACCCAAAGATGATTTTGTTGCTAAAATGTGCAAGATGAGAGGCTTCTCGTGAATAGGAGGCATCAAGATCAATAGATTAGCAATTGTTTTATCTATGTTAAGCTCTATTGACAATATTTACTCCAATTGTATTTCATAGCTTTATGCAGAGTCTTGGTAAAAGGTTGTGACCTATCTGATAGCTGTGAGATGAATCTACAAATGGATTGGAGTATTCCTTGTAAGCCTCTCATCTAACCAATATTATGAGGTGGTGACATATCCATGAATTCTTTCACTTTCTCTAGGTCAACCTCAATTCCTTTTGTAGACACAATGTAGCCCAATAATTTTCCTAATGTTATGCCAAATGTGTATTTCTTGGGATTAAGTCTTAGACTGAATTTTTCCCATGCGATCCAGAATAGGTCCTAAAACTTGAAGGTGAGTGTGGTGTTTTGCACTCTTAACCAAGGTATCATCCACATAGTCCTCCATGGTCTTATGCATCATGCCATGAAAAATTCTAGTGACTACTCTCTAATATGTAGCACCAACATTTTTAAAGCCAAATGGCATCACCTTCCAACAAAAAGTTCCCCATGCACAAGTGAAAGTCATCTTTTTCTAATCTTCTAGTGAAATTTTGATCTAATTATAACTGGAAAAATTTCCCATCAGTGAGTACATCTCATATCCTATTGTTATATCCACTATTATATCAATGTTAGGGAGTGGAAAATCATCCTTCGAACATGCTAAGTTCAGATCTCAAAAATTTGTACAAAATCTAATAGATTTTTCATGCTTGGAGATTGGAAAAATGTTTGATATCCATTCAACATAATCAATAGCATGGAAAAACCAACTTTCAGAAGCTTCTCCAATTCAGCTTTGACAAGTAATGCAACATGAAGATGCATTTTCCTAAGTTTATGTTTGACTAGTTTAACTCCTAGTGCAATAGACAAGTGATGTATAATGAGATCAAGATCTAATCTTGGCATGTCTGAGTATGTCCATGCAAAGTTTATCTTTTTCTCTTGGAAGAAAGCAATGAATTCCTCTTTTTCTGCTAGAGGTAGTTACTATGCAAGATGAATTATGTAAGGTTGTTCCTTTGTTCCAAAGTTGATCGACTGTGTTGGCTCTATTAACACTAATGATCTTTCCTGAAAATGATTAGGAAGTGCATCAAATATCTCATCCGTAGGCACCTCAAAGAGGTTTTCACCCTTGGATACTTCTTTTATTTTTACTTTTTTAGGTTCCTAACACTGCCACAATGTGGTTTTCACATCATATCTTTTATTTATTTTCTTTTTGATTGTATGACTGAGATATTTGATGTCAACTTTAGTCATATTGACACTTTTTTTGCTAGTGAAAGATATTACTACTTCGATAATGTTTAAGTAGCAGGAAAGAGCATAGTCATTCTAGAATGTGAGGACTTCACTAGATGCATTGGAATTCTAGTCTATTAGCTTAGGATAGGTGAGTGACAAAGACATGGTGGGTTCAAGTGCATTCACAATATAATCATTAAATTCTTGGAGAAGCAATTTGAGACCTAGAGTGACTTCATCCACAAGTGTGTTCAAATGCATTTTAGCACTAACATCATCAATCAAAGAATTGAGGACACTAGTTGGATAGGACTCATCTAACCTAACCCTAGATGATTCACCTACCTCAAGGAGGTTTTCATAGACATGGATTTGATCTATGTCTTTGTCTATAGTTGCTTCTGAGAGAGAGTTGAATTTATATTCCCAAGAATCTATGCTATGTGGTGATAGACTATAAAATTCCCTAACAGTGATAGGGACAAAATCTCCTTCATCATCTAGATTTTTACAAAGATACTCAATGTGTAAAGCATGACTAGACTCTCCTTGTTCTAGTTGGGTATGATGTGAACTAATAGTATCCTCAGAAGAATCACTATTGCCATCTATTGCGCTGACATGTGGTATAAAGTCATCTAGTTTTACAAAGAATTTAGCGAGATCATTAGGAATTGGATAAGGATAAGGACCCCCATCATTAGCATTATCACCATGGTCATTAGACTCAAGTGGTGACTCATTTTCAGATGAACTCTTAGGTTCTAGCATGAATTTATTACTCCCTAGATGCAAAGGAATCTTCTTGAAGCCTAGACCAGTTGTGTCTTGACTCCTTCTAGCTATCACTTTGACAAGATAAATTAGCCCATTTTTGTTGCATCCAATAGGACTAGTTCCCTTGTAGCCAAAGCATTTCATGAGTCTAAGACCTAGACCATATTTCTTAGGAGTAATTTCATGAGCATGTTCAGTGAGGTCAACTAGAGTTTCCTCTTTATAAATCCATGTAGCAGTAGCTCTTTTTTCAAGTTTCTCCTCAAGAGGAATAGTATCTTTGACAAAAGTACCATCAAACTTAGTCTGAGGTGTCAACACAAAAGGTTTCTTTGCTTCAGATGGTCTTCCATAATGATGGGGAGCCTCTAGAATAGATGTCAAAGATAGAACTAGTTCCATGTGGTATTCACCCATTCCAATTTCCTTCAGCTTGAGTGATTGCTCAATTTTCTTCAGCTTGTTATCATGATAGTCCATAGATTCCCTATTAGCAAGCACAAAGTTTTCACTAGATTTCAACATGTTACAAGTATAGCTAGTGCTTATAGGTATGGTGACTTTAGAGCCATCAAATGGGAATTTTATGCATTTATGGTATATGGATAGCACATCATGCATCTCATGTATCCATAGCCTTCCTAGTAGGAAACTATAAGCCAAGAGAATGTTGAGGACCTAAGAAGTGGCATCTCTTTCCATAGGACCAATGTGGAGAGGCAACACCACAAGACCTAAAGATTTTCACTTGACTTTGTCATACGCTTTGATAGTGATCTTGCAATGGGGATAGATGGACTCTTCAGAATAGTCCAATTGCCTAAGCAGAGTAGCAGAGATAATGTTTAAACCAGCTCCATTATTGATGAGCACAAAATGGATGTGTTTCTAGTGTACCATAACCTCAATGTGTAGATGTTGATTATGTGGGTGACTCAATGAATATTCATCCTCCTCAGAGAAGGACATATAGTAAGGTGAGGTCAAATGACCTACCATAGATTGGAACCTCTAAAGATCAATATCTTGAGACATGTTTGCCTCAGTGAGGGCTTTGTCGAGAATCTGCTTATGAGTAGGCAAGAATTCGAGCAGCTCAAATATTTTGATTTGAGCATTAGTTCATTGTAATGATTGAGGATACTATAACTAATAGTTTTAGAAGTTGTTGTAGGTTTTGCACCATTTCTAGCTAGACTAGCAAGGGGTTTTTCTTTGTTCAATTCTAACTCAAAAGTAGAAAGCATAGGGCCTTTGAGAACCAACTTAGCTTGAGAATGTGTAATAGTGTTAACACAAGATTGCAATGATTCATTGTAAAATATGTTGGAAGTAGGGCCCCTTAAGAAAAATGGTCTTATGTTTATTTTTATCTTGCTTTCCCTTGATGGTGATAACATCACAGTACTCAAAATCCATAGGTTCAACCACGTTGATCAAATTGTCATCTTTAGAGCTTGTATAGTTGACCTTGTTGTTAGGTTTTGGTTTTGAGCTCTCTCCTTTTTCATAAGATAGGAATAGCTCCTTGAAAGCCTTGTGATGTGGGTTCTTGTTATGTATGTCCACAACAATGTCACCATCATCAATCAAGTCCTAGACTTTGTGATGCAAGTTTATGCATTTGCTAGATTTGTGACCTTTGTTTTGGTGGTATTCAAAAAATGTGGTTTTGTTCCACCATGGTGGTTGTGGTTGTAGATCATAAGGTCGAGAGTTATCCAATAGATAAATGAGCTTATTTTGTAGTAAGGTCTTATAGACCACATTCAAAGGTTTAGCAAGAGGTATATACTTTCATTTTGGGTGTGAGATCCAAGAGTTCCTTAGTTTGTTTCCAGAAACTTTATTGTTAGAAGGAGGTTTCTCAACATTCTTGGATGCTTTGAGATTATCTATTAGATTGAACACTACCTTGTTAGGTTTAGGAGTAATGTTGTCAATGACCCCATCATGTACAACCTCCCAATTTTTGTTCATGTACTTGGGTTTGTCCTTGTTAGAGGTGGATCCTTGTTTTGTGTCCTTTTGAAGGGTAAGTTCACCCTTTTTGACATGAATTCCTCTATATGAATAGCTTGTGTAACCATTTCTTTGAAGGTGCATGGAGCTTGAAGTTGAACTATGTACCAAAAATCAGGTAGGAGGTTATCTGTAAAGATATCAAGCTTTTCCATCTCAAGAATCTTTCATGAATATTTGGTGTAAATTTATCTCCATCTCTGAAGGAATGTGAGGAAAGGTTCCACAACTCTATATTTAAGATTAAACAAGTCTTGAATGTTAACTGGGTGTTGTATGTTGTGAGCGTACTATTGGACAAACAAGTTAGCAATCTCATCATACATTTTTGTACTAGGAGGTAAGTGTGAAAACCACTCCATAGCCTAACCACCTAGACTTCTTGGGAATAGATGCATGAGATATGTCTAATTATGCATAAATTCAATAGAAAAGGCCTCAAATTCCTACAAATGATCTTGGGGATCAGTAGTTCCAAAGTAGATAACTCAAAACCTCTTAGAAAAGGACGTATGTCTATACTCTTGTCAAACGGGAATGAAAAAAGAGCATCTAAGATGTATGTTTTTGCTAGTTTGTCTTTATCATGAATCATTTGGGCTAGTTGGTCTTACATAATATTCAACTATTTTTACAATTTGGTAGTTTTATTTCTTCAGGTGTAATGATAGTTTCCATGTTAAAGTGATGAGGTAGCTTAGCTCCCTCTTGGGAAAGTTTGAGAAAGTATTTCTCTTTCTCTTTGTTAAGCAAGATCTCCATGACTTCGTGGAATTTTTTGTCTTTACAACATTTTTTTATATGCTTGGGGAGCATTTCTACCTCTTCCTCATTCTCATCAATAAGAGGTTCCCAATTTCTTTTAGTCTTGTGTTGATCTTGATCTCTACTATGTTCCCCATGTTCTAGTTCATTATCATCCATTGTAGGAATGTGAGTGGCTTTGGTATGTTTTGATCAGAAAGGTCCTTTAAATAAGAATTTAGCCATGTTGTTTGGAGATGTAGGACCTTTGCTAGTTTTGGGATCCTGTTGATATAAGAAGTTCTTGGTTTGTTGTAAGTTGATAGAGAACATTCTTTGAACATGGGGTGATCGAGTGGGTGAAGGAGTTCATGCAGACTCCTAGCTCTACCTCTCCTAAGTCTAAGGGGATAAAACACATTTTTGCTTCTTGTTGCCATAGTCATAGACAAGCACAAAGAGCAAAAACCTAGACAAGGACAACACTACAACATATCCTCAAGAAAACAAGATAATAGTGTTGCATACCAAGGTACGAGTAGTCTGAGTAAGTGCTAGAACAACCAAAGATTATGATTATCATGACACAAAGTATAACAAGCACTAAAGGACAAGATCAAGATAACTAAGAGATGAGACTAGTTTAAGTGTAGGTCACAAGTGTTTAGCCAAGTGAGATGCCACTATTTTAGACTATGTGTAGATAGGAAAGAGGTAACAAGTTACATGTACATACCAAACTTAGAGCGCAGATAGCTATGATGAATAGTTTTGACAATTTTAAGGAAAGTTTCCACATGAATAATCTTTGGGAGCTGCATAAGAAAGTACAAAAAACTAGGCAAAGACTTAAAATAGAAAATTTTGCAAAGTTTTCTTGCACAAGGACTTGTGAAGAGTCGCATGAAGACGTGCTCAAATTGACAAAAGGAAGGATTCTGACCAAAAGGATAAATCTTCAAGATTTTGAATGGATATTTGCATAGGGCCACATGAAAACTTCAACAAAGCTATCTAAAGAAGTGCTAACCAAAAGGTTCTCACACAAAATTTTGCAAAATTGGGTTTGAAAATAGGGAAGAGATTGACAATAGAGACTAAATTTTGAAGATATTTTAAAGGTTTTACACTATTTTGGATAGATTTTAGATAGGTAGAAATGTTGTTTTCAAGTTGTTAAACAACAATTTGGTTTTGAATAAGACAGGTTTGCTTTCAAAAAGACATGGGAAACAAGTAGTAGTCGAATATAGTCCAACCGAGGACAAGGAAACTTAGAGGGATGGGGGAGTCTTGATTTTTATTTTGTTTTGACAGATTTGAACAAGTTTAAGACTTGATAACAAACATGCTCTATCCCTAAAACCAAAAATGGTAGAGAAGGAAAAACCTTTGTCCCACAACTTATGTGCATGCATGCACCTCACACAGCCATGTCACCCCACTAGAGGGTGCCCATGTCTTTGGTGTATTCTAAGGGCTCAATAACATATATTCTAAATGAACACCCTTGTGGTAGGGGTCAAGTTCATATACCACCTTTTAATGCCTAAGTGCATGCCTATGGTGAGTTTTATAGGAAAGATTCTTCCCCCTCCTTTCACAAAGATTATGCCCCCTTTTGGAGGTGAACTAGATAGCGACTAACTAAGAATTTTTTACATGGGCTTTCATTCATATTAATCCCTAATGGCTCTGCAAGTAGAGTTGAGACTACTAACCCACACCATCATCTAAAAGTGCACACACTTGACTAGCAAGATTGCAACCAATGCCAGACAGTGCAATAGACAAAACCTCCTCCTGATATGTGATATTAGGAATCAAGAGGAAGAAATTAATATGGCTTTGGAGTCTTTTTCCCTACAAATCTTGTTTATTATAGTTATTTGGAATCAACGAAAAAAGGAGTGTGCTCAATTGGGTAATTTTGGATCACTCTGGTAGGCCCTCTAAAAGATGACTCAGACTAGTGGTTTAGATCTAAGGGTCCAAGTTTCTAATTTCCTTCAAGGGAAAGTGCATACTCCTCTACCTCATTTCCTTGCCCAAACATGCAAGACATGGTAATAACCGAGTTAGCTTAATCGATCCCACCTTGACCTATTGCAATACTTTGATCCCTTAAAAGGAAATCATCATCTCTTCATTAAAGGCTTCATTTGGGAGAACCACTAACTTTCTTGCCTCCCTTGGATGTTATCTTTTAGAGGCTTCTAGGTTTCTAATTTACCCTTGGTCATGAACTCCAAGTGGTAAAGAGCATACTCCCCCATTCCCCTATCATGCACCCTATGAAGTTCACAAGCCCTAATTATACTATGTGTGGAAAGAAATAAAAATACATGACTTTAAAGTGGATTTAAACTTGGTCTTTGACATGCATTTCTTTGATAGCATCCTACAACCACATAGTTAGTACATGTTTGAAGGGTTTATATAAAGGTTTCTTCATCAAAATGTCTTTCAAACCACTATTATGCTATAGAGAACTAGAAATCATTAAGGGAATGCTTTAGAGAAAACACATTAGTTGAACAAAATGATAAACTAAATTTTAGAAAAATTGCATTTTGTATGTGTTGTTACAAAACTTCGTGCAAAATCTTGCAAAGACTCAGGCAAGAAACTTTATGCATGACATGATAAACCACACAATTATATAGTTTTTTTGTGAGGAAGTGCGAAGAAAGAGGTGAAATCCTCATATCTTCACATGAAAATTGGATTTCTCATGTAAAAATCTAGAAATATGTACAGACATGTGTGACAAAAATATTAAAATAATAGAAAACAAGCAGATGAGCCCAGAAAAAATGATTTTTGTAGCCCCATGGTGGGTGCCAAAAATGTATATGTGAATTGTGGCCTTCAAATCCTCACACACACTTCAACATGGTCTTTACTTGAGAGATCATCGTGGAATGAACATTGAATTATTCATCTAAACAAAGTGACCTGTTGCCTTCTAGCTAGAACAATTTTGCCTTTGCTCTCAAACTGAGAAATGGGTAACCAAACCTCTAGAATGAAGGATTTATGTAGGTATATGATAGTAAAATTAATCTATATCAAGTGTAAGTATTAATATAGGAATAAGAAAGAGAATCTAATCTATATGTATGCATTCATTATATTTAAAATGCTAGAAAGTAAGAAAGCTATGGAAATATGTGTTGGAAATATTCAAGACTATGCTAAGCTACTAAGAGGGGAGGGGTGAATTAGTGACTTATAAAATTTTAACAATTTCAATTCTTAATCCAATAATTCAATTAGCACTTAATTCATCACATCTAATCTAATTGCATGCATGAGAAACTGAAAACATGAAAGCATCCATAACACTTTGACACAAAGATTTTGTGACCAAGAAACTTTCCAAATAGAAAGTAAAACTAGGGTGGGGATGATACCCACAAACTATAGTACTACAACATAAAGTTGGATTGTTAAGGCTTAAATTGATCACTTCTAATGATCTGCCCTATTATGAGCAATTAGGACTACTAGGTCCACCTTGTGATAGGATTTTACATACAATGAAGTATGCACTTGGTAAAGAGATTTATGAAAGATTGTTATGTCTACCTTGTTAAAGGATTTGATTGGTTAACCTATTAGGATAAAGTAGTAGCAGATCTCTTGTTTGCAACTAGGTTTGTTGAAAGAGATTCCTTTGTATATTGATCACCTTTCTATGATAGATATGTCTCTACTAATCTTTATAAATTACATAATTAAAATTACAAATCCAAATTACATAATTAAAAAGTCAACCATGATACAAGTTAACACAAATATTACAAATTTGGCCCACATGAAGACACACGGGTTCTAAAGACTGACTCGATGAGGTTTTGATACTCAGCATCCACTGTCAATGCTTGGAATCATCATGCACTTAGTAGACATAGAATCTTATTCCATATTGATCACTTTCAAGTAGTCTTGAACTTAGTTTTCATTGGTGACTCGACAGATATTGTGCAACTCAAAAAATACTGAACCACTTTGTTTACCATGTCAAAAACTTGGTAAACACTATCACCTCAAGCTTGTTTAACACTGTCTTCATCTCACATGAACTATGAACTTGGTAAGCATTGTAATGCTCAATAACCACTGATAAACTCAGCATATACTAAAATGCATAGTTTAAACTATTGGACTTTACACTGACTGAATCTACTCAGTAACCACTGAGATTTATCCAAAGGACTCAATAGCAACTGTAGAACTTGGTAAGTACTAGAATGTATTTCAATGCATCACTGGACATTTTAGGAAACATAGGCTTCTATCTATGAATGTATCGAATCTGAATTATGGCTAGCGCTTAAGTTTTTTTGAATTGGCTAGCTCTCTGCTAGGTGGGAAATTGGAAGGGAAGAATCTTGCGAGAGGTACTAATATTGGTGGGATAGAAGGACGAATAAAAAATCTAGCAAATTTTGATGGGATAGAAGGACAAATTGAGGAAAACCTAGAAAATTTTGAAAAAACTACAGATGTTGGTACCACTAGTTGTTGGGTTTGGGACCTTTCTTTGGACTCTTTCACTACAAATCACATGCTTGGTTAGGTATTTGAGAAAAAGAAGAATCCTTTGGAGAATGTGGAGGTCAATATTGAGAGGAAAATAGAAGGTTCACAAAAATGGTTAGGTGATCAAAGGGCATGGTCTTCCTGTTTGGTAGGAAACCTGGTGGAAAATCATCCTTCCCTCATGTCACATCAAAATCTTATTGGGAGAAAGGTGAGTTCCAAATTTTTATTCCAGACCCGATCATTGATTTCTTTGTATCTTCTATGGAGTTTACTCATGTGGGAAAATTTTTTAGGGCTAGACCAGATATAGAAACTTTGAAAAAAAATGATTAAATGGAAATGGGCTATCTATGGTCAAGTTGATATAGCTCCTATGTTGAATGGACTATTTTTTTTTTTTTTTTAATTGTAAAGAAGATATGAATATGGTTCTCTGTAGAGGTCCGTGATCATTTGGAAAAAGTACTCTCACTATTAAAAAATGGGAGCCAAATATGGATTTATCTGATGCCTTCTTCTTAACTACTTCGGTCTACGTTAGAATTCCTAGCCTTCCTTTATAATTTTGGCATGAAGATATCTTTAAAGGAATTATTGGATCCTTTAGAGAACTAATCACAATGGATCACCTCCTAGAAAAATTGGAACTAATTTCAAAACTTGGGAAAAGAATGCAGGAAATTATATATGAAAATCTCTCAAATACCTAGTTTTCTTATAAAAATAGGGCCATTGGGTGAAAACTATCCTAATAAAGGTAAGAACAATCCTAAGACTGATAAGGAAGATAAAAAGAAAGAAGTAAAACTCTAGAAGAAAGTTTGGAAACCTAAAGTTATTCATGTGAAAGATGTGAAGGATAACTTGAACTCATAATTTTAGGAAACTAGTAAAATGTCAAAGTCAACCTTGAAGGAAAACTTGGGTAGTGAAAATCAAGGGGTTGGGGTGATGTTAGACTCTGCCTCACCTGAGCAAAATATAGAGAATATGGTGGATATGATGAAGCAGTTAGTTATTTATTAAAAGACTGAGACAAATTGGGAAGATCTAATTGAAATGGAGGAATTAGAGGAGGGAGAAATTTTGATGAATAATAGTAAATCGATGGTGCTATAAGAATCACAAAATTTCCAAATGATTGAAAATTAGAATGTTACTCCTAAGCCTCTTGAGACACCTTTGTGCAAAGAAATTGTTCCCTTTAGGAATGATATTGAATTTGAGGAGAAAAATGAGAAAGGGAAGGATTTGAAACATAAACTGAGTCAAAGGAAAAAGATAGAAAAGAAGAGCAATACAGTTCCTAAGGAGTGGAGACTCATAGTAGTAAATTGGAGCAGCAAGCCAAGGTGAAACCCAATGTTGGAATTGCAGCAAAACCTAGAAGGAAATCTTCTAGGAGAACCAGAGAAATGGAAAGTATGCAGAATATTGTTGATGGAAGACAGGCAACTATTCTAGATTTTACCCCTAAAAAATAAACATGAAAATTATAACTTAGAGTATTAGGGGTTTGAATAGTAGTCATAAACTTGACATTGTTAGGAATTTTGTTAGAGAGCATAAACCGGATTTTCTGTTGTTGCAAGAAACAAAGATGGAGAAGGAGAGAGCTGAAAAAATCAAGTCTTTTAAAGATTACTATTTAAAAGTAAGAAGTTTAGAAGGAGGTTCAGGAGGGACTTTGATGTTATGGAATAAATCCTACTACTCAGGGACTGTTTAGAATGCTAGTAAACATTTCATGGTGGTTAAAATTACTAGCATTGATCAGAATAATGCTTGGTATATTGTTAATATGTATGATCCAAATATAAAGAATTCTAGGAAAAAGGTATGGGACACTCTTTCTCATATAAAGAGTAAATATTACTTTGGTCAATGGATCTTCATGGGGGAGTTTAATGTTCCTCTTTATGACCATGAAAAAAAGGGAGGTAGCATGAGCCAGCTGGATGGGAGACTGGATCTTATGGATTTCATTAATAAGGAGGGTTTAATGGACCTAGATATTCATGGAATCGAGTTTACTTGGAGTAATAATAGACTACATAATGATTGTATTCATGCTTGATTGGATAGAGCTCTTATTTCTCTTGATATTACTAAAGAGTTTGTTTGTAAACTAGAGGCTTTATATAAAATTGGGTTTGATCATATTCCTTTGATTTTTTCTGCTGAAAAGATAAATTTCAAAAAAACCTTTCCTTTTAGGTTTGAAAAAATTTGGATGCAACATCCACAGTTTGAAAGTAAATTGGTTGAATGGTGGAACATAGATGTTGAAGGAACTACTATTTTTAGACTGGCTTCAAAATTAAGAAATGTTAAAAAGGAGGTTAAACTTTGGAATAAAAGATGTTTTGGCAATATTTTTGAGAGTAAAGAAAGTATTAAGGAAGATCTCCAAAATATTTAGGGCAAGATATAGAAGGAAGGATATACTTCTAACCTTTGTAAGAGAAGAGAATGAAAAATTGGTAGAATATCATGACATTTTCACTAAAGAGGAAATCTATGGGAGGCAAAGATCCAAATCAATCTGGCTGAATGAAGGAGATAAGAATAGAAAATTTTTCCATCTTTATACTCTAAAGCATAGAGAAAAAACCTATATCTCATATCTTAAAAAGGGTAATTTGAAGATTACTAAGGAAAATGATATTTTGAAAGAGATGGTCTGCTTTTTTTCTTCTTTAATGATAGTTGATCCTAACATTGATTCTACTCACCAAGCTAAAATTTTAAAGGTGATTCCTTCTCTAATTATTGAGGAACAAAATAAATTTATAGGTTCCATTCCTAAGGAAGAAGAGGTTTTAAAATTTTTCTACTCCTTAGGAGGGGATAAGTCTCTAGGACCAGATGGTTTTCCCATGTTCTTTTTCTAGAAGGCATAGAAACTGGTTGGAAGAGATGTTTGTGATGTTGTTAAAGAATTATTTGGGGCTAATAGAATAATAAAGGAGATCAATTATAATTTCCTATGTCTTATTCCAAAAAATATTGGTGTTGATTCTCTAGATCAGTTTAGGCCTATTAGTCTTTGTAATTCCTTTTATAAGATTATTTCAAAAGTCCTCACATCTAGGTTGTTTTGGTGCTTCCATCTCTTATTATTGTTCAACAAAATGGTTTTATCCTAGGTAGGAAATTTATTAATTTTGTTATTGTGCTCATGAGAATATTCATTATTTATCCTTCTCTAACAATCAAGGTTTTATCATGAAAGTTGATATTGTGAAAGCTAATGATGGAGTTGAATGGGCTTTTCTTGTTAAGATTTTACAGACCTTTGGGTTTAATCTTAAGATTGTAATGGCTATATCTCAGTTGATCTTTACTACTTCTATAGCTGTTTTGGTGAATGGGTGCTCCACTGAATTCTTTAGTCCCTCTAAAGGATTAAGATAGGGAGATCCTTTATCCCCTATTCTTTTTATTATTATGGTTGATTGCTTGGGGAGATATATTGGGAAACTAGTTTTGAAAGGGGATATTAAAGGTTTGCAACCTTCTTCTCAACCTCTCACTTGTTCTCATGGTCAATTTGTTGATGACACTATTTTTATGGGCAAAGTTGAAGTCAAGGAAGCTAGAAATTACAAGAAAGCCCTTAGTTTGTACTCTTCTATTTCAGGTCAATTGATAAACTAGAATAAGAGCTCTCTTTTTATTATTAATACCCCTACTCTAAAATAGAATAAAATTGCTAAAATTCTAGGGTGTTCAATAGGATCTTTTCCTTATATTTATTTGGGTCTCCCTTTGGGACCTAAATCTCTGGACTCTTTTTGGGAAGATCTCATAAATAAGTTTAATAAAAAATTGGCAGGTTGGAAGAGTAACCTTTTGAGTCAAGTTGGTAAAATTACCCTCCTTAAAGCTTGTCTCCAAAGCATTCCTACTTGTGCTTTGAGTCTTTTTAGAATACCTAGTGAAATTTGCAAAGACTATTGATAAAATCCAAAGAAATTTTCTCTGGTCTAGAACTGATAAAAGGAAGAGAATGGCTCTAATAGGTTGGGATCAAATTTGTAAGCCTATCAGGGAAGGTGGATTGGGAATTAGGTCAATGTGAAGTATGAATAGAGCTCTTTTGGCTAAACGAGGATGGAAACTTTATCATGATCATAAGGAATGGAGTACTATATGGAAACATAAGTATCTTTTTAATGCTCATTCATTATCCAATTTTTGGTCATCTCCTAATATTCTTTCCCCTTTTGCTATTTGGGGGGTTGTGGAGGGAACTAAGAATACCTTAAGCAAAGGTTATTCATGGAAATTTGGAAATGGGTAGAAGGTCAAATTTTGGGAAGATACTTGGATAATGGATCATCCCCTAATTGAGGACTTTGAGGATAGGACCCAGGTTGACATATGCAAACAATTTTTGGGACTTTTGTGTGACATTATTGGCATAATAACAATTGGGTTAACCTTCTTAATCTTAACCAAGTTTTTCATAACATCCAGACTATGTTGAATGCCTTTTCTTTGTATCCCCGTCAGGAGGATAAGATGATATGGAGTGTTGATCCTAGTGGTTAGTTCAAAGTTTCCTCTATTTTCAAATCTAAGGAGAAAGGTAACCAACCTTTATGGACAAAAGCTTGGATAAAGGGTCTTATACCAAAAATAAATATCTTTTATTGGATCTTGCTTCAAAATAAAATTCTCACTCAAGACAATTTGCAAAAGAGAGGCATTAATGTGGTTAACAAGTGCAATCTATGTAAAGAAGGTTTTGAAGATAGAGATCATTTGTTTTTAAACTATACTTATAGTCAACAAGTATGGAGATCTATTCTCAACTACTGGAATATTACTTGGGTTCATCAAAACAATGTAGAAGTTTGTATTAAAAGTTGGATCTATCCTTCTAAGGATACTGATGTTGATTTCCTATGGAAAATTACTCTCCCCCATCTCTGGTGGGGTATTTGGAAAGAAAGAAATAACAAAATCTTTAGAAATAAAGAACAACCCAATATTTTCTAAAGGTTCTAGTATGAAGAAAGAAGACCCAAGATTGAAGACTAGATGGAAGGCCCCCCTATGGGATGGCTTAAAGGTAATTTTGATGGTACTGCTAAGGGAAACCCAGTTAAAGTGGGTTGTAGAGGAGTTCTAAAAGATCATACAGGTAATATAATAGATGCTATTGCTATACCTATTGGCATTTATAATAGCCATAAAGCTGAAGTGACTCCAACTCTATATACAATGAGGTTAGTAGTGGTAACTGGTTTCTAGCACCTTTGGATGGAAGGAGATTCCTTAAACATTATCAATATTCTTAATGGTAAAAATTTGATTACTTGGTCAATAAAAGCTAGTGTAATGGAAATTAAATCTTTAACGAATAAATTTGAGAAAGTTATTATATCTCATTCTTTCTGTGAAGGTAATGTTGTGGTTGACTAGATCGCTAATCAGGTTGTCCGACAGGTGTATAAGATGACATGGCATGATGACTTAAGTAGGAGAGTGGATTTGAAAGCCCTTATTAGTTATGATAGAACTCACGTGACAGAGGGAAATATTTTCTAATATTAGAAATTTAATTATATATGGAAGTGGGGTTATGAATGTCAATGTTATTCTCCTGAGAAAGTCATTAATGTGAATTTTATCCTAGCTTCGCATGTATATGTTTTAATGATCACCTTAGTTGTTTTAATGAATACCTTGGCTTTGATTAATTGTTTATTTCTTCATCTCCACTCAACTTTGGCTTTTTGTAATAAAATGAAGTCTTTGGAAATGGTCGGAGAACCAAGAAAATAAGAGCCTAAAAATTGTAAAGCATGGAAGGCCAAAGCACTCTATTTGGAAAATTTTGCAGAAGGGTAATGTCACCACTTATTTGGAGTGCCTTCATGGATGTAAACCACATGTCATAGAGGCTTTCTTCAAAAACTAGACTGAAGATAGGGTTTATATGCATGGGGTGATAGTGCATTTGTCTGAAGATTTCATAGCCAAGGTGACCGGTTTGCCTAAGGAAGGCATAAAGTTTAGTAAGGAAACAAGTATTTCAAATATTGCATTTAAGAAATTTCTAAAAATGGATGAGGAGGAAAAGAACTTGGAGAAGAATGGAGACTTTTATAAACTAGGTCAAATTAAGGTTATCTAGTAGTATGTTCTCTCTTGCATCCACGAGTATTTTATTTTAGATGGTAGAGCTAAGTCTACTCATAAATTTCATTTTGTGTTCCTGAATCACTTTAGGCATAAGGATAGGATCTCATTTCCTTTTTATCTGAGATTTTCTTTATTCCAATG
The DNA here is from genome assembly GCA_028749045.1 of Cupressus sempervirens. Lineage (NCBI taxonomy): Eukaryota > Viridiplantae > Streptophyta > Pinopsida > Cupressales > Cupressaceae > Cupressus > Cupressus sempervirens. The sequence continues at coordinate 879,212,563 of CM053786.1, forward strand.
TCTTCAAGCCCATAGGAAAAAAGAGTCCCACCCAATTTTACATGAAGGATTAATTTTACTAATTGAAGATTATTGTAAGAACAAGGCTATTGTGTTTTCCCCTCCCTTTGAGAAAAAGAAGCGCTCTATTAGTGAAACCTACTCTAGGAAGAGTAAGGGTGAGGAAGGGGTTAGTGGGAAGAGGAGGAGTCTAAAGCAAGAAACCCCTCAAAAAAATGTGGAAGAGATTACTGAGTCTGATAACTCAGATAATAATGATGAAAAAAATATGGAGGAGGAGGAGAATATGGATGTGGGAGATTTCAGTTCTAACTTGGAAGGTCACCCTAGTAGTAAGGGTGACACTAGTAATGATGAGGGGATGAAAGCAATGATAAAAATATAGGATTGGGTAATGTTGTTCAAGAGGAAATTAATCAGAGTGAGCATTCCCAGGGAGTGAGGGATGAAAAAGAAGTAATGGTGAAGGAAAAGGAGGACCTTACTAACGAGGATGTTGTCAAAGTAAAGGAAGATACAAGGAAAGAGAAGGATGAGTCTACTAGTAAGGAAGAAATGGGGAAGGAGAAGAATGAATCTACTGGTAGGGATACTATGCTTTCTTTCCTACATATTGAAAAGCTTTAGGTAGATACTTCTCTTCAAGCTAAATCCTAGATGTATAATGAATTAATGAATTTGAAAAGAAAACTGGGAAAGATGCAGCAAGACCAGGAAATTGATCATGCAAAGATCACTCAAATGGAAGTTTAGGTTGGTAATATACTAGATAAACTAAAGGAATATGAACACAAACTTCATTTATTGATCAAAGAGGGTGGTAATAAGATGGAGCATATTACTTCCAGCATTTGTGTAGTAGCTTCAAGCTTAGGGAAGAGAACTAATGAAGAAATCATGTCTCTAGGTGGACCAAGTGAAAGAACCAGACAGAGCTCAAGGAAAAAGGCAGCCGAGGTAACTAGGGGATCTATTGCTAATACCATACAAAGCACTATGGAGGTAGGCAAAGAGTTGGTAAAAATAAACAAAGAGTTGCAGTAGCGGCTAGTAATGTCCTTGGTATTTGGTCTCTATTTTACAAGTGGTCCTGGTATTTGGTAGTTGGTCTTGGTTTGTTATCTGGTTTTTTTTTTATTTAAAAAAAACTAGGTTCTAAGTCCTTTTAAAACTTGGTTTCATTTTATGGTCTTATTTTCTGGCTTCAGGTCCCTGTAAAAATTGATTTTGTAACTTTTAAACTATAGGTTTTAGGTCCTTGTAAAACCTGGTGGTGCTTCATTGTTTATCTTTTGCTCTTTTGTTAAGGGTTTTGGGTCCCCTTACAAACCTATTTTTACCTTAATCTAAAACTATAGAACTTGGTAACAACTAAAATGCTTGGAAAACACTATAAACTATACAATAATCTCAGTAGCTATACACAATCTAAATAAGTGTGTATTACTAATAAAAAACTTGATTGATATGTCAACAATCTCCCCCTTTGGCATTAGTGACAAAAACACTTATTAGCCAAAACTAAATACCGTGTATTCATCACCAAGTGATACTAGCTTGGTAGAGTATATTATTTTTTTGAGATTTTTCAAAATTGATTTTGTAAGGTACATACAGTATACTATACATCTTTTTTTGTATACAACATGTCTTACTAATCATTTCACACTTGTTACAAGTTCTCCCCATAGCATATTTCTCTCCCATACTGTCTTCTTTATTTTTCCTCATACTATGTGTCTCTCCCTCCTTTTGACAATAATGACAAGGATTTATTCTAAATTATTTATGTAGAAACACCAAAAATGGGATAGGAATTTAGAATGTACTTTAAGAATGATTTTCAAGATTTTATCCCAATGTTCTTGCAGGACCTTGCATGTATGAAGTGCAATTTGTACCTCTATTGATATTTCTATCATATGGTCCACAATAGAGAAGTTATTATCATGGATCAAAGTTTTTTATTATACAATATGTTTTTCATTGCATCCATGTTTGGAAGGATCATATTTTGTATGTCAATCAATGTTGATCTGATCCTTTCTTCTTCTCTTAGCAATTCAGCTTGCATGTCTGACAAAAATCTAATTTTCTTGAAATTTGCAAAGCTTGAACTAGGATCAAGTTGCAGCTACTGAGCACTAGTCTTTAGATCTATATCTATTTTGGATAATTTTTCCTTAATTTCCTTTGTAAACTTAGAGATATCACATAGTTTCTGAAAAAGTGATGACACATTTGAACAAGACATTTCAAGATTGACCAAAATTGTAGAAAGCTCTACTTGATGAATGGCTATTTGTTGAACAATGTGCTCCAGCACTTTATTAATAAATTTATTTTCAGCCTTTTCCACTAGCTTATCTTGTCCATCAGTATCCTCATTGAATTTATGGATTGATTTTGCTAGTTGATACAAAATAGGTTGAGAAGAATCAATCTCAATTCCTATTGCCTCTGTCAAATTCTTCTTGGCATCTTCAATTATCTTATACTCTTTATCTCTCTCCTCTCTTAGTCTTTGTTGTTTAGCCTTTTTCTGGAGGAGTTTACCAAATGTCTACATTTGGTCTAGAGTAACCTTGTAAATATCCCAATTGGGGATTACTATTTCCTCATCTAAATCGATGTCTTCATCTATCTCCTTTCCTTTCCAAAAAATTTTTATGCTTGGTTGAACCTTGGGCTCAATTGTCCTTGCACTTATAGCTTTTGTATCTGGAATGGAAACAATGGTAGACATACTTGGGCTTGTGGTAAAAATTGATATTGTACAAACTAAGGGAATACTTACAGAAATACTTGAAGAATCCAAAATTGATGAAGCCAAAATTGTAGTACCCAAAACCTAATTAATCAAAGCTAGTGTGCTTACCACTAATGTACTCAAAACTAAAGTAGCCAATGTATCCATAGTTGATGATGCCAACTCAGTTGATGAAGGAGTCTATAGCTTGGTAGATGAACTAGAAGTTACTTCTATTGATGATTTGATGAGCTGAGTAGGGGCAAAGAGTGATTGGACATTTGATGTATCACCGGGTGTCACAATCAAAATTTTTGAAGCTATCTCCATACTTGATGTAGTCAATGGTTTTCCTGGGGAGTTAAGAAGAAAGGCAATGACTGCTACAACTATTTTGACTAGGTTAGTCTTCTCATGATCTTTCTTTTCTTCCTCGATAGCCTCTTGCTCCTTGTATTCTTCATAATCATCTGTAACAAAATGAGTTGATCCTTCATCATCCTCTTCATCATAATGATCATCATCATCCTTTACTTCAATTGGAAACTCACTTGGTTTGTGAAGATGATAGACATTTTTCCAAGTGTTTGTTGCATTCTTCACAACATACTCAATATCTTTCATTAATCAAATAAATATTGAATTTGAGAGTCATCTTATCTTCATTTTTCTTTAGAAACTCTTTTACCTCTACATCTGATATGCTCAATAATAGCTACCTCAAGGTTTGTGCATATATGTCTTTGACTATTTGTTTGCCATGTTCCCATCTTGGCTTGATTTTGTCCAATCAGACACTGGGAATTTGAGAAGCTAGCTAGTTAGGGGAGTACTTCCATTATCCCTTTTTTATCCATGACCAAATATTCTATTTTTTTCTACTCAACCTCAGGCCTAGTCTCATATTTTAATGCCTTGAAGTTTGTTATACTAGCTCTATTACATCATACTAGTTTGTTATGCTTGGTATTGTAGACACCTAAATTTGATTACACCACTTTGGTAATCCTATTTAGTTATCTCTGAAGGCATCATTAATTAAATTCCTATTTAATTAATCATTTTCCATCCCCTAGCTGATTAATCCTATTAAATCATCTATAGTCCTAATTGATAAATCAAATAACTTATCATTTATGAATTAAATCCTATTCTTCTATCTAATTCCAAAATCTCCATTTATAAATAAATCTATTTGATGAATAAAGCCCTCAATCTAATAACCCCTAACCTATCCCTAACTCTTCATTTAGCCTAATCCACCCCATCTACCCATACTAACCAAGCTTAGCCACTAACTCACCCACCCTCATGAATGCCATCCACTTGCATATCTCTAAAAATCTTAATCTAATCCTAAATCACCTCTCATCCCCCCAACCTTGTCACATTCCCTAAGCAAGCTTAAGACTTTCCTAAACCAAGCAAAGTCAACAATCTCAACTCCCTCCAAAATATCCCAACCACCCAATAATGAATACTCTTACAAGGCCATAAAGACTCTTACAAACCTATTCATTGCTCTTACAAGCCATTTATGAGGGTCTTTAAGGCCTTGAGCCTCCTTTGTTGACTCATCCATCCCCTTTCCTCCATCCACTCACCATGTGACATGTGTCACTCCTCGGTTGGTGCTAAACAAGCACAATCCATGTGCCCCCCTTTGAGTGCATCCTAGCCCTCCTTAAGCTTTCATCTCTCCTTGCATCTTAGCCCTCCATCCCTCAAGCCCTTAGCCTATAAATTGAATCCCCTCCCAAGCCTTATCATCACAACCTTTGAGCTAAAGTTATAATGCTAGTTTGAGAAACAAAGCCTTTAAACCATACCCTTATAATGCCAAATTGAGAGCTCAAAAAGCTACCAATTTGCCATTATCCATCCCCACCATTGAAGCAAATTTGAAGCTTGAGCATACATCCCAAATCCTATCAAATAGACTCATCCCTAAATCAAGTGACCATCCTCATTAGGAGAGACATTCCATGACTCACATTCTCATTTAAGGGTTTCACTTTGTCTATCTCATATGTTATGGTTCTTATGCTAGTTAATGCTTTTGTTTTTGAATAGATTAGTATTACTTGCTAACATATTTCTCATATACAGGTATGAAAGTAGATATGTTGATAGACTATCATCCATTACATGGCATTGAATACTCGGTGACATCTTTACAACTCAGTAACCATAGGTGTCTTTATTACTCTTGCCCTTGCTCGATAGAGTCTATGACCTAACCTTACTCAATAGAGAAGGTAACTTGGTAATAAATAATACTAATCTTGCTCAATGATCCCTTTATATATTGTATATAGATTTGGATCTTTGTCACCTTTCAATTGGAACTGATTCAAATGTCTTCTTTGATAGCCTGGTTCCAATTCTCCTTTGAAAACTTGATTAGAAATGGTAGAGTCACCCAATTCTTGAGTGACTTAGCCATCATTTCTTGGACTAGTATACTTGATAGACTTAGGAATCCATTGTTGTCTTATTTTCTTTTGGATGCTATTAGCCTTTGCCTTCTTTTTATCTTCAATTCTACCAATATTCATACAATTCTTGGCAAGATGACCAAGTTCTATACAAATGAAACATCTTTTGGTGGTATCTCTTTTCCTCATATGACGTTTAACACAATTTAGATCAATGTGTCCAAATTCTCCATAGTAATGACATCTACACCAAGTATTGTAGTCCCAACCAAATATTGCTTTCACAATTTGTTTTGTAGGATTCAATGTCTTGGTTGTGCATTTTGATGCCTTGTGTCCATGTGTCTTACATTTATGACAATTGCCTTCAAATTTTGATTTTTCTTTGCATTCATTAGCCCTATGACCATGCTAATTGTAATTGTAGCATTTATTTCCCATTGCTCCAACATTTGTTTTATGTATGACCTATCTTACCATAGTGATTGCAAGTAGGTCTTTGATTGTTTTGAGCACCTTGGTTGGAAGATTCACCTTCTTCTTTGTATCCAATTACTACTTTGCCCTTTTGTTTATAGAGATTTTGTTCATTCAACTAATTAATGTCTAGTTTGGATTTCATCATCCTTTCATTCAGTTGCCTTTCAAAATTTAGATCATTATGCAATCTTTCATTCTCTAATCTCAGGTTCATGATTTCTTCATTTGCATTGGTGAGTTGATTGATGAAATTAGTCTACTGGAGGGATAGATATTGAATCTCATTATCTTTTCCTTCCATTTCTACTTTTTTTTATTTTTTTCTCTTCCATGATTTCACATAGCCTTACTAACTGAATTTCTTGCTCTTTTTTGAGTTTCCTTACTTATTCTTTTAGTGATCCATTCTTCTCTAGGAGTTCTTTGATTGCATCATTTGCTTCATTTATGGCACTTGAAGAGTGAAAGTCTTCAATTCTTTCTTCAATGTAGAGATGATCATTCATTTGATTTGCAAGTTCCTTTCTTCTTTTCAAGGATTGGGAAAGTTTCTCATTGGCTTTCTTGAGTTGGGCAATGGCCATTTCTAGATCCAACTTTTCATTATCAATGGCTTTTTCAAGTCTGAATATCTTCGTATCCTTGATCTTTGCTCAACCTATTAAACTTTCTCCTAAGAACCACAAAGCTTTAATACCAATTGTTGGAAATATTCAAGACTATGCTAAGTTATTGAGAGGGAAGAGGTGAATCAATAACTTCTAGAATTTTAACAATTTCAATTCTTAATCCAATAATTTAATTAGCACTTAATTCATCACATATGATCTAATTACATGCATAAGAAACTAAAAACATGAAATTATCCATAACACTTGGACACAAAGATGTGGTGACCCAGAAACCTTCCAAATAGAAAGTAAAACTAGGGTGGGGATGATACCCACAAACTTTAGTACTACAACATAATGTTGTCTTGTTAAGGCTTACATTGATCACTTCTAATGATCTACCCTATTAGGAGCAATTAGGACTGTTAGGTCCACCTTGTGAGAGGATTTTACATACAATGAAGTATGCACTTGGTAAAGAGATTTATGAAAGACTATTAGTTCTACCTTGTTAAAGGATTTGACTAGTTCACCTATTAGGATGAAGTAGTAATAGATCTCTGACTTGCAACTGGGTTTTTTGAAAGAGATTTCTTTGTATATTGATCACCTTTCTATGATAGATATGTCTTTATTGTTTCTTATGCTATTATGGCTTTTACAATTTTCTATTTTTCTACTACATTCATAACCTAGACTTATGAATTTATATTCACATTACATTGATATGGTACAATAAATTACATATATAAACCAATCAAAATTACATAATTACAAAGTTGGCTATGATACAAGTTAACACAAATATTACAAAGTCAGCTCGCATGAAGACACATAGATTCAGAATACTAACTCAATGAGGTTCTAATACTCGGCATCCATTGTCAATGCTTGACATTGTCATGCACTCGGTAGACATAGAAGCTTGGTCCACACTGATCACTTTCAAGTCATCTTGAACTTGGTTTGCACTAGTGACTTGATAGATATTGTGTAACTTGACAAATACTAAATCACTTTGTTTACCATGTCAAAACTTGATAAGCACTATCACTTTAAGCTTGGTTAACACTGGCTTCACATCACATGAACTATGAACCCAGTAAGCATTATAATGCTCAATAACCACTGATAAAATTGACATGTACTAAAATGCACGATTTGAATTGCTAGACTTTACACTGACTGAATCTGCTCGATAACCCCTAAGATTTGTCCAAAGAACTCGATAGCAACTGTAGAACTTGGTAACAACTAAAATGCTTGGAAAACACAATAAACTATATAATAAGCTTGGTAATTATACACAATCTAAATAAATATGTCTCACTAATAAAAAACTTGATTAATATGTCAACAATATGAGCTCAATAAGTAACTATTTCAATAGAAATTCAATGCATAAAACATTCAACCTTCATAATGAGGAATTGAAAGCCTCTTAAATAGAATCCCAAAATTGACCAATGTTCAAGATCAATCAAAATGAATGGTTAAGATTGGAGATGAGATTTAATTAAAATGGAAAGTTTCCTTATGAATAGGAAGTTAACTGATTTCTTTTGAGTGGAATAAGGAATTAACTGATTTAATTCCTTTTCTGATTTCAATCAACTAAAAGTTTCTATTTCTGAACTAAAGAGAGAATATTGGAGAAGATATTTGATTTAAGGAAATTAAATATGACCTCATAATTGAGAATTCTAAATTGAATAATTAAATTCAACAATTAGAATGAGAAATTAAATATATTTAATTCCTCTGTACATTAGCTAAAGAAGTAATTTAATTTAATTAAAGTATAAACACTTATGATTAAATTAAATTAAATTAATAGGTTTAATGTAGCTAATTTGAGTCAATACTTTAGGAATTAAATAGATAGTGTGAATAATGTAGATTAGGGTTCTCTACATCTGATAATTAAGTCAAGTAGCAAGAATCAAAATGAGAATTTCCTAGTGACATAGGCCCTTGGGGTTGATCTAATAGACTAGAATTGGTTTAGCATGGAAATGTGCCAATTTTGGGGTATTGCAATTGCTTATACATGAGGTATTGAATTTGATGTTGAGGTCTGATTAAGAGGAGGGGTAGCATCTTCAACATCTCTTCTTTTTCTCCCAGTGTTGTGAGAAATGGGGTCTTGGTTCATATTACAATGTTCTTCCACTTGGTGATTTATGAAAGAGCAATCACCTTGTCATTGCAAATGTGAAGCATCTTTAGATTGGCTCTCCTTGTATGATTGTCCTATTACAAGCTCTTGAGTGTTCAAAGATAAATAAGATAATTTCAAGAAGAACAAAAATCTTGATCTTGAGCCATATTTTTTTAAGGGAGTAAGGCCCTACTTTGATTTGCATTTGAAGTGGAAGCATGATTGTTCTACCTATTATGATCAAAGAAAGTATTCCCATGATTATGATTTGGAGGCTTACCATTTTTTGGAGTTTGATATTGTAGTTAAGGGGCCTTATTACCCTAAGCTTGTTGTCTCTCTAAAGTCACCACTTTGTTGCTCACTTTCTACCTCATAGAGAAGCTATCTTCCAACTTCTTCTCTAGACCTTGCAATCTCTTATCTATGTTCAACATCATAAACTACATCATCTCCTTAATTTCATCGATTCCATTTGAAGATGTAGAAGCTTGAGGGGCTAGAGTAAGGGGTTGTGATGTGGAAGATATGGGAATGGGGGCTATTTTTGTTTGGTGATTTGGGATATCAGGGACAAAGGGCATAGGAGGCCTTGGAGCTAACTTTCCTCATTGTATCGATATATTTTTTGCCCTTATTTCTATTTCATAAACATCAAGTAATGTATCTGCTCCCATGGTTTGGATTGTAGTGTAAATATCACTATTACAAGCTCTGAGGTAATGTAAGAAGGTATTACTAGGGGTAGACTTCACTATAGTGGGTGTTCTATCCCATGTCTTCTAAATCTATAATTAAATCAGTCATACATTCATGGGTGCCCTCTTTCTAGTTGTTAGTTGTTCTAAAAGTAAAACATAGTCACTTTTATTCTCAAAGTGTTTTCAAAGGGTTGATCCTAACCCATCCCAATCTATTATAGAATTGTGAGGCAACCCTTTGTACCATTGTGGTGCTTTTCCTTTCAAGGATAAGACTAGAATCCTGACTGCAACATCATCTTCAAATACTCCATGTATATTACATATATTTGCAACTTCTTGGATATATTCTAAGGGAGAATAGAAGTTTCACCAATAAACCCAAGTATACTTTTAAGAGCTGATACCGACATGTCATGTCTTTGGGCCAATAAGAGAGGGCTTCCACCATTAAAGGTGGAAAAAGAATGAGCTCTAGCCATGTGAGCAAGTGACCTATTCATATGAGAAGATGGTATTATAGATTGAGATCTAACATTAGGAGGAGTGTAAATGGATCTTGCAAGGGTATGTTTTAATGTTTCACTCCTAACTAGTGATAAAGATAGTCTAGTCTTTCTTCTTCTAGGGTTGGAAAATGAAAGCTCTTGATATTGAAACTTACCTCTAGAAGATTTCAATGTTTCAGCTTTGGGTATGAATCTAAGCAACTATGGTCTAAAACAAGATATATTTGAATCTTGGAATCACCAAGTACCTAAAGGATGAGCCTCTTGAAGGCTTACACTGAAGCTAGTACTATCTCTTCAGCATGATCACAAAATTTTCTTCTTCTTGACAACAGTGAGCCTATAATCTTAAGATATGAATGGTCCCACCAAGCATGCCAAAAACTATTATCACAAAAGTTTTCACCTTTGTCCAAATTTTTTACCTAAGGACAACCTTGTAAAACATGGAAACAACCTCCAAGCTATGGGACTTGAACTGTGAGGTTGAGTCTTTAGAAAAGGTTGGCTTCCTTTATTATTAGGATTCACCTAACTATCTTGGAAGGGAAAAAGGGAGAAGGCACACACAAGAAACTAACCTAATCTATCCTAAGAAGGTGATGCATCAATATAGTGTTTTCAAACCAATCTCTTCCCATATCTGCACACTTGAACTATTATGACATCAAACATATACATATTTATGCTTGTTTATGTAAGGATAAACCAAGGACAGAAATAAAAAACTACATGCAAATATAACCAATAATAGAAAATAATAGAACACACACAAATGAACAAAAGGCACCAAGATTTAACGTGGTTCACCCAATCCCTGGGCTACGTCCACCAAATAGCAAGTCCAATCTTATTACAATCCAGTGATTACAACCTGATTACAATCCGTAATCCCTTACAGCTCAATACCGCCGCAAGAACCAATTTCGTATCACAACATTATAAAAAATACCCAACCCTAAGCCCTTTTATACAAGTATTAAACCACTTTAGGGTTATAACATGTCGGCCATATGTCGGCCATAATATGTCGACTACCATGTTGGCTACTTGCCCAAAAAAAAATTTTGGGCCGATGCCCCAAACCCCACTATTTATGAAGTATGTACAGTACTTTCCTGATCAGTCACCACATTCTAACAATCTCCCACTTGGGGACTGATCAGACTCCACACTAAAAAACAATATCCCACTTGGAGACTGATCCTGTAGCAATACCACTACCACATGGGGCTCCCACTAGATCAAACCATCCTGGACTCTACTGTTCTTTTATTCATGTTCAGTCTAAAAGACCAACTGAAGCTGAAGAGGAGTTTAGCTTCTCCCTTGTTACAACCTTTGTCAACATATCTTCTGGATTGTCATTGGTATGTATCTTCTCCAACTTTAACTATCCATCCTCCAAAACTGACCGAATGAAATGGTACCGCAACTGTATGTGTTTGGTCTTAGAATGTAGAGCTGAATTCTTAGCAAGATGAATGGCACTCTGACTATCTGTGAACAAATAATTATCCTTCTAAGGATGTCCCAATTCTTCCAAGAAGAACTGAAGCCATATCATCTCCTTGGCTGCCTCGGTAGCAGCAACATACTCTGCCTCTGTAGTGGAGAGAGCATTAATCTTCTGTAACCTAGAAACCCAGCTCACGGCTGCCCCACCAACAGTAAAGACATAACCTGTAGTACTCCGCCTGGTATCAATATCCCCAGCCAAATCTGAGTCAACATAGCCCTGTAAATCAGTAGTAGAGCCCCCAAAGTGTAAACACTTATTGGATGTTCCTCTCAAATATCTGAGAATCCACTTGACAGCATTCCAATGCTCAAATCCTAGATGACTCATATACCTGCTAACGACTCCCACTGCATGTGCAATATCTGGCCTAGTGCATACCATAACATACATCAAACTTCCTACAGCTGAAGCATAGGTTATCTTGGACATCTTATCCTCCTCTTCCTATGTCTTGGGACACATCTCCTTAGTCAATTTCAAATGACCAGGTAAAGGTGTGCTGACAGCTTTAGCATTCTCCATAGAGAAACATTGCAACACCTTCTCAACATAATCAACTTGAGATAGTGTCAATGTTTTGTTCTTCCTATCTCTACAAATCTTCATACCAAGGATTTGTTTTGCTGCCCCCAAATCCTTCATAGCAAATGCATGCGCTAATTGGCATTTCAGCCCCTTAATATGATCCATGTTAGATCCAGCTACAAGCATATCATCAACATATAAACATAAAATAATGTAGCTATCATCATCCAACCTCTTAAAATAAACACAGTAATCTGAATGACACCTATTATATCCATGCTCATGCATAAAACTGTCAAATTTCAGATACCATTATCGAGGTGCTTGCTTCAAGCCATATAAACTTTTCTTCAATTTGCACACTAAGTTCTCCTTACCTTTGACCTCAAAACCCTGTGGCTGAGCCATACATATTTCTTCATCCAAATCACCATGAAGAAAGGTTGTTTTAACATCCATCTGCTCTAAATGCAAATCTTCAGTAGCCACAAGACTTAAAACAGTACGAATAGAAGTCATTTTAACAACAGGAGAAAATATCTCATCAAAATCAATTCCCTTTTTCTGTGCAAATCCTTTTAAAACTAACCTGGCCTTAAATCTTTTCTTACCTCCTTCCTCTTCTTTCAACCTGTAAACCCATTTATTCTGTAAAGCCTTTTTACCTGCAGGCAACTTGCACAAATCCCATGTCTTATTTTCAGCAAAGAGTCCATTTCATCTTTCATTGTAGACTCCCACTGAATCTTAGTATCCACCTGCACAGCTTCATCATAAGTTTCAGGTTCACCAGCATCAGTAAGTAAAATAGAATACAAAGAGGGAGAAAACCTTTGTGGAGGTCTAATTTGCCTTGTTGACCGTCTAACATTCACTGGTGTATATGGCATTTGTTGTTGCAGTTGTTGCACATCATGAGGAATGGCTAGAACATCAGCTTTTGGATTATCATCCAGCACTACATAATCATCTTCTTTCTTCTCATGTTGCTGCAACAGATCTTTGTACAACACTTTTTCATTGAATATGACATCCTAGCTTCTTATAATTTTATGATTTTCAAAATCCCAAAGCCTATAACCAAATTCATTAATGCCATATCCAACAAAGACACATTTCTTTGATTTAGCTTCGAGCTTGGTTCTATTTTCAGAGTCTATATGAGCAAAAGCTTCACAACCAAAGGTCTTGAGAAAAGAATAACTCACCTTCTTACCAGTCCATGCTTCCTCTGGAATACCACAGCTCAAAGGAGTAGAGGGACCTCTATTAATCAAATATACTACAGTATTGACAGCCTCCACTCACATGTGTAAGGGCAACCCAACATGCAACCGCATGCTCCTTGCGTGCTCCATTATAGTCCTGTTCATGCGTTCAGCCACTCCATTTTCCTGTGGAGTCCTTGGAACAATTTTTTGTCTACGAATACCATTAGTGGAGCAATAATCTTCAAATTCATGACTGCAATACTCACCACCATTATCAGATCTGAGACATTTTAATTTCTTACCAGTCTCATTTTCAACCAAGCATTTCCATTTCTTAAAAGTTTGAAATACATCAGATTTCTGTCTAAGGAAATAAACCCATACTTTTCTAGTTGCATCATCAATAAATGTAACATAATAATGAGAGCCACCAAGGGAAGATACCTGAGCTGGTCCTCATACATCTGTATGCACAAGCTCTAATTTCTCCTTTTTGTTTTCCTTCCCCAGTCTTTACAAAACTCACTCTCTTTTGTTTTTCATACACACAACTTTCATAGAAATCCATATTCACACATTTCAAACCTGGGAAAACTTTCTTTGAATGAAGTACTTTCATACCTTTCTCACTCATGTGCCCAAGTCTATTGTGCCACAACGCTGTATCAGAATCTACAACAGCTATTTGTTCTCCCTACTCAACTGCACTAATTGTTCCTAAACATTCATTTTTCTCTGAAACAATCAAAGTAGAAGGAACAATATGACCTATACAAAGATATAAGGTGCCTACTTTCACACCTTTTGCTACTACAAGGGAACCTTTTGAAACCTTCCAATTTTTATCATTAAAAGTAACTACACAACCCTCATCACCGAGTTTCCCTACTGAAATTAAATTCCTACTCAGCTTTGAAACATGTCTTACCTCATGTAGTAGCCAATGATTCCCATTCTGCAACTTAATCTTAATTTTTCCCTTTCCAACAATCTGACAGGGTTCATTATCCCCCAAATAAATAAGCCCAAAATCCCCTTGGACATAATCAATGAAATAACCTCTATGAGGTGTAGCATGAAAAGAAGCACCAGAATCTAAAACCCATGAATCATCAACACTCTCTAAAGATAGAAGCAAAGCATCCTCTTCAGATTTGTTACTTACCACATTTGCCTCCTTGTCTCCATCTGATTTATCTCCTTCATTTTTCTTTCGATTCCAGCAATCTTTCTTTTTGTGCCCTGGTTTCCCACAGTACCAGCAATCATTTGGTCCTCTCAATTGAGACCTCCTCCCCTTTGACTTTCCTCTTGATTTCCCACGATTTCAAGAGTTACTTCCTCTTTTAGTCATTTTGCCCCTGCTTTGTGCATTTAAAGCACTTCCTGATGTAGATCCACCTGAGGATTTTCTACGAGTTTCCTCACTTAAAATAACACCGATCACATCATCATATTTTAGGGTACTAGATCCAGGAACAGAATTACTCACCACCATTACCAAGCCATTCCAGCTTTCAGGCAAAGAACACAAAATCAAGAGAGCCCTAATTTCTTCATCAAAATTGATACCCACATAAGATAATTGACTAGTAATAGTATTAAACTCATTTAAATGATCTGCAACAGATCCACCTTCTGCCATTTTCATATTAAATAAATGCTTCATGAGAAATACCTTATTTGAAGCGGAGGGCTTTTCATACAGTGTTGCTAGGGTTTTCATCAAATCTTCTGTCTTCTTTGCTTTTGTAATATTAAATGCCACCGATGGTGCCAAGCATAACCGAATGCTTCTGAGTGCCTTTCTGTCCAAAAGATCTCATTCAGCCTATGACATAGTTCCCCGATTCTTGGCTTTTACTTCCAACGGCTTTCATAAATCCTTCTGATATAAATAGTCTTCCATTTGCATCTTCCATAACTGGAAGTTCTGCCCATTAAACCTATCAACCCTCAACTTACCCTCATCTACCATCACTCCCACTCAACTGTGAGACTCCCACTTAACCGTGAGACTTTCCTGTAGAGGATAACTGAAAGACAACCTTGCTCTGATACCACTTGTTAGGATAAACCACAGATAGAAATAAAAAACTACATGCAAATATAACCAATAATAGAAAATAATAGAACACACACAAATGAACACAAGGCACCAAGATTTAACGTGGTTCACCCAATCCCTGGGCTACGTCCACCAAACAGCAAGTCTGATCTTATTACAATCTAGTGATTACAACCTGATTACAATCCGTAATCCCTTACAGCTCAATACCGCTGCAAGAACCAATTTCGTATCACAAAATTATAAAAAATACCCAACCCTAAGCCCTTTTATACAAGTATTAAACCTCTTTAGGGTTATAACATGTCGGCCATATGTTAGCCATAATATGTTGGCTACCATGTCGGCTACTTGCCCAAAAAAAATTTCCTGATCAGTCACCACATTCTAATAGTTTATATCCAAAAATCACATGCAAATTAGACAACCAAAATAAATAACACAAGGAAGAAGAGAGTTCACTTATATATCATTCATAGGTCAAAAGAGATATTGTCATGCAAATTGCAGATAGCCACAAAACATTAAAGAGAGGCAAATAGATCTTACATAGTCATCAATGGTTAAAAGAGATAAGGAAAAATGTCATTAGGTCCAAAGGCAAAGGGAATTTATAGTGAACTTGCACAGCAATATCAGAAAAAATAGAAAAGAGTTGACCACAATAAAGAATTACAAATTTTCTTTTATAATTCAAGCATAACTGAGATATCTCTCACCCAAAGTTACTCCACAACCACTTCCATTAAATGTTCAAAGAACAATCAAGATGATCTAAGAAAAATATCTTATCTAGTACACTTGCAAGGACGTGAAAATCATAGAAACCCTGACTAGAGAAACTCTGAAGTGATAGAAATGATGCCAATCAATGCTAGAATTCATCAAAATGAATAATTAGGTAGTGGAAGGCATGCCTCTAGATTGTTCCTAGTGCAGAAATAACTTGAGAGTAGTTGGGATTGATCAAAAAGATTAGATCATACAAGAAACCCTATCTTTTATTGTTCTTGGCTCAACAAATCAGCAAGGTCAATAGTCAAACTCCATCCTACAGCTAGAAAGCACTACATGGACTAGTAATATCATTTCATTTTGGCTAGCTCATGAGGTCTTCACACATCTAACCATTTTAACCAACTACCTATGCCACCCTTTAAAACTTAACTATGACGGCTTACAACAATATTAACCTTAACTGCAATGTCAACTTTTAACTATGCCTACCTTTCTTTTTGAATTGGAGCCACCAAGGCATGTGGAGAAACCTTGTTATGTCACTATAACCAAAGATTAATCATTTTACCATAGTGACAAAATGAGAGACGTCAATCTACTAAGATCAGATGATCTAGATAAAACTACAATATCATGACACTATAGTGCCTCTCATGTTTGTAGTCTCTACCTTGTGATGTTTTGATTTGAGAGATAATTTATACTCATACTATTTTATACTTTGAGATGACTTGAGGGTCAGATGTTATACTTTGATTTTAGTACCATAGATGCTTTATTGCTATGTTGTTCAATTTATCATATTTTCAAATTGATGCCATTTTGAGATGACAGTGGGTCTATGATGATACCTGATTATCTAGTATTTGGACATATTTCTAATTATGTTATGTGATGGATTTTATGCTATTGTTATTTACTTCATTCTTGTATCTCTATGCTTTATGTGAATATGAGTGATGTAAATGGATTATTTAGGTATAGTTGAATAAATGGTTAAATTAGTTATTTAATGCATTTATTTCTTTGACTATGTTATTATATGCAATTGCACTTGATCATGTGTTTTAGTGTGTAAGATTTATATTCCTAGCAGTGGCACATGGAGTTAGTGATTCAACTATTCATATTTTACCAATGTCATCCTTGTATGGTTGATGTATCTTTATTTATTGTTTAACTAAACCTTTTAGTGATTTGGTAAACCCAAACTCATTTGCATTATGTGATTGGGATGTTAGTTAGACCATTTTGCACTTTTATGTTGCATTGGGATGCATGTTTCATTTTTCCTCCTGAGTCTATTTTTAGTAGAGTGTATTTATGCATTGTGTTCTCAACTAGTCCTTGTGTTATGATCTTCATGATGGTGGTGCACCACACATGAGTATGTCCTCATACATTTGTCGAGTGACTTTCAAATCATGATCTTCCATGGTATTTGCAAAAGTTGTGATCATTGGGTTTTGGTTGCGAATATGCATGCCTAAAAGTACTCATTGTTGGATGAGCATGGGTAGGGTAGGGTAGCATATGGAGGGGGCTTCTTTTCCATAGCCCGGTGCCTACTTCCAAAGGGTTGGCATAGATAAGTTTTAATTAAGTGATAACTAAGCAAAATACTAGGTGGTAATAAAACTTAAGATAATAAAATGTGTCTATGGGGCCTTCTATTGAGGAGTTGAAACACATGATCCAAGTGGGCTTTTTGATGCCAAGAAACTCTCCATGATGTCAGCCCCTACTTAGTAGCCTATTGAGTGTTTGACCAGGACCTATAGTTTATGCATTGTTTATTATCTTGGTTTCAATCATCATATTATCTAGCATGAGTGTTAGTGATGGATGTTTTCTTTATGTGTGTTTATGGTTGGATCATTATCTCCATCAACATGGCAGGAGTGGACCTATGGGTTCTACATGGTTGGGAGATGTAGCTACCTTCACCATTATTGGGGATCGATATATAGAGATGTTCTATTCTTCTAGTATGACTATTGCTAGATGTTTTCACTTGGTACTTTAGGTTTCAGAGTATGCTTTCTTGTGATTTATGCTTTCATTGGAATGCTTGTATATCATGCTTAGATGATGTTTGTATTAATGCATTTCTTTATTATGATGTTTATCATATGTTAGATGATGAGTTTGATTTGTAGGATTATCGAATGCTTTACTTCTAGCATGTTAGATTTCCTTATTCTTATGATGTAGCATGTTTTAGTAGTGACATCCTCATAAGATAGATCCAATGATCTAGTCAATAGTTTGGGATGTTATGTGTGAGGGATGGTTGGGACCCATGATGGTCTTATGATGGTATTACAGTTGGGAGGAATTGCATACTTAGTTTGGTTGTCATGTTTGTTATAATGTTTTTTTAGATCATTGTGATGTTGTTTCAAATCATTGTGATGTTGTTTCAAATTATTACAATGTTGTTTTAGTACACTATGATGTTATCTTTTGTACTTTCCCTTCACTACTCTATTAGATGGTTAGATGCAGTTTCCATCCTATAGCTATTGTTTCAAGTGTATTTTCCTCGACTATGGTTCCAGTACTCCCCAGTGTGGAGGTTTTAAGTTCTTCTTTAATCCTTTGAGTCATCCTTAGATCAATTCTTTCTTTCTCTGGGTGACCATGCATCAGAATTAGGTGATACATTAAATTATTGCACTCTCAAAGGAGAAGAATCATGTGATACTGGAAAGTATCACGTTCCCATGTAAACTATATTATGTGACACTCTATTATATCACATGCCCATTGAAGGAAGGTCATACGATACTTTTAAAGTGTCGTACACCTTCCTCAAAAGTGTCATCTAAACCCTAAAAGTATCACACACATTCATTAGAAAGGTTGTACAATACTAGAAAGTATCATACCATGTTGTATTAAAGTATTACCTGGCTTTTGGAAAAAAAAACATACTAGGGTGAACAATAGCACTTTTTGGATTGTCTGGAAGTTTTTCAAAGGTGTTCTGGATACCTTTTATGATGTTCTTGAATACCTTGGAGTTGCATTTTGAATTTGGTATGTTTTAGGATTCATATTTATTTACATCCCTCCAGGGTTAGTCATTTTTGTTAGTACTAGAATTTGGAGATCCATTGGTATTTGGATGTGTGTTTCATCTTCTATTATGATCTTTGTGATCCTTGTATGTTGTATGTCATGAGTATCCATATTTCTTAAAAATATATATATCTTGGCTTATATTTATCCTTGTTCCAAGGATCATTGAGTGGGGCATTACAGACCCCGCTAGTACCTCCAACCAATGAAAACATCACCTTTTGCCAACTTGTCTAACACTTTTTTCCACTTTACCCACAGCCCACAAAAGAAACAAGACCCACAATGGAAGAATGAATTAGGAACCTCTAGTTGGACCTTGGTCTAATAGCTCCAATAGTCGTAAGAAAGAAGGCCCACCCCAGACACGTGACACGACATCACTTTGTCACTATGACAAAAGAGATTGCAGTTTTTGATAGTTATAAAGTGATGACCCTTGATCCTTCTTAATCTAACAGTGAATGAAACATGGGCCCACAAAGAAATTAAATTTTGCATCACTTAGGAAAATAAGGAATAACCGAAAGTTTAAAAGATTTATTTTTCATACCCAAATTTGAATATTCAAATACATTTGTTTGTTATACTATTTGAATTCAAATATTTCAACTTTGATGGGAAGGAAAAATTGGCCAACAACAATCAATATAATAATATATACCATGAACATAGTAAAAATAAGAAAAGGTACAAACAAGACTTGTTATGAATTATGGTTTGGTCATACACCTTTAGTAAAGTATTTCATAATTTTTGGAAGTAAATGTTACATGAAGAAAGACATGATATTAGTAAGTCTGATCCAAGAAGCGATGAAGGTATGTTCCTTGGTTATTCATTGAAAAGAAAAGCTTATAGATGTTTTAATTAGAAAACTAAGAAAATTGCTAAGTTTGCAATGTGGAAGTTTATGAAAAATTTGGAGTTAAAGAGAGAATGTTGGATTATATTTCTAATCATGAGGAATATAATCCTAAATCTGTTAGAGAAAATATTGAAGTTTTCTTTGAGACTAATTTGCAGAATGATGTAAAAATTATTGAGCAAAGAGGATAACAAATATCAAAACCAAGAGAGGAGACAATAGTTGAGGTAGCAACTCCTACACCAAACAAGAATTTGGCAAAGAATCACCCTACAAAATGAATTATTGGAAGTAAAGACAAAGGAGTAATGAAAAAAAACTGAGTGCATTAGGAACTATATTTAATTTCTCAAGTTGAACCTAAGAGTGCAGATGAGGCATGCAAGGAGGATTAATGGATTCAAGCAATCAAGGATGAAGGAGGTCAAATTGAGAAGAATGAAATATGGGAATTGGTTCCTAGACCTAAAGACAAGATGTTATAAGAACTAAATGGGTATTTAGGAACAAGGTGAATGAACAATATGAAGTTGTGAGGAACAAAGCTACATTGGTATGCAAAGGATATTCATAGAAGGTATAGATTATGAAGAAATATTTTCCCCTATAGATAGAATGAAAGCATTAAGAATATTTTTCGCTTATGCAACAAGTAAGAAGTTCAAAGTGTATCAAATGGATGTAAAGTTAACATTTCTAAATGGAGAGCTTGAAGAAGAATTCTACATTGAGCAGCCTAAAGGATTTCCTTTGATTGAAGAAAATGATATGGTATGCAAATTGAAGAAATATTTGTACTATCTAAAGCAAGCACCTAGAACTTGGTATGCAAGATTGGATAAACTTGGATTTGCTAAAGGTATGATAGACAGTAACTTATATTTGAAAGAAATTGAAAATGATTTGTTGATTATTGTGATATTTTTTGATGACATAATATTTGGAGGTAATGATGAATAAAGTGATAAGTTCACTAATGAAATGAATAATGAGTTTGAGATGAAGTTTTTCTTGGGTTTACAGATTGTTCAAAATAGAGATGGTATATTCATATCACAAGCTAAGTATTTGAAAGACTTGTTGATAATATTTGTCTTGGAAAGTGGTAAGCCTATTTTTAAACCTATAGTAACTAGTTGCAAGTGATCTAGAAAAGATGAGACAGCTACAATTGAGAAGAAGAAGTATAGATCTATGATTGGAGGTTTGCAATATTTGATTCACACTAGACAAGGTATGGAGAATGTAGTTGGGTTAATAGAAAGATTTCAAGCTAGTTCTAAGGAATCTCATTATGCAACAATAAAGAGGATATTCAAATATATAAAGGGTACACCTGATTATGGATTATGGCATGATAGATCTGTTAGGATATATAATCCACCAATATAACTAAGAGGTTGGGAGTGGGGTGTGTGAATCAGTTATACAACTATCATCACAATTATCAACCTTATTAAATCTTAACCATATGAGAAATATAATAAAAAACCACAACAAGATACTCATGCACAACAACATTAGTTATGTTACCTAGCGAAACCCTTGATCAAAGGAAAAACTTTGACGAGGATGTACACACAAGATGATGTACTAATATGAATATATTTTGTTAGAGGATGGACCCTATTAGGAGTTGTAGAAGGTAGATGGACCCACTATCCAAACATCTTTAGGGGCAAGACCAATGAACCCACTGTCCAAATGATCTCTTTATTATTTCCTGTAGAATAATAGAATTGTACTATACTGCTGCTTCCTCTTTCTCTATCCTATCAAATGGACCTTTTCTCCTTCTGATCTCAATACCAAATGAGATATTTCATATCTAATAATCCCTTGGATTGCTTACTCACATTCACCAAATACTCTACTCCTTTTTGCACTTACTTCACATTCAATAAATTGATCACACTTTTAAAAAAAGGAAAACATTCCTTTATACCATATCTTCAAAATAATTTCTTGAGTTGGCCTTGAGGATTTCTCAATTAATTATGGTAAGATAATTAATTATTTTGTAATAGCAATACCACTATTAGCTCATAGACTATACAAATTCTCATACGTGAAACACTAGGGCTTGTTCACTTGCTGACATCACCATCAAACTATCTTTTGTCACTAACTATCTATGCATCTCCAAATTATATCTTTATTGCAAGATATAATGCAATCATTAGAAACTACTTCTCAGGTACTCTATATCTGTACTACTAACTATAAATTAGGCATATCTTCTATATGTCTTTGACTTACTTTACATGCATTGAACCTTATCATCAAGACACAATGTGGAACATGTCCTTACCCACACATCACCATAACATGAAACCTCTTTCTATATGACATTGATCTCTATATGTTACTCTACCAGTCTTCACATAATTACTATTATGTTGACATCAATGAGAAATAGAGTCATGAATGCAACATGTCAATACTACCACATGCTCACCAATGCTTAGGATACTCCCCTAAAGGAATACTATTATTGGCCTTTTTTGCCCCTCATTCATCCCATCACTGATATCTAATTAGAGAAACCTTAAATGTCCTTGGTTTTTTGTAGGGGGTAATATCATGCTAAATTTGGTGGATAACATTTCATGATTATCTTTTTTTGTTCTTTGTTGGGCTATTTTCTATATTTTGAGATTCAATGGCTCTTATTCTTTTTTGGGCTATGCACCCATCTTCCTAAATACATGAAATTCTTCCAAATATCATAATTTCATGTCTTCCATACACTACATCATTTCCTTAAGGCTCTGAAACCTAAAATTGTGTCACATGGTGAAGAGTCCCACTTCCTACATTATCTATGCCATGTCCATGATTTTGCATGGGTGGATAGCTTGACACATCATCCGACATGCTGTTGGTATGCATCACAATTCCCACACTTCCTCCTACTACAATGCCTCTGCAAGACTCTAAATCTTAAAATTGCATGAGATTGCACCATGTAGCAAAGGATCAATGACCCTCATGTTTTTGCAATATACTTGCTCATCATCACATAAATGTGAGATTATAGCACATATGTTGAATACTCCAAACAAGTTTTCTCTATGGGTCCATGGGTGGTAGAGTTATGTCAATGTTGATTCATCATCGTGCTAGCTCAAATTTTGTGGGTCCATGAGTGGTACATTTTTGTTGTCCATGATTGGTCCACATACTTCCACATGTCTTCATCTTGATATTTCTTATACCATGGAGTCTTTGCAGGGTTTTGAGGTCTAGAATTGCACCACATTTGGAAGGTCCAATCTCTAACTTAATTCTACCTAATATGCACATAACAAATTGATGGTAGAGAATCCACGAAGGGTTAAAGGATCACCATTTTTTTTATCAAAAATTTTATATAAGATGTTGCCACACATCTCCATTTCAAAGTCCCTTCATGTTGTAATGCTTCTTTGATGCTTCAGAATCTAGGATTGTGCCACATGGCGAAGGAGATCTACATCAATGACCATAACTTAATCTCTCATTGGAGAGATTTCCCATGGCATCTGGCCATCCATTTCAAAGAGACAACCTTCATCGATGATCAATGTTAAATTTTAGAAAACCAGATTCTGTTGGATATAATTGATTAATTGTGTATTGTCTTTAATATTACACAAATGTCATATCATTATCAATCAGTATATGTTGAGCTCACTTGGTCAGTAAAGAAAGGTTTCTATGTCTACTGAGTTTTTTTGTGGTTGCCTAATTCAAAAGGTAGTGCCTACCAAGTTCACTCGAGCATTGAAGGAAAGTATGTAGAAGATGAGTGTTAATTAAGCTAACTCAGTTAATGAAGGAAAGTTGGATGGAACCAGTACTAAAAGAGTTCACTCAATTGCCAAAATATTTTCATAAGTTTATAGTGTTAACTAAGCTTCTATCAGTTAATATAGGAAATCATTTCTGAGTTAGTTTCTATCAAGCTAGGTTGGCTAATGAAGGATTTTCTTATTTTGGCATATTAAGCTCTATTGATTTATATATTGATTCCAACCAACTAAGGTGATGAATATTAATTATTCTAAGTTGTATTTGAGCTAACTTGACAATATGAAAGATATAAGTATAAATTCAATTTGTGGTTTCAAAGTGTGAGGGTATGAAGATGTTATTGAAGATTTAATAATAAGAAGAGGAAGCAAATTTGAAGGATAAGAAAAATATCCTTGTAGAGCAGAAGAGTTATATTCAACCAGGAAGGATTGAGGACAAGCCAAAATAGAGATCTATAATCAATAATTTAGTTGAATTCAAATTAGGTCATCTCATTGTTACTCTCTAACCATTTTAATAGTGATCTAAATCTTTTAACAGAGTTGGCTTAACAGCTATTTGCAAATCCTCTAACAAAGTGGTAGTTCTATTGAATTGTCTAAAGACCTCTAACAAGGACACTCCTAATAGGGTGATTAAATCCTTTAATAGGGTCACACCTAATAGTTTGTTGTGTAACCTTTAATAGGGTTGGCTCCTAACAAGGCTCATTTTAGAAGAATGAAAATAGTAACTACTTGCAATTGGTGGTTTTTCTCAAATTGGATTTCCACATTAAATCCTTGTGTCAAATGTGCTCATGCTATTTTCTTTTATATTTTTGCAACTAAGTTAAAGCAATGGTAATTTTAGATAACATCTAAATTTTATATGTTAAGGATTTATGGATCACATTCAGTAATTACTAAGTTACAACATTTTATGTGTATTTATCGAGCTTCGGTAGTATTTAGTTTTCAGTTTGTATTTTTATTGACATCTAAGAGATTTGGGATTTATTTTAGTAGTAACTAATTCACCCCTCCCCTCTCAGTTACTCCTCTTATATTTCTAACAATTGGTATCCAAGATTTTAGTGCTTACAAAGAAGGTTTCAAGGACCTAAGCTAAAGATAAGGATGTCATACAGAAGAGAGATCCCCAAGCTAAACAAAGACAATTTTGCAGCATGGCAAGGACATAGGAGGTTACACTTGGCTACCATCAATGACTCAAGATGCAAGTATCTTGATACTAAATATAAGACTCCCATTGGAACATTATCTGTTGAAGATATTGCTGAAAAGAAGAATCATAACATCATGATGATTGATATTACATCTACTCTTAGTTATGTTAAATTTGATGAAGTCAAAGAATGCAAGATAGCTCATGAGATGTGGATAAAACTAAAAGACATATATGAAAGAGATGACAGTGTAAGAAGAGATAAGGCTGAAATTCTTAGAGGTCATTTTGATTAGTTGAAAATGAGAGAAGATGAGAACATTGCAAAATATGTGGAAAGGATGAAAGCAAGTGTAAGTGCAATCAAAGCATCTAGAGGAGACATTGAAGAGGAAATAGTTGTAAGAAAGGTACTTAGAACTCTTCTTCCTATTTATGCAATTACAGTATCTACTATTGAAGAAATGAGATGTGATCCAAATATCTTTGGATGCTCTAGTTGAAAGATTGACATCTTTTGAGTTAGATAACTTTGATAACTATGTTCCTAGTTCAAAGGTTATTGAATTTTCTTGTAAAGCTAAACTCTAACTCAAAGAAAAGGGTAAGAAATCAAAGTCGAGTCAATCAAGAAGTGAAGAAAAAGAGTTAGAAGAAAGCTCAGATACTGATCTTGAAGTTTTTGAAGCCCTACTTGAAAGAAAATATTCCAAAGGTAGAGGAAATTATAAAGGTAAAGTTCCTCTAATCTTCTTTTCCTATGAAGAAGTTGGTCACATTGCTACAAGGTGTCCAAATAAGGAAATCAAAGATGAAAAGAAAAGAAATAAGCACAAGGCAAGAAAGATTCCAAGAAATAAAAGAACTACAAAAACAAAGGTAAGAAATTTTGTTTTATAGCTAAAGATTCTGTCAACAATGAAGATGAAATGGTATATATTGCTATGAAAAATGAATCTGATGACGAAGGAGATAAGATGGCACTTATCTCTCATGTTAGCAAAAATGATTTATGGATTATTGACAGTGGTTGTTCACATCATATCACTTGAGACAAAAAAAAATTTGAGCACATGGAATATTATGATGGAGTTAGTGTGAGATTTGGAAATAATGAACCTTGTAACATAAAAGGAAAATGATGTATTTCATTGACTAAAGAACTTGTATGTGACAATGCTTATTGGGTTGAAGGACTAAAGCATAATCTACTAAGTGTGGCACAATTGAATAATATTGGATTCAAGGTAGAAATTATGAATGGATAGACCAAACTACTAGATGGAAAAGGAAATCGGGTTGGATCTAGCAAGCAAACAAAAGGTAATCTATTCTATCTTGATCTCAGTGATTGCTCATGTTTTATTGCTCAAGTAGGAGAAAGTTGGTTATGGCACAAAAGGCTATGTCATGTAAGCTTTGATAATATTGTCAAGATAATAAAACATAAAAGATTAAAATGCATTCCTAGTTGAAGAAGCCTAATATGGGTTTATGTGAGAACTGCCAAATTGATAAGATGGGTAAGACTAGTTCCAAAAGAAAAAACTACCAATTAGAAGAAATATTAAAAATTGTTCATATAGACTTATGTTGACCTATTGGAATGGAGAGTTATAGTGGAGAAAAGTTTTTTATTCTTTTTGTTGATGATTATTCTAGAATGATGATTGTAATGTATCTAAAGGAGAAATCAAAAGCTTTTCAAAAATTCAAGTGGTATCTAGCAAGAGTAGAAAAAGAAACTGGAAAAGGTTGAAATGTTTAAGATCAAATAGGGTTGGTGACTTCATCTCCAATGAATTCAATAATTTTTGCATTAAAAGAGGAATTAAAAGACAAGTATCAACCCTTGGTACAACATAACAAAATGGTATAGCTGATAGAAGAAATAGATTTGTCATAGATTGTGCAAGAACTTTGATGATTGAAAAGAATGTTACTCTCAAATGTTGGAAGGAAGCTATCAACACTATAGTTCATACCTTTAATAGAGTACAGTTGAAAAAAGTTTCAAACAAAACTCCTTATCAATTATGGTATGGCTACAAACCAAATATAAGTTACTTGAAAGTATTTGGTAGCAAATGTTATATCTCAAAAGAATATAGAAAAGAAAAATTTGATGTAAAAGGTGATGAAGGCATATTTCTAAGATACTCCTATAGAAGTAAAGCATACAAATGTTTCAATTTATCTACTCATAAAATAATAGAAAGTGCATATGTAAGAATTGATGAGTTTGCAGAAAAGAGTGAAGAAGAAAGCAACAAAGAGCTAGAGGATTATAGAAGAATTGTTTACTATGAACTTGATACCCTACTAAATCTATCTAAAATAAAGGAAGCTTCATCTCTTGAGTCCCCAAAATCTCCAACAATTATCGAGTTGCACACAATGCAACTTGAGTTATAGTCTCAAAGACCTAAGTCATAGTTAGAGACTACCAAGCTAGTTCAAACCAAGCATGATGGACCTGAGTCACAAACAAAAGGACCCGAGCTTGAAACTAAAGTTCATAATGAAGACAATGGAACTCATTCAAAGCCCAAAGAACTTGTGTTAAGAAGATATGTTAGAAGGCATTGTGCACCTAATAAGATCATTCAAGACAAACCAGATGGAACAATGACAAGAAGAAAACTAAAAGGTACATGTTTACTTGCTAAATTTGAACCTAGAAGTGTTAGAGATGTTTGAGAAAATGAGAGTTGGATTAAAGCAATGAATGAAGAGATAGAAAAAATAGAAAAGAACAAAACTTGGACTCTTTTTCCTAGACCCAAAGATAAAAATGTAATTGGTACAAAGTGGGTATTTAGAAATAAGCTGAATGAAGATGGAAAAGTTTCAAGAAACAAGGCAAGGCTAGTATGCAAAGGCTATTCTCAAGAAGAAGATATTGATTATGGTGAGACTTTTTCTCCTACAGCAAGACTAGAAGGTGTTAGAAATTTACTAGCATATGCAGCACATAAAGGATTTAAAGTATATCAAATGGATGTCAAATCTACATTCTTGATGTAGAAGTCTACATTAAACAACCAAAAGGTTTTGTAGATCCTAGCAAAAGAGACATGGTTTGCAAGTTACACAAAATATTGTATGGTCTTAAGCAAGCTCCCAGAGCTTGGTATGAAAGACTTCATAATTACTTAGTACAGACTGGCTTTTAAAGAAAAAATGATAATAGTGGTTTGTATATCAAGGAAGGACCAGACAAGAAGATTGTGTTGGTAGAAATATTTGTTGATGATACTCTATTTATAGGAATTGATGACTTGTGCAAAGCATTTTTAGAAGAAATGAGTAAAGAATTTGAGATATCCATGTTTGGTGAGATAAAATTCTTTGTTGGATTGGAGATACAATAGAACAAAAATGGTATCTACATCACCCAATCTAAGTATATCAAGGAGATACTAAAGAAGTTTAGAATGGAAGGCTCAGGACCAATTGGAACCCCTATGTCTGCTAGACATAAAATTTCTAAAAATGATGATTTAAAAGAAGTAGATCAAACCATATACATATCAATGATTGGAAAATTGTAGTATGTAGTACATATAAGGCCTGATATTGCTCTAGTAGTTGGAATAGTGGCAAGATTCTTGGAGGCAACTTGGACTTGAAAGCATTTACTAATGCTGATTGGGAAGGAATTATTGATGACAGAAAAAGCACTAGTGGTGGAGCATTATTTCTTGGTAAAAGACTAATGTCTTGGACAAGCGAGAAGCAAAATTATATATCTCAATCCACAACATAGGCATAATATGTGGCAGTAGCAGTTAATTGTTCTAATATTGTTCAATTCAAACAATTATTGGAAGGAATTAAGATAGAAATCAAGGATCCTATAGTCATATACTGTGATAACACCAGTGCAATCAATATATCAAAGAATCCAGTGATGCATACCAAAATAAAGCACATTGCAATAAAATATCACTTCTTAAGAGAATTGGTGCAAGATAAAGAAGTCAGATTGGAATATTTGAATAAAAAGAACAAATTGCAGACATATTCACCAAGCCATTAACTAAGGATGCATTTCTGTATCTAAGATGTAAGCTAAGGGTCATTCTCCTATCTGAAGCACACTAAATAAATTTTAGTGATGCATCAACAAGAGCTAAGTTGAAGTTTAGTTAGTTGGTACAAAATTGACAAGGGAATATTGCAAATGAATTAGTACTCAACGTACATTGATATTAATAGAGTTGTTGTCTTTGGCATGTATTGTCAAAGAGAGAGAAGTTTACTGTCATATCTTTGACAAATTTTTGAAACAAGAAAGGAACTAAAAGAAGGAGAAGCTTTTTGTAAGAGGGAGAAAGTTCTGTGAATGAACTTGGCAAAACTTGTTGTAGACAAAAGAAGAATCCAGTGAAAGGAAGAGCTCATACTGATAGAGGGAGCTCCAAAATTTCATTGTGCGATGAAATGTTTTGTTGCCATCAATGCCAAAGAGGGAGATTGTTGGATGTAGTTGTTTAATTGTGCATTGTCTTTAATGTTACACAAATGTCATATCATTATCGGTCAGTATATGTTGATCTCACTCAAGTAGTAAAGACAGTTTTCTGTGTGTAATAAGCATTCCTATGGTTGCCTAGTTCAGAAGGTAGTGTCTACCAAGTCCACTTATGTGTCAAAGGAAAGTATGCCGAAGATGAGTGTTAATTGAGCTCACTTAGTTAATGAAGGAAAGTTGGATGGAACTAGTGCTAACCAAGTTCACTCAGCTACCAAAGGATTTTTGCAAGTTTATAGTGTTAACTGAGCTTCTGTTCATTAACATAGGAAATCATTTCTAAGTTAGTTTCTACTGAGCTAGGTCAGCTAACAAAGGATTTTCTTATTTTGGCATATTAAGCTCTATTGATTTATCTATTGATTCCAACTGACTAAGGTGATGAATATTAATTATTCTAAGTTGTATTTGAGCCGACTGACAATATGAAAGATATAAGTATAAGGTAAAGTTGTGGTTTCAAAGTGTGCAAGTATGAAGATGTTATTGAAGATTTAATAATGAGAAGAGGGAAAAATTTTGAAGGATAAGTAGAATATCCTTATGGAACAATAAGCTATATTCAATTAGGAAGGATCAAGTACAAGTCAAAATAGAGATCTATAATCAACAATTTAGTTGCATTCAAATCAGGTCATCTCATTATTACTCTCTAACCATTGCAGCAATGATCTAAATCTCTTAATAGAGTTGGCTTAATAGCTATTTTCAAATCCTCTAACAAGGTGGCAGTTCTATCGAATTATCTAAAGACTTCTAACAAGGCCACTCCTAACAGGGTGATTAAATCCTTTAACAGGATCAAACCTAATAGTGTGTTTTTTAATCTTTAACAGGGTTGGCTCCTAATAGGGCTCACTTCAGAAGACTGAAAATAGTAACCAATTGCAATTGGTGGTTTTTCCCAAATTGGGTTTCCATGTTAAATCCTAGTGTCAAATGTGTTCATGTTATTTTCTTTTATGTGCTTGAAACTAAGTTAAAGCAATGGTAATTTTAGATAACATCTAAAGTTTATATGTTAAGGATTTACCAAGCACATTCAGTAATTATCGAGTTACAACATTTTATGTGTGTTTACTGAGCATCAATAGTATTCAATTTTTATTTTGTATGTTTACTGACATCTAAGAGATTTGGGATTTATTTTAGTAGTAATTGATTCACCCCTCCCCTCTCAATTACTCCTCTTATATTTCCAATAGATTCCACCCAAGGTCAACTCTACATGTTTCCCTCTACATGATTTTTTTCTTCCATGGCATGCCATTAGGGCTGGTTTTTTAAATGCCCAGCTACTTCTTGGGCGTTGATTGGTATGACGCCAATGCACTCCATGCCTCTTTAATGCATGAATTGATCAAATTTTTGATGATTTGATCTCTTATGACTTGGTGCACTCATTCTATCTCATCTTGTCACTTCCATAGGAAATCATACTCCATGATCAAATTCCCCTTTTGATTCCTAGTTATTTCTCTTATCTACAATCCAACCCCATGGTCATTGGAGTTTAAACTCAAGGTTGTATCTAGGTTATGGTTGCACCCTATAAAGGCAAGTTTTGTTGTTTTTCTCAGGATCTCTTTTTTTCTAGTCTTTTGTAGATTTCTCTATAAATGTTTGTTCCTCTTATTCAATAGAAATCACTATTTCTATATCCATTCTTAGCCAGTTAAATTTGTGTAATTTTTTATACCTCATTTCTTAGATGTATCTTAAAAATTTTAGCACCGTATGATTATGTTCGCTTCAATTAACTAATATGTTAAGTGAATCTATTGTATTCCTTACATGGTTATGTTATTTCTTAGCTTTTCTATGGTGTCAAGATTGAAGGAATACATATAGTGGTATGTCTTGTGAGTTCTATTAGAATTTAGTGTAGTTATTGGAAAGAAGTAGATCAAAAATCTATTTGGTGCATCACCTCTTTTTCCCCTTCAACATTTTATTTTTTTGTTTCCTCCTTCCCTTTTCCTTCCCATACTTAGTTAGGTGCATCTAGATTGTGAGGAAACCAACCTTCTTGAGCGATTCAATCTTTGATTGCGAAGTCCCATACTTTTCAAATTATGTCCATGTTACACAAGGTTGCATGATGATCACACCTCAAGTAGGGGTGCAAACTTTTGTGTCAACAACTATCAGCATTCATGCTAACAATCTTTCCCTTTGGCATTGATGGCAACATAGATGAAAAACATCTAGGTTCCAAGAACACCAAACAATACTCTATTGCTACTTCTTGTTCTCATTTTTTCAAATCCTCTTCATGAATCAAATCTAAAATCCTCTAGAACACTTCTCTGTCCTACATCTTTTAGATTGACATCATGAGTTGTTCACTAAGAAACTTCTTAGTTTCTCCTCATTCAATGGTACTCTCATAGAGGTATACCTTCTTTTTTACATGAATCTTTCTAAATATTCCTAATAACTATCTCTCCCCCATACATACTTAGGAGATTTTTTTCATGCATTCTCTCCCCCATCAACCTCAATGACAAAGGCTTCATTATGTCAATTGACTACGTCAAGTCTTCAACCAACTCAAGTGTCTAGAGAAACTATTCAATACAAACTACCAAGAGTCTTCAATGACTCTGCTCATCAAAAATACCCTCCCTATAGGAAGCATAAGCATTCAATCTAGTCAAATAATAGTGCTATGTACCACTGGACAAATGAAATCTCTACATCATCTACTCTAAAGTAGGCAGTTGCATAACCCCAAGCATACCTCTCAAGTACTCAAAGGTATCTTTAGGTAAGGGATTTGTAAAGATATCTGCAATATGATCTTTAGTACTCACATATGCCAATCTAATCATTTTTCTATTACCTTTTGTCTCAAGACATGATACTTAATAGATATATGCTTAGTCTTGGAATTAAACACAAGATTCCTAGACATACTTACTGTACTTGCATTATCACAATATATGATAATAGGTTTTTGAAAATTCTATCCTAATATCTTTCAACATCTACTTCATCCACACCAATTGATTACAATTATTTATCATTGCTACATAATCTACATCGATTGTACTCTGTGAAGTACAATCTTGTTTCTTACTCAACCAAGAAACCAATCTTCCTCCAAGAAAGAATTCTCCACCACTAGTGCTCTTTTGTTCATGCATACTACCTATCAAATCCATATCAATATAAGAACATAGAGTGAAATCACTTGATCTATCATACCATATTCCATAATCAAATGTTCCCTTCAAATATATGAGTGTCCTTTTTACTATTGCACAATGATACTCCTTAGGATCAGCTTGAAATCTAGTTGCAATCCCAACTACGTTTGCTATATCTAGTCTAGTGTGAGTTAGATATTCCAAACCTCCAATCATGAATATTTACTTCATTTTCTCAACTATATGTGTCTCATCTTTTCTAGATAACTTTTGACTAGTTATTATTGGTGTACCAATTGGCTTACAATTTTCCAATCCAAATCTCTTCAACAAATCCTTCAAATACTTCAATTATGAAATAAAAAACCATCATTGTTTTGTACAATCTACATGTAGGGCCCATTTTCTATTGCACCAAAAGCCATGACTGTTAGTGAACATGGAACACCACATAATTAACCACCTGTGGGCAGGGGAGCGCGTTGCATCACCCAACAATCTCCCCCTCGACGCGCATACCAGGTGCTTACACAGGTCGGGAAGGCACCGGGGAGATTTGAACCCATGACCAGGCCAAAACCAGGCTCTGATACCAATTGTAGGGCCCATTTGCCGTTGCACCAAAAGCCATGACTGTTAGTGAACATGGAACACCACATAATTAACCACCTGTGGGCAGGGGAGCGCGTCGCATCACCCAACACTACAAGCCTAGGAAAACTTTCATTTCTCCTATCACACTCATTTCAAACTCATTCATCATTTCTTCAGAAAACTTATCACTTGCTTCATCATCATCTCGACATATTATGTCATCAACAAATATTACTATTATCAGTAAACCATTCTCTATCTCTTTCAAAAATAAGTTACTCTCTATTGTACTTTTAGCAAATCCATGTTTTTCCAAATATTTGTCCAACCTTGCATACTAGGTTCTAGGTGCTTGCTTTAGACCATATAGAGCTTTCTAAAATATTCATACCATATCTTTTTCTTCTATTAGAGGGAAACCTTCTAATTGTTCAATGTATAATTCTTCTTTAAGTTCTCCATTTAGGAAGGCTGATTTGACATCTATTTGATACACTTTGAATTTCTTATTTGTTTCATAACCCAGGAACATTCTCATTGCTTCCATTTTGGATATATGGGCATATGTCTCCTTATAATATATTTGTTCTCACTGTGAATATCCTTTGTAAACAAGTTTGGCCTTGTTTCTTACAACTTCACCTAGCTCATTCATTTTGTTTCTGAATGCCCATTTGGTTCCAATAGCATTCTTGTCTTTCGGACTTGGAACTAATTCCCATGTTTCATTCTTCACAATCTGATCTAATTCTTCCTTCATTTCTTGAATCCAATGATCATATTTTCATGATTCACCTATACTCTTAGGCTCAACTTGAGAAATTAGATATATTTCTTCAATAACTTTGTTTCATGTCATCACTTCTTTATCTTTTCTTCTAGTTATCTTCTCTAGAGGGAAATTCATGGTCAGATTCCTATTAGAGGTAGGAGTTTCTAACTCAACTCTTACTTCTTCTCTTGGTTTAGATCTTTCCTCAACAATTTACAAATCATTTTTTACATCATTTTTAGTCTCAAAGAAAACTTCTGCATTTTGTCTAACAATTTTAATATTTCCTTCTTCTTCATCATCAGCAAGAGTTACTAAGTCCATCTCTTCAATTATTTCCTCTTTCTTAACTAATTCAAGTTCATTACCTTTATCATCACAATCATTTAACAATATTTCCATACTTGCTTTAAATTCTTCATCTTCTTCAAAAAGTGAACTCTTTCTAGTTTTTCTTACTCTCTTAGGACATCTACATGAAAAATGACCAAAATCTTTACATCTCCAACAGACAAAAATTTTCATACCTTCTAGCTCTCTTTTCATAAGAAGATCAATACCTTCCTTGATCTTCTTGTCTTCTTGAATCTAGATCTGTCTTTACTTGTGCTTCCATTGTTTTGTATACACCAAAAGGATTTTGGATCTGGAAACTCAATGCTTTGTTCTTTACACAAATCTGATAACTCACAAAGAATCTCCATCTTCTGGGTGTTGAAATTTCCTTCGTCGGACTTAGAACTAACTTTTCTAAAATTACTCACCAGCGATCTCCCAAAGTTGTTAAGCTTTCTCTTCAAGGATGTGATAGTCTACCAATATAATTGAGAGGAGGGGGGTGAGGAGGAGGGGGGCTGGTTGAATAAGTTATACAACTATTATCATAATTATCAACCTTATTAAATCTTAACCATATGAACAATATAATCAAAAACCACAACAAGATAATCATGCACAATAACACTAGATATGTTAACTAGGAAAACCCTTGATCATAGGGAAAACCCTAGTGGGGATGGTACACACAAGATGATGTACTAATATAAATAATCCTTATTAGAGGATGGATGTAGTGCCTCTCATGTTTGCAATTTGTACCTTGCCTATGTTGATTCGAGAGATACTTGATACTCTTGTTATGTACTTTGTGATGACCTGAGGGTCAAATGTTATACTTTGATTAAGTATCATAGATGTTATACTGCTATGCTATTCATTTTTTCATATTTACATGTTGATGCTATTTTGAGATGACAATAGATCTATGATGATATCTAATTATATGGGTTATTGGACATATTTTTTGATTATGTTATATGATGAATTTTATGCTATGGTTATTTAGTTTATTCTTGTTTTTTAAGCTTTATGCAAACACTAGTGGTGTATATGGATTAATTAGTTATGTAATGCATTAATTTCTTTGGCTATTATATTATATGCAATTACACTTGATCATGTGTTTCAGTGTGCAAGAATTATATCCCTGGTAGTGGCCTATGGAGTTAGTGATTCAATTGTTCATATTATACCAATGTCATCCCTATATGGTCGACATATCCTTATTTTAATTGTTTAAATTAAAACCTTTCAATGATTAGTAAATCCAAACTCATATGTATTATGTGACTAAACCAGTGAGTGTGTCTGTGCATTTAGAGGTTCGCATTGTCGTGAAAGTTGTTTAGTGATTTCTATGATTTTTGGGTTTTCAGACTTTAATTCTTTTCAGATTTGATTTCTAGCATCTTTTCCTTAGGTGAATTCCCATTATAGAGAAAAACCTATTTTTGTTTGGGTCAATACGAAGTGAAGCTACTCTAGTCGGCTATTTGCCCTAATTGACTATTCACTTGAAAAGTGAATAAGTATTGAAGAAGTGATTTTATTATGGACTTCTCACTTTTTGAAATAGAAATTGGAGAGCTCTTTTGAGAATGCTCTTCTAAAGGATTTGATTTCTACTCATTCTTGGAGCTGTGAGCATGGGTTTTTCATGAGACCAGACTTGTTGGATCTAGCTCAAGGAGCTCTTGCTTTGCCATCACTTTCAACAGTTTTGGCAGTATATTTATTTTATTCTACAGGTTTCAGTTTTTTCCCTTTTTGCTATCAAGTAGGGTCTTCCCATTTTATTTTTTTCCTCGGTTTCAGCTTCTATTTCTTGTAGTAGTATGTTAGAAGGCTGAGAACTAGTGTTCCCCTCCATTTATGTTTGCTATGAACATTTTCTCTATTTTTGAGATGGGGATTTCGGGATTTGAGCCATTATGCTAGTCATTTTTGCATACGGTGTCCAAACTCATTTATTATTGAATTTTTGGGGGTTTTGTACCCAAAGATCAAATGGATTTTAATTTCAAAATTTTCTAGTTTTTGGACATTTTTACCTCATTTTCTGTGCCGCCCTATTTTCTCAGGTTTTCTTAGCATTGGTTGGGTTGTGGACTTGGATTATCTATTTTGATGTTGCTTGGACCTTTATTGCACTTTTATGTTGCATTGGGATATGTGTGCATCTGTCCTCCTGAGTCTATTTTTCTAGTTTTTGGAGGTTTTTACCTCATTTTGTGTGCCGCCCTATTTTCTCAGGTTTTCTCAGCATGAGTTGGGTTGTGGACCTGGATTATCTATTTGGATCTTGGTTGGACCTTTATTGCACTTGTATGTTGCATTGGGATATGTGTGCATTTGTCCTCCTGAGTCTATTTTTGGTTGAGTTTTCTGCTTGTGTTCTCATCCAGTCCTTGTGTTATGATCATCATGATAGTGGTACACCACACATGAGTATGTACATGTACATTTGTTAGGTGACTTGTGAGGCCCAATCTTTTGTGGTATTTTCAAAAGTTGTGATCATTGGGGTTAGGTTGGGAATTTGCATGCCTACAGGCACTAATTGTTGGATGAGCATGGGTAGGGTAGGGTAGGATGTGGAGGGGGCTTCTACCTCGTAGCCTAGTGATCATTGTGCCTAGATGGTTGGCGAAGGAAGCTTTTAATTAAGTGATAACTAAATAAAATATTAGGTGGTAATAAAACTTAAGATAATAAGAGATGTGGTGTGCTAGAGCCTTCCATTGAGAAGTTGAATCTACACAAGTCCAAGCTTGGGATTTTGGATGCCAAGTGACTCTCCATGATGTCAGCCCCTACTTAGTAGCCCATCAAGTTGTCTAACTAGGACCTATAGTTTATGCATTGTCTATGTCTTGGATTCAATCATCATACTACCTAGCATGAGTGTTAGCCATGGATGTTTATTTTGCATGTGTTTGTGGTTGGATCATTATCTCCATCAACATGGCAAGTGTGCACCTATGGGTGCCACATGGTTGGAAGGCATAGCTACCTTCACCACTGCTAGGGACCAGTGTATAGAGACAGTCTATTGTTCTAGTGTGACTATTGTTGGATGTCTTCACTTGGTACTTCAAGTTCTAGAGTATGCTTTCTTGTGATTTATGCTTTGATTGGAATGCTTTTATATCATGTTTAGATGATATTAGTTACTATCACATTTCCTTGTTATGTTGTTTAGCATGTGATAGGTGATGTTATCTACTTGTAGGATTATCTTATGATTTACTTCTAGCATGTTAGATTTTCTTATGATTATGTTGTAGCATGTGTTAGGACTGACATCCCTATTATGATAGTACCAATGATCTGATTAGTGGCTTGGGATGTTACATGTGGGGGATGGCTAGGGCCTACGATGGTTTTATGATGCCATTGACAATTGGGAGGAACCATGTAGTTGGTCTAGTTATTTTGCTCATTATGTTTAAATGTGATGTTGCTTTTAGTACATTGTGATGTTTCCCTTCTGTTCTTTTCCTTCACTTATGATTGGATGGTTAGATGTTATTTCTAGCTTTCTATCTTTCAGATATGGTTCGAGTGTTTGTGTCTCAAAATGTGTATCCAGTACTCCCTAGTGTGGAGGAAATTCGTTACTTAGTTTTCTTAGCTTCCTTCTCTATTTTTTGCCTTTTGTTCTTGCACACTAATTTGGGTTCTTGCGCGAGATTGCACTTTCTCACATGAGGATGTAAGTCTTCATGTAGCATGTTGGGTTTCTCAACGTGGCTTGGCACTTCCTCATGTGAAACCCTACACCAGTCTTGTGGTGTCTTGGTGGTATGACCAAGAACTTCCTCATGCAAAAATGCACTTCCTTGCATGAAAATGCACTTCTTCACGTGGCATGTGGCACATCTTTAGGAAAGAATTTGGCACTCTATTTGCTTTGTGTGAAAAATAGGGGCTATCTAGGCTTGTTAGGGAAAAGTTTGGAAATTGGTTTTGGACACCCTTTTAGGTTTTACACCTTCCTAGTTCAAAAAAAATTTCTTAAGGGGTTTGAAATATATCATTCTAGACCTCTACGAGCTAAGATAAAGATTCTAGGAAATTTTAGGGCTTCAAAAATTTAGATTTAGCCAAATTTCAGTGCTTTAGGATTTCAGACTTAGCTAATTTTCAAGAGTTAGCTTTTGTCTTTCAGCTTGGTTGATCTCTTATGTTTTCTTGTTTATGTTTTAGTCAGTGGTGACACTTGGAGATCTTTGGTGGTTGGTTGTTGGTTAGTCTTCCGTTGCAATCTTTATGATCCATGTATGATGGTTGTCTTGTGCTTTCATACTTGTTAGAAAAAAAATATTATCTCATCTTATATTTAACCTTGTTCCAAGGATCTTTAGGCAGGGCATTACAATGGAACCTATTAGGAGTCTATAAAAACATTAAGTACATATCAGTCTTTGTTAGGAGTTGTAGAAGGCGGATGGACCCACTATCCAAATAGCTTCAGGGGACAGATCAATGAACTTAGTGTCTAAATGATATATGTATTATCCCTTGCAGAATAATAGAATTGTATTGTACTGCTCCTTCCTCTTTTTCTATCATATAAATTGGACCTTTGCTCCTTTTGATCTCAATACAATATCACAAAAATTGCATCCAATAATCCCTTGGCTCACTTAATTGCATTCACTAAATACTCTGCTCCTTTTTAAACTTACTTCACATTCAATACATTGATCAAACTTTTACAAACAAGGAAAACATCTTTCCTTTATACTATATCTTCAAAATAATTCCCTAAGTCGGCCTCAAGGCTTTCACAATTAATTATAATAAGCTAATTAATTATTTTGTAATAGCAATAACACTGTCAACTAATAGTCTATAAAAATTCTCACACCTATCATACTAGGGCTTACACACTTGCTCATGTCACCATCATATTGTCTTGTGCCACTGACTTTATGTACATCTCTAGATTATGTCTCTATTAGAAGATATAATGCAATCATCAGAAAATGCTTCTCAGGCACTTTGTCTCTATACTACTAATTTTAAATTAGGTATATCTTTCATACATCCTTGACTTACTTTACACACATTGAACCTTATCATCAAGACATAGTGTGGAACATGTACTTATCCACGCATCACTAGAACATTAAATCTATTTCAGTACAACCTTGATCTTTATTTGCTACTCTACCAGCCTTCACAAAATTACTGCTATGTTGATATTAATGACAACATAGTCATGAATGCAACATGTCAATACTACCACATGCTCACCAATGCTTAACATACTCCCCCAAAGTAGTACCATCATCATTCATGCTAACAAGATCAAGTGATTTCACTTTGTGTGCTCATACTAATGCAGACTGGGCATGTAATATGGATGATAGAAAAAACACTAATGGTGGAGCATTTTCCTTAGAGGAAGATTGGTTTCTTGATTGAGAAAGAAATGGGATTGTATTTCATAAAGTATAGATGAAGCAGAGCATCTAGCAGTAGCAAACAATTGTAAACATATCATGTGGATGAAGCAGATGTTGAAAGATATTGGGATGGAATTTTTAGATCCTATTATCATACATTGTGATAACAAAAGTATAATGAGTGTGTTTAAGAATCATGTATTGCATTCTAAAACTAAGCATATATCTATTTAGTATCATGTTTTGTGAGAGAAAGTTGTAGAGAAAGAAATCAAATTAGAGTATTTAAGTCCTAAATAGAAGATTAGATATATCATTATGAAGCCCTTTCTTGAAGATACATTTGAGTATGTGTGAGGTATGCTTGGGGTTATGCCCCTGCCTACGATTGAGTAGATGATGTAAAGATTGCATGAGTCTAATGGTACGAAGCACTATTGTTTGACTGGACTAAATGTTTTTGCTTCATGTATGGGGGAGTATCTCAAATGATCAGAGTCATCTAGGACTCTTGGTAGTTGGTTTAGAACAATGTCTTTGGACACTTAAGATGATTGAAGATTTGGAGTATATGATTGACATAATGAAGCCTTTATCATTAATGTCAATAAGGGAGAGATTGTATGAAAAATATCTCCTATGAATGAGGAGAGAGAAGTACCATGAATGGGAGAGAAGATCCTATAATGGGGGAGAAGAGATGTAGATAGAGCAGTGTTCCAAAAGATTTCAGATTTGATTGATGAAGAGGATTTCAAAAGAAGAAGCAACAATAGGAGAGTTTGGTTTGGTATTCTTGCAACTTAGATGTTATTCATCTATGTTGCCATCAATGTCAAAGGGAGAGATTGTTAGCATGAATTTGCATAGTATTCCTTTGGGGGAGTATCCTAAGCATTGTAGAGATTATTTATGATTGACATGTTGCATTCATGACAGTCTTTGTCATTGATGTCAACATAGTATGGTTTCATTGAAGACTAGTAAAATGGCATATAGAGAATGAGGTTATACAAATGGATTATTGATGATCAGGTCAAGCACGGTTATAGATATGTTCTACATTATGTCGTAATGACATGGTTAAGTATGCATTAAGAAAGATGAAGATATGCAGAAGATATTGTTGATTTATAGAGAACAATTTTCATATAGAGTAACTAAAAATAGATTATGATGTTTGGATTTTATCTCCTAACAAATGTGGAATCATGATTCATGCAGTTAGATAGTGATAGTAGATAGTCTGATGATGATATCAATGTGTGTGCAAGGTTTGAGGTCACATGTGTGAGAAGTTGTAAAGACTGTGAGCTAATAGTGTTGTGTAATTGTAAAATAATTAATTATCTTAATGTGGTAATATTATGATTAAGTGAGAAAGCCTCAAGGCCAACTAAAGGAATTTTTTTGAGGACATGTTATAAAGGAAGATTATTATCCTTCTGGTAATGTTTGAATGTGATATGCATGAAGTGTGAAGTGTGCGAAAAAGACAAGAATATTTGGTAAATTTAAGTAAGCGATCTAAGGGATTATTGAATGTGAAGTTGGTGATTTGTTATTGAGATCAAAAGAAGAGGAAGTTTGGCTAACAAAAAAGAGGAATTACAAGTACAATTTATTCTATTATTCTACAAGGAATAATACAAAGATCAATTGGACAATGATTTTAGTGATCTTACCCATGAAGCTGTTTGGATAGTGGGTCCATTTGGCTTCTACAACTCCTAACCAAATTGAAATCTCCTAATAGGGATTCCAAGTCTCCTAATAGGGACTGATATACATATTGAATGTATTTCATTGGCTCCTAATAGAGTCCATTCTCTAACAAGGAATATTTATATTAGTACATCATTTTGTGGGTACCATCCCCACTAGGGTTTTCCCTCTGATCAAGGGTTTATGTAGTTAACATATCTAGTGTACCTAACTCTGGAAGGGAGGTATGGTGGTTGTTATTACTATCACTTCCCTCTCCTAAACCATTTTTGCCACTACAACTTTATTTCCATTATGTTGCATGATTTAGTGGATACAGTTATTGATGTTAAAGAAAAAATGAGGAAAGGTGTTAATTTTACCATTCTGCACCAAGGGTTGATGTTTCAATTGTATCAATTTCACCTAACTTTGGTCCCCCCCCAAGATTGTTGAGATTGATATTCCTAGCCATCCCAACCCCCAGCCCCAATAGGTCCCCCTTAAGATCATGGGTCCTAGAGCCCCTACCCCACAGCCTTCACCTAGTGGGTCCCCAGTTGAGTTGAAGCCCACCCCCTCGGGTAAAAAGGGGAAGTTGGATAAAGGGAAAGAGAAGAAACTAGAGGATTTGGAGGATGGGGGGAGAGGTGGTAGGAGGAGGTCAAGGAGGATTATGAAATCCAATGCTAAAAGGAAACTAAGATTTGGGACCTTGTAGGAGGAGTCAGATTCAGAGGACATGGATCATCTTAAACAAAGGATGAAAGAGAAGGCTTCAATTTTGGAGAGGGGAACATGGAGGAGGAAGTGAAGGTTTATGATTCCTCATAGTTTGGCTCGGGAGGTGGGATTAAAGAGAAGGAAATGACGCATGTTTCAGTCACCATTGGGCTGGGGTGTGTGGACTTAACTTGGGACCAACTCCCAAATATTGTGGATAGAGTACCCTCCCCTATAATGATATCCTCTCCTATTAGGATTTCTTCCAAGGATAATGCTAACCCCCCAATTGTGTAGGATGGTATTAAGGTGCATGTGGATGCCCATCTTTGTGATAGGTAGGAGGTCACCATGGAGATCAAGAAGATAACTAGCAATAATGTGTGGGAAAGAATCCATGCTCTGGAAGAAAGAATGTGCCTCTTGACAAAATTTGTTGTCAAGGTGACACATGCAACTGCAACCACGCTACACCTGCTTAAAGACTAGGAGGGTGATTTGACTAAGGAGAACTCCAAAATGTTGTTTGACTTCCTCACAGAAGATTGGGCTAATATCCTCCTAGGGAGGAAGGAGCCCAAGAAGCCTCAAGGGCTCTCTCCTTTTGGTTTTTCATGTTGTTTTTCTACTAGTTGTTGAACTTGGCTAGGTTTAAGGCGGTTATGCCTTTTTTTTAATATTTCCTTAGCTTTTTTAGTTCTAGTACAGGCAGTATTTACATTATGCCTGATGAAACTCTTTTAGTTAAGTTCTTGAACAATGTTTTTGTGTTTTAAGTGGTAGGGAGTTATTTTGGATGGTGGTACTTTGTTGGTGGTTCACCAATTTGACTATTTAATGGGCCAGCCTCCTAGTTTTTT
The DNA here is from genome assembly GCA_028749045.1 of Cupressus sempervirens. NCBI lineage: Eukaryota > Viridiplantae > Streptophyta > Pinopsida > Cupressales > Cupressaceae > Cupressus > Cupressus sempervirens. The sequence continues at coordinate 879,255,288 of CM053786.1, forward strand.
CTTGCTTCTAACTCAAAAACATATTTGGTGTTATTGTACATGAGTATCTTGTTATGGTTGTTGATTATATTGCTCACATGCTTAAAGGGTAATGAGGTTGATAAGTGTTTTAACAATTGTATAATTGATTTACCCCCCCCTTCCCCCCCATCTTAGTTATATTGGTAGACTTTACTTTCTAACAATAACAACCTGTATTTTTCCTTTTAATTCATAACATAGAAAACAACAAGAAAATTATCTCTAAGGAAAAAAATAAAGTGTAAGAGCATTTATAGAATTGACAACTTGAAGTTTTTAGAGAATTATGATCAGGGCTTTGAAATGGGTGGTGACATGGACATTGAGCCATCTAGGATTGAAGATTATGCTAGAATGTCATATCCCCTTTTCAAATAATTAAAAATAATAATCTTTTTCTAAGGCAGGCAAACCCAAAAAGGTGAAGTTTCGAAAAAAGGGGATGATCTTTGGAAGCTAATGGACTAATAAATGAAAATTATTATTAAAATATGTTTTATTAACCCCTCTTGGATGTGAGTTAGGGTTATGCCCTCTTTTAAAGAGTTTGGAGGCATTTTGGGCTCATGCCAGAACTTGATTTTTGCTCATTCTTTGTTATTCTTCAGAGGTTGCCAAACCTGTGGAGAAGGAGACCGAAGAACGGGAGTTTGCAGGTTTCCAGGGAGACCCAAGAATAGGAGTTTGTAGGTTTCTAGGAAGGCTAAGGATGGGAGTTTGAAGCCATTCCATGTGCATGCTCATACAGAGTTTGCCTTTGTGCTGAACAATGCAGATTTGTGGGTTTTCGGGTGTGTTTTTTGTATGAGTTTGGTGTTTTCAGTTGAGTATTTCATATCAGTTTGGGTTGCTGCTGTATTTTAGACTTTAAGATGTTAAATAGAGCTAAATATATGTATTGGGACATGATTAAACTTCTGAGATAGATTATTAGTGTTTTTGTGGTGTTTTTGGGCATTTCTGTGTTAATTTCGGGAGCCTGATGAGCATAATTTTTGTCCTCCATTTGTGAACTATTTTGTAAAGGCTATACAAATCTGGAAATGTCATTTTGTAGGCTGTTATGCTGCTGAAATTTCTGTAAAAATTTCCATTTTCAGATTTATTAATAATTTGTGAAGTTGTGAAGCTTTTGGCACTATTTCAGTCATACCCGATTTGGGTTTTATTGAGAAATTGGTGGATCTTTGTGATATTAGTTGTTTGATCTTGAAAATCTGATTAGGGGCATGAAATATCATAAAAAATCAGTAAAGGGACATTTTAGTGGTATCAGAGCTATGATCTTGCCAGCCTAAGGGTTTGTAGAAGTTTGCATGTCAGTTTTGACAACTACCCAGATCTTGCATCTCAGTTTTGACAACTACCCAGATCTTGCATGTCAGTTTTGAAAACTACCCAGATTTTGCATGTTAGTTTTGACACTACTCAGATCTTGCATGTCAATTTTGACAACTACTCAGATCTTGCATGTCACTTTTGACAACTACCCAGATCTTGCATGTCAGTTTTGACAAATACCCAGATCTTGCATGTCAGTTTTGATAACTACCCAGATCTTGCATGTCATAATTTATGATTGCATGTTGCTTCTAATCAGCTGCATGTCAAAATTTATTGTTGCATGCTACTTCTAATCATTTGCATGTTAGTTCTTGGTGAATTTGGTGGTTGCATGTTGCTTCTAATCAGTTGCATGTCAAAATTTATGGTTGCATGCTACTTCTAATCATTTGCATGTTAGTTCTTGGTGTTTGAAGAAGTTATATCCTATTGGGGTTACACTCTACTTTATCCAGAGTGGACAGGTATAGTACAGAGTCTCAGAGGACACGATCTTGGATAATTGATATCTAGAGTCAAAACAGTAGAAAGGATGGTTATTTAGACATTCGAGATAAACTTATGAAAATAAGCCATGACATGTCTGAACAGTTGGTTGAGCACCACTGTATGATGAATGACATGTTGTCTGACCCAGCTAAGGTGGATAAGTTGATTGGATTTCTATTTGGAAAATTTTCTCACAGGGCAGATGACACAATCACCAAGAACTTGCATGAGGAGTTTGAGAAACTAGCTTATAGCTAGGCAAAGGTCTCAAATTCTACTCTGCCACAGGAGGTAGTGGGTTTAGATGATGATTATGAGGATGTTGTTGTGCATGATGGTGAGATACCTGGTAGAGATGAGCAGACATTGAGCATTCATGACTTTGCTGAGAAAGAGTACTAGGCACAGTTAGATGCTTCATCACATGAGGTTGAGGTAGGTAGTACTTCACATGATTTGTTTAGCCAGCTGAAGGTGAACAAAGATAGTATTGTGATTTCATTATCTCATCATGACAAGATGCGGGATATGATAGAGGATCACATTCAGATGATTCAGTTACAGGGTAGACATAAGGGAGTTCAGGAAAAGTCTCCTTGTGTTGACTTACAAGCGATTAGGGAAGGAATGAGAACGATGAAGTTGAGTTATTTACATCTTCTATCAGATCATGACCATCTTCTTAGCCTTGTCGGAGACTATTCAGATGCCTTGAGGAGGAAGGAGGAGGAAGTTGACAGGCTTTCTCACGAGCTTGAGGATACTTGAGCTTCTTTGGTGAATACTCCATTGGCATTACAAGACTGGGAGAGACATGGGGATAAGCATGGCATGGAATTGAGTTTAGTTTCATCTTGCACTCCTAATACTCAGCTTTCTACGAATGGTAGATCATATGTGGACATTGATAATGTTGTGAGTTCATCTTGCATTCACATCCAGGATATAGGGATAATGTCAGACAGGTATGTGGAATTAGTTGGTATTGGTCATATTACTCAGGTGAGGATTTTGCTTGAGTTACCAGCTGATTATAGTTTATGGATATGGACTCGAGATTGTTATATTGGCATTTGGGATTCAGTTGACTGGAAATCTTTAACACTTTTTGGTAGCAGTGATTGTTTGGGTGCTATCATGGATTTGATTAGTAGATCGCACAGTGTTGTCTTTTCTTGTGCCAGGAGCTTATCCGATGTTGGTATTAGTTTTTATACACCGGTGTTGGGCTTTGTTCATATATCCAGTCGACCATACTTGCTGGAATGTGTTGATAATATTTCATATTTGGCAGTGTGTACAGATGAGTCCTAGGATCATATTGGCATTGATGACATCCAGGAGGATGCAGTGGGTAGTTTTGAAGACTTAGTTTCCTTGGGTACAGAGGAGTTGGACAATAGTGCTAATGTTTTTGATACTTTGTATGTTGATATGAGCTTTAGATTTGATTCACAGGATATGGATGGTAATACTCTAGAGACTAGTAACTTTGAGGATACTCCTTTAGACAGTGCATCAGAGGAGGTTTGTAGGAGACAGTCAAGCCAATGCCATCATGTGTCTAATCAGTTGAGAGTTAGTGACCGAGACATTGTTGTCACTTGCCAGCATTTCGATGTTTCTCGTCAGTTGTTAGCAGTTTATGGATGGGGTTCTCCTACTAGTGATGAGCAGGAAGGTAGTTATCTTTCCTTGATAGAGATCCACTCTTTATGGGAGGCTATTCGGATTTTGAGACATAATTATATGCAGTTGGTAGCCGACAGAGATTATCTTATGGAGTGGGGTAGTACAACATATGATGCATTGTTGGCCAAGGAAGATGAGGTGAGTGAGCTTACTGAGCAGCTTGAGGTGATTTTTGAGATTCTTGAGAGTACACAATTGGCTTTCAAGGAGTCACAGTTTCATTTGGCTAAGGTGACCATGGAGTTAGAGCAGCTACAGTCTTTACTTGATTCTATACAATCACAAGCTGTGGTGTTTGGTGATCCGAGGATGTCCATGGCCAAGATTGTCAGAGACAGTGGAGATGAGGATGCATCCATCCTTGATACTAACATTGGCATATCAGGTTCATTCCCACTAGAGTCAGGTTCAATTGAGTTGGGTGTTGTAGTAGATTTTTGTATGCCTAACATGGTGGTGGCCTCTACTACTGATGGCATAGAGACTAGAGATGTATCAAAGATCATGTGTGATGTTGGTGAGTCGGCAGTTGGCATGGTTCCTGCTAGTAATACTACTCCCTTGGTGATATCTTTGGAGGTAGTAGTCAGTTCCAACATGGTTAATGATCAATTGCAGTTAGTTTCATCTGGATTATAGTCTGAGCCACTGACTGAGATTGGCGCATTCTATCGGCATTACACTGCGAGGTACGCTCATCAAATTACTTTTGATGACCATGTTGATGAGATGATGATACAAAGATGTACTTTGGTTCCTAGTGCTTGTCATCAGTTATGGGATAGTTTGATGTCTCGGGATGAGAGTTGTGATGGGCATGACATGGTGATAGGTTCTGCAGTTGATAGCTTGATAATACATGACTTAGAGCAGGAGTTTGGGAGTGATGCTTCAGCAGTTGTTGTTACTGATTCTACTCCTTTGGCTATGACATCTCCTAGCTTAGCTGGTAGTCAGTCACAGTGGGCTATATCACTTGTTCATGGAAAATTTGGTTTGGGTTCCATTTCTTACTCTTTATCTTGTAATGTCTTTTCACCATCAGCAGTGCATGGCAGTTATGGTTATGAGATAGTGGTTGGTGATTTGTAGAGTTGTGTTGACTGCAGGAGTTGTACAGTGTGTTGATTCTGCATACTTGGTACAGTTTCATTCGAGAGCATTCACCATTGTTGCAAAATTGGATTGTACATTCCATATAGGCCAGTGGGATGCGTTGATGGTATTTACTGTGTTGGTAGTTTGATTTGTCCACTTTACTTGGGTTTTGATGTTCTAAGTGTTTGTGTCTCATGGGTTTCTGACTGTGGCAGTGGTGATCTTGGAGTTGGGTTGAGCTGTAATTGTCAGTTTGATTATGGATTCCTCTTGGTCATATTGCAGAGGATATTGCAGGAGCCTGTGTTAATTGGTAGTAGTATAGTTCATGACTACATTTGGGATCCCGGTGGATTGATTGGTTTATTGTTCAACCATTTCTTGAGGACAAGCAATATTTGAGAGGGGAGGACTTTTCATGTCCCCTTTTCAAATAATTAAAAATAATAATCTTTTTCTAAGGCAGGCAAATCCAAAAAGGTGAAGTTTCGGAAAAAGGGGATGATCTTTGGAAGATAATGGACTAATAAATGAAAATTATTATTAAAATATGTTTTATTAACCCCTCTTGGATGTGAGTTAGGGTTATGCCCTCTTTTAAGGAGTTTGGAGGCATTTTGGGCTCATGCCAGAACTTGATTTTTGCTCATTCTTTGTTATTCTTCAGAGGCTGCCAAACCTGTGGAGAAGGAGACCCAAGAACGGGAGTTTGCAGGTTTCCAGGGAGACCCAAAAATAGGAGTTTGCAGGTTTCCAGGAAGGCTAAGGACGGGATTTTTAAGCCATTCCATGTGCATGCTCATACAGTGTTTGCCTTTGTGTTGAACAGTGTAGATTTGTGGGTTTTCGGGTGTGTTTTTTGTATGAGTTTGGTGTTTTCAGTTGAGTATTTCATATCAGTTTGGGTTTCTGCTATATTTCAGACTTTAAGATGTTAAAATAGAGCTAAATATATGTATTGGGATGTGATTAAACTTTTGAGATAGATTATTAGTGTTTTTGTGGTGTTTTCGGGCATTTCTGTGTTAATTTCGGGAGCCCGATGAGCATAGTTTTTGTTCTACATTTGTGAACTATTGTGTAAAGGCTATACAAATATAGAAATGTCATTTTTTAGGCTGTTATGCTGCTGAAATTTCTATAAAAATGTCCATTTTCAGATTTATTAATAATTTGTGAAGTTGTGAATCTTTTGGCACTATTTCGGTCATACCCGATTTGGGTTTTATTGAGAAATTGGTGGATCTTTGTAATATTGGTTGTTTGATTTTAAAGATCTGATTTGAGGCTTGAAATATCATGAAAAATTAGAAAAGGGACATTTCATAGAAAACCCTACACCTGGATGGCTTTGTATGAGAGAGGCCCAATTCCTTTTATGGAAGCCATGGAAGGATATGATGGTAATGTTTCATCACGGTTCATTCATTCCTAGATGGATAGACATGACACTATTAATGGAATTTCCTTCCATGTGAATGAGGAAGTCATCGCTATGGCTATTGGCCTACCTATGGATGGTCAAAAGTGGCAGAAGGTTATGAAGGTCACATATGAAATGAGCTTGAATAGGTTTTTTAAAAAGTTGAAGAACTTGTGGGATTTAGAGGTGGGTTTAATTGTGAAGACCTCCCATCCCGACGGAATGGGGTATGTTTTTTGTTCTTATGAAGCATTTGATCCTGGAAGGTAGATTTGGCATTTGTCACTATTACCATTTCCCAATACTGAATCATTTTAGGCATCATGATGAAGTTTCGATTCTGCTCTTTCTTTTGCATGATTTTGAAGCTATTGTTGCCGAGGTTAAGGGTAGATGAAAAAAAGGAAAACGTTGTAATATTTTACATCATGGTCTTATCCTTTGCCTCTATAATTTTCACTTGGCCCTTTCTCCACCTCATTGTGTTGTCTTAGAGAATAACTAGGCCCCACCAAATCTTGTGGGAAATTGCGGGGGTTGTTCTACGACCCCCATTCCCAAGCCTTCCCCTTCTTCCACCCCTTCTAGGAACTAAAAAGAATTATAAGACTTCAGATGGGACCTAAAAAAAAGCCAAATTTGGAAGACTGAGGAAATTGACCTTGTTGACTCTGAGGATGATAATTATTGGGCTCAAAGGAGATTAGGGAGATTGACTAAAAGTAGGGCTAGAATGAAATAAAATGCCTATAGAAATTTGAAAAGTAATGATGAAACAAAGTCAGAAGCTAGTGAGAAGGAGGAGAGAATGAGAAAAAATAATTAGGAAGGAGGACAAAGATGTGGGAGAAGGGATGAAGGATAATAATGTTGCTTCAAAGGAGGTAAAAATAAAGAAAAAGAAGAAAGTTAGTTAGCATACGACTCATGTGTCTGCTAGCTTTACTATGAATAAAGTGGAGTTCACCTCCAATACTAACCCTTCCTCGGAGAAAGCTAAGGATACCTCGCAAATGATGACTACCTCCCTAGTGAGGTTAGAGAAAATACTAACTCTTTCCCACATATTGAATATACTAATACAAAACTATGGAGTCATTAAAACAAATAATGACTTTTAATTAACAAAATATAATACAAAAATAATTGAAACACAAATTCTATTACATAATAATCATGATGAATTAAAATAGATGAAATTAAAACCTTTTAAAGAATGAAACCACCTAAACCCACATAAATATATACATTGTTTACACATAATCTTCAATGTTAATTGTCTGTCTTTCAAATTCTACTTTGAAAGTTTGACCTTCTCCAACAAGGCAATCCAAATCCTACACAACTTCAAAGACTACTTGTGGAGCTAATCTTCCCTATTAAATAAAAAGTAAGAGTGGGCATTGAAATTGGGTAACTTGAAAGGTCATACTCTAATCCAACACCTTCCTTGCCATCATGCCACGTGCCCACAAATCTTTTATACACTTCTTTGTGATTTTGTCATTTTCTTCCGACTTATATCTACAAAATCCATTTGCATTAGGACTTTTTCAAATCATTGATTATTAGAGGGACCTTAAAAAACAAAAACATCTCCATCTTATCTCTGTCTTTGTTGACGTTGAGGAATATCATAACAAGTGGCACTTCCTCACTAGATCTCCTCCATTAAAAAACACACTAGCAAGTGGTATTTAAATAAGGGATAGCTCAAGCAAAAAAGTGGAATAAAAAATGAGAGGATTACATTTATTCACGTGGGCTCAATTTGTGTCACTGACTTTATGTACATCTCTAGATTATGTCTCTATTAGAAGATATAATGCAATCATCAGAAAATGCTTCTCAGGCACTTTGTCTCTATACTACTAATTGTAAATTAGGTATATCTTTCATACATCCTTGACTTACTTTACACACATTGAACCTTATCATCAAGACATAGTGTGGAACATGTCCTTATCCACGCATCACTAGAACTTTAAATCTATTTCAGTACAACCTTGATCTTTACATGCTACTCTACTAGCCTTCACAAAATTACTGCTATGTTGACATTAATGACAACATAGTCATGAATGAAACATGTCAATACTACCACATGCTCACCAATGCTTAGCATACTCCTCCAAAGCAATACCATCATCATTCATGCTAACAAGATCAAGTGATTTCACTTTGTGTGCTCATACTAATGTGGATTGGGCATGTAATATGGATGATAGAAAAAACACTAATGGTGGAGCATTTTTCCTTAGAGGAAGATTGGTTTCTTGATTGAGAAAGAAATGGGATTGTATTTCATAAAGTACAGATGAAGCAGAGCATCTAACAGTAGCAAACAATTGTAAAAATATCATGTGGATGAAGGAGATGTTGAAAGATATTGGGATGCAATTTTCAGATCCTATTATCATACGTTGTGATAACAAAAGTATAATGAGTATGTTTAAGAATAATGTATTTCATTCTAAGACTAAGCATATATCTATTTGGTATCATGTTTTGTGAGAGAAAGTTGTAGAGCAAGAAATCAAATTAGAGTATGTAAGTACTAAAGAGAAGATTAGATATATCATTATGAAGCCCTTTCTTGAAGATACATTTGAGTATGTGTGAGGTATGCTTGGGGTTATGCCCCTGCCTACTACTGAGTAGATGATGCAAAGATTGCATGAGTCTAATGGTACGAAGCACTATTGTTTGACTAGACTAAATGTTGTTGCTTCATGTATGGGGGAGTATCTCAAATGAGCAGAGTCATCTAGGACTCTTGGTAGTTGGTTTAGAACAATGTCTTTGGACACTTAAGATGATTGAATATTTGGAGTATATGATTGACATAATGAAGCCTTTATCATTGATGTCAATAAGGGAGAGATTGTATGAAAAATATCTCCTATGAATGAGGAGAGAGAAGTACCATGAATGGGGGAGAAGATCCTATAATGGGGGAGAAGAGATGTAGATAGAGCAGTGTTCCAAAAGATTTTATATTTTATTGATGAAGATGATTTGAAAAGAAGAAGCAACAATAGGAGAGTTTGGTTTGGTATTCTTGGAACTTAGATGTTATTCATCTATGTTGCCATCAATATCAAAGGGAGAGATTGTTAGCATGAATTCTCATAGTATTCCTTTGGGGGAGTATCCTAAGCATTGTAGAGATTATTTATGATTGACATGTTGCATTCATGACAGTCTTTGTCATTGATGTCAACATAGTATGGTTTCATTGAAGACTAGTAAAATAGCATATAGAGAATAAGGTTATAGAAATGGATTATTGATGATCAGGTCAAGCACAGTTATAGATATGTTCTACACTATGTCGTAATGACATGGTTAAGTATGCATTAAGAAAGATGAAGATATGCAGAAGATATTGTTGATTTATAGAGAACAATTTGCATATAGAGTAACTAAAAATAGTTTATGATGTTTGGATTTTATCTCCTAACAAAGGTGGAATCATGATTCATGCAGTTAGATAGTGATAGTAGATAGTCTGATGATGATATCAATGTGTGTGCAAGGTTTGAGGTCACATGTGTGAGAAGTTGTAAAGACTGTGAGCTAATAGTGTTGTGTAATTGTAAAATAATTAATTATCTTAATGTGGTAATATTATGATTAAGTGAGAAAGCCTCAAGGCCAACTCAAGGAATTTTTTTAAGGACATGTTATAAAGGAAGATTATTATCCTTTTGGTAATGTTTGAATGTGATATGCATGAAGAGTGAAGTGTGTGAAAAAGAGAAGAATATTTGGTAAATGTAAGTAAGTGATCTAAGGGATTATTGAATGTGAAGTTGGTGATTTGTTATTGAGATCAGAAGAAGAGGAAGTCTGGTTGACAAAAAAGAGGAAGTACAAGTACAATTTATTCTATTATTCTACAATGAATAATACAAAGATCAATTGGACAATGATTTTAGTGATCTTACCCATGAAGCTTTTTGGATAGTGGGTCCATTTGGCTTCTACAACTCCTAACCAAATTGGAATCTCCTAATAGGGATTCCAAGTCTCCTAATAGGGGCTGATATACATATTGAATGTATTTCATTGGCTCCTAATAGAGTCCATTCTCTAACAAGGAATATTTATATTAGTACATCATTTTGTGGGTACCATCCCCACCAGGGTTTTCCCTCTGATCAAGGGTTTATGTAGTTAACATATCTAGTGTACCTAACTCTGGAAGGGAGGTATGGTGTTTGTTATTACTATCACTTCCCTCTCCTAAACCATTTTTGACACTACAACTTTATTTCCATTATGTTGCATGATTTAGTGGATACAATTATTGATGTTAAAGAAAAAATGAGGAAAGGTGTTAATTTTACCATTCTGCACCGAGGGTTGATGTTCCGATTGTATCAATTTCACCTAACTTTGGTCCCCCCCAGGATTTTTGAGATTGATATTCCTACCCATCCCAACCCCCAGCCCCAACATGTCTCCCTTAAGATCATGGGTCCTAGAGCCCCTACCCCACAGCCTTCACCCAATGGGTCCCCAGTTGAGTTGAAGCCCACCCCCTCGGGTAAAAAGGCAAAGTTGGATAAAGGGAAAGAGAATAAACTAGAGGAGTTGGAGGATGGGGGGAGAGGCGGTAGGAGGAGGTCAAGGAGGATTATGAAATCCAATGCTAAAAGGAAACTGAGATCTGGGGCCTTGTAGGAGGAGTCAGATTCAGAGGACATGGGTCATCTTAAACAAAGGATGAAAGAGAAGGCTTCAAATTTTGGTGAGGAGAACATGGAGGAGGAAGTGGAGGTTTCTGATTCCTCGCAGTTTGGCTCGGGAGGTGGGATTAAAGAGAAGGAAATGACGCATGTTTCGGTCACCATTGGGCTGGGGTGTGTGGACTTAACTTGGGACCAACTCCCAAATATTGTGGATAGAGTACCCTACCCTATAATGATATCCTCTCTTATTAGGATTTCTTCCAAGGATAATGCTAACCCCCCAATTGTGTAGGATGGTATTAAGGTGCATGTGGATGCCCATCTTTGTGATAGGCAGGAGGTCACCATGGAGATCAAGAAGATAACTAGCAATAATGTGTGGGAAAGAATCCATGCTCTGGAAGAAAGAATGTGCCTCTTGACAAAATTTGTTGTCAAGGTGACACATGCAACTGCAACCACGCTACACCTGCTTAAAGACTAGGAGGGTGATTTGACTAAGGAGGACTCCAAAATGTTGTTTGACTTCCTCATAGAAGATTTGGCTAATATCCTCCTAGGGAGGAAGGAGCCCAAGAAGCCTCGAGGGCTCTCTCCTTTTGGTTTTTCATTTTGTTTTTCTACTGGTTGTTGAACTTGGATAGGTTTAAGGCGGTTATGCCTTTTTTTTAACATTTCCTTAGCTTTTTTAGTTCTAGTATAGGCAGTATTTACGTTATGCCTGATGAAACTCTTTTAGTTAAGTTCCTGAACTATGTTTTTGTGTTTTAATTGGTAGGGAGTTATTTTGGATGGTGGTACTTTGTTGGTGGTTCACCAATTTGACTATTTAATAGGCCAGCCTCCTAGTTTTTTCTTGCTTCTAACTCAAAAACATATTTGGTGTTATTGTACATGAGTATCTTGTTATGGTTGTTGATTATATTGCTCACATGATTAAAGGGTAATGAGGTTGATAAGTGTTTTAACAATTGTATAACTGATTTACCCCCCTTACCCCCCATCTTAGTTATATTGGTAGACTTTACTTTCTAACAATAACAACCTGTATTTTTCCTTTTAATTCATAACATAGAAAACAACAAGAAAATTATCTCTAAGGAAAAAAATAAAGAGTAAGGGCATTTATAGAATTGACAACTTGAAGTTTTTAGAGAATTATGATCAGGGCTTTGAAATGGGTGGTGACATGGAAAAAAATAAAGAGTAAGGGCATTTATAGAATTGACGACCTGAAGTTTTTAGAGAATTATGATCAGGGCTTTGAAATGGGTGGTGACATGGACATTGAGCCATCTAGGATTGAAGATTATGCTAGAAAACCCTACACCTGGATGGCTTTGTATTAGAGAGGCCCAATTCCTTTTATGGAAGCCATGGAAGGATATGATGGTAATGCTTCATCATGGTTCATTCATTCTTAAATGTATAGACATGACATTATTAATGGAATTTCCTTTCATGTGAATGAGGAAGTCATCACTATGGCTACTGGCCTACCTATGGATGGTCAAAAGTGGCAGAAGGTTATGAAGGTCACATATGAAATGAGCTTGAATAGGTTTTTTTTAAAGTTGAAGAACTTGTGGGATTTAGAGGTGGGTTTAACTGTGAAGACCTCCCATCCCGACGGAATGGGGTATGTTTTGTTCTTATGAAGCATTTGAACCTAGAAGGTAGATTTGGCATTTGTCACTATTACCATTTCCCAATACTGAATCATTTTAGGCATCATGATGAAGTTTCGATTCTACTCTTTCTTTTGCATGATTTTGAAGCTATTGTTGCCGAGGTTAGGGGTAGATGAAAAAAAGGAAAAAGTTGTAATATTTTACATCATGGTCTTATCCTTTGCCTCTATAATTTTCACTTGGCCCTTTCTCCACCCCGTTGTGTTGTCTTAGAGAATAACTAGACCCCACCAAATCTTGTGGGAGATTACGAGGGTTGTTCTACGACCCCCACTCCCAAGCCTTCCCCTTCTTCCACGCCCTCTAGTAACTAAAAAGAATTCTAAGACTTCAGATGGGACCTAAAAAAAGCAAAATTTGGAAGACAGAGGAAATTGACCTTGTTGACTCTGAGGATGATAATTATCGGGCTCAAAGGAGATTAGGGAGATTGACCAAAAGTAGGGCTAGAATGAAATAAAATGCCTATAAAAATTTGAAAAGTAATGATGAAACAAAGTCAGAAGCTAGTGAGAAGGAGGAGAAAATGAGAAAAAAATAATTAGGAAGGAGGACAAAGATGTGGGAGAAGGGATGAAGGATAATAATGTTGCTTCAAAGGAGGTAAAAATAAAGAAAAAGAAGAAAGTTAGTTAGCATACGACTCATGTGTCTGCTAGCTTTACTATGAATAAAGTGGAGTTCACCTCCAATACTAACCCTTCCTCGAGGAAAGCTAAAGATACCTCGCAAATGATGACTACCTCCCTAGTGAGGTTAGAGAAAATACTAACTCTTTCCCACATATTGAATATACTAATACAAAACTATGGAGCCATTAAAACAAATAATGACTTTTAATTAACAACATATAATACAAAAATAATTGAAACACAAATTCTATTACATAATAATCATGATGAATTAAAATAGATGAAAATAAAACCTTTTAAAGCATGAAACCACCTAAACCCACATAAATATATACATCGTTTACACATAATCTTCAATGTTAATTGTCTGTCTTTCAAATTCTACTTTGAAAGTTTGACCTTCTCCAACAAGGCAATCCAAATCCTGCACAACTTCAAAGACTAAGTTTGTGGAGCCAATCTTCCCCGTTAAATAAAAAGTAGGAGTGGGCACTGAAATTGGCTAACTTGAAAGGTCATACTCTAATCCATCACCTTCCTTGCCATCATGCCACGTGCCCACAAAGCTTTTATACACTTCTTTGTGATTTTGTCATTTTCTTCCGACTTATATCTACTAAATCCATTTGCATTAGGACTTTGTCAAATCATTGATTATTAGAGGGACCTTAAAAAACAAAAACATCCCCATCTTATCTCTGTCTTTGTCCACGTTGAGGAATATCATAACAAGTGGCACTTCCTCACTAGATCTTCTCCATTAAAAAACACACTAGCAAGTGGTATTTAAATAAGGGATAGCTCAAGTAAAAAAGTGGAATAAAAAATGAGAGGGTTACATTTATTCACGTGGGCTCAATTTGTTTAATGTGGGCGAATTACAAAAGATTAGGACCCCACACTCAAGTCTTATCTTTAATCATAGTTGATTGGTGTAGCCCTAAATGCACTCCACCTTAGCTATCAATGTTTGGTTCCATCATGATGAGCTCTAACATAAGACATATATTTATTTATTTATTTAAATTGTTCTGATTATTTGGGATTGAAGGAAAGAGAGGTGGGTGAGAATGAGAGAGATTGAAGAGTAAAGGAAAGAGAGGTTAGGTGGCATGGACAAGGACAAGTTCAAACTTCAAGATAAGATAAAATAGAAGAAAAACAAAAGGAGACCACCGGCCCACTTTGGATCAACAACAGATGTTACGCATTGTAATCCATCTAGCTCTCAGATTTGTCTTCGAATATTCTTTGGTATATACACAATGTGTATACGTCCATTGTTTATCATGCATGCGTATGTTCCCCATGTGTGCGTTCCGCACATTCTCCACCATGTCGACATCTTTATCTTAGGCATTTTATCTCTTTTTGATGTTTGTTTTTTTTTCCACTAAGGTGAACCACATGGGCACGAGATAAATGTGAGTTTAAGGGTTATGATTGTAATTGTTAGGTGATTTTTGAGAGACTTGTAGCGAATTGTCTTATATAAAAAATCTCTCTTCTAGAAACTCACTTTGATTAGGTTTCATAATTTTCTTAAGTATTTTAAATGTTGAACTAAAGTAAATTTTAGAGAACACAAACTACCAAAGTAGTTAAAAAGGAAATAGCTGTAATCATAAGATGATAAAAGAGCCATTCTCTTCACTTTATATATTGAACACTTTTATTTATTTATTATTGTTATTGAATAAAGCATAATGCAAATAATAATATTAATAATAATAAAGTAAGTAATAGTTTAAAAAGATATAGGAAATGATCGAAAAATCAATATAGTATGACGTTAGTCATAGTTCAATTAAAGAAAATAATTATAATACAATAATTAACATGGTTCTCGCATTGAATTGTAACATTTGTTTTGTAATTTGTTGAAATTAATCTGTGATTTTTTGTTTAAAAATTTTGGAGTTAGGAAAGCACATGTTAGAGAGTTAATCTTCTATATATGTTTTAAATAGAATATGCAATAACATTGGTATACATGTCAAAAACATGTGTTATGCCAATCTAGCTACAACTTCAAACCCCCATGTAGTGTTTAACTCCTAATTGGCTCCATTTTTTGTCGTTTTCTGTTCTTGCAAGGTTTTCCAAAATACTTTACTTTTTATTTTGTCTTTAATCCTAGGTTATGTGCTCATGAATAACACTTTACTTGCAAATCTTTTAAGTTGTGTTAGGTGTATTAAAAGTAGGATTGATTTGAATACATGGTTTTACACCCTCAAGTTATGGTTCCATAAGGGTAAGCACCAAACCCATTGGTATGCGTACATACCAAAACCAAAGAGAGCTTATTCCCAAACCATCTAAATGGAAGGAAATATTTTTTTAACACATTACTTTCTAACACATTAGCTTACAGGATAGCTAAGAAAGGGAAACAACTACTTGTGAATTATGATTGGGAGGAGGATTATATTGAGCATAAGGGCTAAAAACCAAGAAGAAGGGTGGCAATGGAAAGATGATGGAAGAGGACAAAGTTGAGGCATGCGCCCTTGGTAGTTTTAATAAGTCTTGTATTAATTTTGCCACCCATATCTTTGATAGTGCAAAGTGGGAACCCATTGACCTCATTGCAAAGATGCTGCCTCAAAAAGATAATACCAATATTATCCTAACCTAGCATGTGTTGGTTGGTATACTACTATTGAAAATTTAGCTAATCTAAAGGGTGAGGTGGAGGACCTAAAAACAAAAATTCTAGAAGTTGAATGGGAGATTGGAAGCATTTCCAAGCTTACTCATCAAAATTATGCATAAGTTTTCCATTTCCTTGAGCCTATTGTTCTAAAAGATCATTGGCCAGGATGGAGATGATTATGAAAAATACAATGAATCATTTGTGTTCCCTATGGAGGACTCGAACCATATGTTATACCAATCATGCCTTGATATTAAGTACCCTCATAAAGCTTTCCTTTTGTTGGTTATGGTTCTTACTACTTTTTTCCCTTGTGGTGTTTTCAAAAACTATTTATTTTTGTATTATCTTTTTGGTTTGCACTCTATGTCTAGGATGAACATCTGTAATGGTATTTAATTTATAAGTACTGCTTGGATTAGGAGTAGGAACATTTTGAATAATGCTCTTATATGTGATAGGTATTTTAGATGGCTAGATGTGGGTTGTTTGAAAAACTTGATTGTTGTTTCTATCAAATGATTATTGTTTAGATAGTTTATAATTCTCTTCTATTGTTAGTGTAATGTTTCTCTTTATGTTAGAATGAATGCCAATGATATTCCTATGGGAGACTATCCTAGCATTATTGAAGAAATGATGCAGTGGTCATATGTTACATTCATGGTAGTGTTTATTATTGATGTCAACATACATGTTATTCTATGAGATTGAGAGAGCAATAGACAAAGATTAAGGTCGCCCAGACCAAGAATTGAAGATAAGGCTATGTGCACTTGGCTAGATGTTCTACAAAGTGACCCGATGATGTGGTTAAGAGCATGTGTAAAAATATGAAGGCAATTGATAATTATTCAAGATTTATTGAAGACAACATTCAAACAGAGTTCATGTGTAGTAGTTATTGATGTTCTCATTATATATCCTAATAGAGATAGAATTTTGTTAAGCGAGGAAGTAAAAAGGTAGAAGACAAGCTAAAGATGATGTGGTTAAGTGAATAAAGTCAGAGGTTATATGTGTGAAGAGTTGTGAAGACTATGAGTTGATAGTTTGGTTGTAAATGTGAAAAGTTGTAATAATATAATGTAACAGATAAATGCAATATCTTAAGGTGGTCCTATATTATTGTAAATTGAGAAAGCCCTAAGGTTGGCTTGATAACTTATTCTAGGAATTGGTATAAATGAAAGATTATTTCCTTGTGGTAGAGTGTGGTTGTGAATGAATTATGTGTAATGCGAGTATGCAAACTTGTATGTGAGATCCACTAAACTTGATATTGAATATCTTTTGATTAGAGAAGTGTTTGGTGCAGTTGATGCATGGTGAGGTGACAAAGTGACAATATTTGGAAAACAAGTTGTTGTGGATAGTTGTTTACTAGTATTATTCTGAGAAGGATACTACTAAGGCTAGTTGTTACATCCCAGTTTTTGACCTAGCTTGAAATATAGCTGTTGAGGTTCACATGAAGTTAGTTGGTAGTTTAATTTGATATAATCTGGTGAAATGGTAAGATAGTTGGTTATTATGATTTCAAGTGAAGATGACATGTTAGTTGATCGTTAATCGTGAATTCATGGAATTAAGATGGAAAGGTTAACTATTATGATTATATATGATTATATAATTTATAATTTAATTATGGAGAAATTCCTTGCAAGGAGCATGTCAAAGGGGTGGAAGCATTGTTAGAAAAGAATTAAGTAGGGCATCACCATCACTGGGCAAACAGGTAATGGACCTAGCAATTTGAAATAGATTACATCTATGGAACTGCATGAGTTATTTAAATAAACAATTTATTTAAAATATAAAACGAATCTTAATGGGGTTGTCATTCATCTTTCATCATAATATTTTAATAATAATTTAATACATGCATATAATGTAAATGATTTGTCACTATTATCATTTATTAAATATAGTGACATTACGTGTTCATATTAGATTTTAATAATTTTAATAACTTTAAAAACCTTTCATATTCCTCTTTCCCTCCTTTCTCTTTTATTTCTTTCTAGAGTTTTCTAATATGATCTTGTAACTGATGGTAGCCATAAGGTTGGGCTCTAGCTTATATTATGAACCAATAAACATTTGTTGACATCCATCCTTGTCTTTTGACAATCTTTCATGCACCCTTGATTGGATTATCAAATTCCTTGTTCAATATTTTTGACCTGTCTGAACCCTATACTGATTCATATTATTGCATTGACCCAAACCAAATACCTTCCATTGTGGGACTTCAAGCATTAAAGCAAGATTAGCCAAGTATAGTGCCTTCATAAACTGTTATGACATAGAGTTACATAAGGTTTTTATATTGAAAACTGTAATACTCTCCAATGCTTACATGAAAGCTAAGACAGTCATTAAATCAAACTGATATAGGTTCATTACAAGAAAGTTCTTTCTTCTTTTATATTTGATACTGCAATTAATGTTTGAGGCCAATCATATTCCCCTTTTATAGTCCGCTTTCTTTTAATAGTGATGATAGTTAATGATAAAGCCGGTTAGAAACCTTTTCAAATTCATTGAAATCTACTAAAGTTTAGTTGACTGCCATTTGTAGTAACATAATAATATTTATATTTATATTCAAGACTAATAATCTTTTAATATCCGAATATGTAATCTCTTGAATTTGCATTTCTTTAAATACCTTTTCTAATGCTAAGTCAGCTTTAAGTTTAAAACAATATAAGTTCCTCGATTCCAGTAATCTTGCAAGTATGTCATCTTTCTTTCATGCTAAAGATTACAAACTGTATCCAAACGAATTCAAATTTTGAAATCTATCTTTGTATATATTCTAAAGTTAGATTAAAAGCCAAAGTCGGTTTCAATCCTTTTAGATCAATATAATCCTCTGAATTCAATCGACTGCCCTATGCAAGATTATAGCAATGGTTTATATTCATGGTTGCTATTCTTTTAGAATCTAAATAAGTGACTTCTAAAGTTCTTCTTAAGCTATCTTTCTAATTATTTACATTATGATATAATGTCCGATAACTAAAAATGAGATGCTAAACCAGAGCACCAAGGAGTTCACCAGGCTAAAATGTTAGAATATGGTGAAAAGAGTGTGAAGTTTACAAATAAAGTTAATATGATGGCACCAAGGAATCACTAGCTCGATGGCCTGATTATGGTGAGGAGGTGTAGATGAACCTATAAAAATAAAAGAATGATATCAAAAAACAATATATAATAAATTAATACATTAGCTCATGCATGTTCCACTCATAAAGAATGTTGTTAGTTTTTTAAAGAACATAATCATAGAATTGTGAAATGATGGTTGTATGAAATCTTCTTGAATAGTTGATAGAGTGGTCTGCTCTGAGAATTCTGAATAGTTGGGACTCACTCAGCTATGTAGCCAAGAAAAAGGGTGATGAGGTGAAAGAGAGGAATCTGTAATAATATGAATCAATATAATTTATGACATTACAATAATTATCATTTAATGTGAATTAAATAATAGCTCAATCATACTCCTATTATTGCAATCTCCTGCTACCATGTCGTATGGTGATTTAGTTACCAAGAAGCCCAACGAATGGCAAAATGACCCCTGTCTATACCAGGTAGGGAGGGCCTTTCTCATTAGAGATCATGTGGGGATAAGATTTGGTTTGAGGTTGGGTGGTTAAGCCCCTAACAATGTTTCACCTCTCTTAAGATATTAGATGTGTGTCAAACAGAGATAATCTATGCATTCAATTATTATTGAAAATAGGTAATATCATTTTTATTTATGAGGAGGTAAGATTAAGTTGAGCTAATTTATTATTACTATTAGATGCAATATTTTAGAATCGTGGATTTTTTTTTCATTTAGATGGATATCAAATATAAGTATACTTCTAACCTTGAGTTATTGTCATAGTTAAGTAATTAGAAGGGAAGGAATCTAAAGCCCTAACTTATTTCATCATTGTGGAAGCCCTAAATTGAATCCGTCACTGTAGAAGCCCTAAATTAAATTTGTTGTCATAGAAACCCTAAATTAAATCCGTTATCGCAGAAGCCCTAAATTAAATCTGTTGTCATGGAAACCCTAATTGAATCCATCATTGTGGAAGCCCTATTTGATTCCATCATAGTGAAAGCCCTAAATTAAATCTGTGATAACAGAAGCCATAAGTGATATAGTAGTATTAGAAGCCCTAATTGATTTCATGTTATGTGATACCCTAATTTTAGATTTAGTAGTACTTAATTGTAATTATCATTTGATTTAAAATAGTGATTTTTAGATGTTAGTCATCATGTGACATTGTTATAGAGTTATTTGTGGACTAACCTAGGTGGTTGCAGAAGCATCCCTAGTTGATTTCATTCTTAGTTTCCAAGGTATGTGATTTTCAATTTCTATGTTAATTTCATTTAATGGTACTTCAAGTTTTTAAGTTAAGAAATTTTGTCTATCTAATTTTAATGGTAAATCTTATTCACATGAACATGAAATGATATAACTGTCTTCCTATGAAACAAAGTAATAACTATATTCTTTGAGTATGTTATTTGTTAATTAAGACCCTAGAAAATGGGATGTTACATATGGTATCAGAGCATTGGATTCAACACTAAAACCTTGGGTCCAACACTATTTTTAAAAACTAAAAATGCAATAGATTTATTTTGCATAATGGATATTACAATCAAAAATGGAAAAACACACTGGAAAAATCATTCAAAATAGCTAGGAAGGCTGAAATGATATAAAGTGGACAAATGTATAAACTAATAAAAAGATAAAAAGGATTGGCAAGTTGAGTGGTGGAGATCGGGTTTGACGACCCACATTTTGAAATCCTTGGCCAGGGTGGAATTAGGTTATCTAGATGCTTCAATTATTTCGTTGAATAACTATTGGGACTTCAATTAGGTCGATTTTCCAGAACAAATGATCTATGTTGATTGTCTAGACACTTCAATTATTTTGTTGAAGAACTATTGGGACTTCAACCCACTTGAATAGTTAGATGGTAGGACCAAAGAGATATATATGCCTTATCCTTGGTGGGAAGGCCATTCTTTGTCAAGAATGAAAAGATTAAAATGGGTCCATATGCTGAGGCTTGCACAATCCAAACACAATTTATATAATTTTGATACAATGTTCATTATTGGGTTTGTCAACCCAAATTAATGACATAAATAAATTGTTACCTATTTAAACTTGAACTAAATGAAAACAAAACTTTGAACCATGATCCTTTCTGAAGTTGGTTAAATGACAAGATCATTATGTACTCTAGTAAGGAGTAAACACACTTACATAATTGGAACTATTAGTGCTTGTTTATAGATGTAAAGCTTGATGAGATGGGCATGGAAGCCTAAATCACAAAAAGGGAAAAGACGAATTTCCAAGTATTTACAAGAGAATGATGAGAATCTTATGAATTATTTTAGATGCGTATGATCTTGATTTGATGATCTTGCATAGTATATCATGTTTTTACCCTTGATTCACTACTATACATGTATAATGCACATGCAATGTTGACTCTACATATTGAGCTATTGTATATTACTTTGGAGATAAAGTGTATATTGTATCATGAAATGATTGTTACAAAGAAATGCTATTGTGATAAGATGGGCAAAGAGGTCAAGATTACATAAATGGAAAAACACGGATCTAATAATTTTTTTTTTGAAGTGATTTGCAAGTTAACTAGGATGATCTACCCATCAATAAGTGCCTTATGCCAAATGGTATGTATAAGTGATTTAAGTTATGGTCTAGAACTTTCTAGCTAAAGAATTTCAATTTTGAATGCTTATCTTATTTACCATTATTGAACCCTAAAAATTCTCTTAAATGAAGATATCAATATGAAATTGAACTAATGATATGGTGAGTACCTACATGAGTATGATAGGAACATGAAAAGGAATGAACTTAAATGATGCTATGAAAACCACAAGTAAGGTAAAAAGAACTCAAGTGAGTACGTCTTTAATTTTATGTTACCATGCAAGTATCTTTCTAGAAACTTTAAAGTAAAAATGGATCTTGAGTTTCAATTATGATTTTTATTCTAACCCAATTGAGAAATGATATCACAATGTTATATATATCTTGTATGTGGAATATTCCTTTAGTGTCTCAATTGCAGAGGTCATCGAGGATGATGAACCATAAGGGGAATGGTACGTTACATTCCAATTTTAAAATACTCCTTTATAATGTTCGTTACAATTTCAAGTTCATTGAGGAAGATGAACCACAAGGGGAATGGTATATTACATCCCAATTTTTGACCTAGCTTGACATATAGCCATTGAGGTTCCAATGAAGTTAGTTGGTAGTTTAATTTGATATAATTTGGTGAAATGGTAAGATAGTTGGTCATTATGATTTCAATTGAAGATGACATGTTAGTCAATCGTTAATCACGAATTCATGGAATTAAGATGGAAAGGTTAACTATTATGATTATTTAACTTATAATTTAATTATGGAGAAATTCCTTGTAGGGAGCATGTTGAAGGGGTAGAAGCATTGTCAAAAAAGAATTAGGCAGGGCATCACCATTACTAGGTAGATGGGTAATGGACCTAGTGATTTGAAACAAATTACATCTATGAAACTACATGAGTTATTTGAATAAATAATTTAATTAAAATAATTGATTTAAAATATAAAACGAATCTTAATGGGGTTTTCATTTATCTTTCATCATAATATTTTAATAATAATTTAACTACATGAATATAACGTAAAATGATTTGGCACCATTATCATTTATTAAATAGAGTAATGTTACTTGTTCATATTAGATTTTAATAATTTTAATAACTTTAAAAACCTTCCATATTCTCTCTTTCCCTCCTTTCTCTTTTATTTCTTTCTAGTCAATTTGATAAGTTTTTGAATATGATGTTGTAACTGATGGTAGCTGTAAGGTCAGGCTCTAGCTTATATTATGAACTAATAAAAATTTGTGAGCATCCATCCTTGTCTTTCGACAATCTTTCATACACCCTTGATTGGATTATCAAATTCCTTGTTCAATATTTTTGATCTGTTTGAACCCTGTACTGATTTATATTATTGCATTGACTCAAACCAAATACCTTCCACCATGGGACTTCAAGCGTTAAAGTTGGGATTAGCCAAGTACAGTGCCTTCTCAGACTACTGTGATAGAGAGTCACACAAGATTTTTATATTGAAAACTGTAATACTTTCCAATGCTTACATGAAAGCTAAGACAATCATTAAATCAAACTGATATAGGTTCAGTACAAGAAAGTCATTTCGTCTTTTATATTTGAGACTATGATTCATGTTTGAGGCCAATCATATTCCCCTTTTATAGTCTGTTTTCTTTTGATAGCGATGATAGTTAATGGTAAAGCTGGTTAGAAACCTTCTCAAATTTATTGAAATCTACTACAGTTCAGTCGAGTGCCATTTGCAGTAACATAATAATGTTTTTATTTATATTCAAGACTGATAATCTTTTAATATCTGAATATGTAATCTCTTGAATTTACATTTCTTTAAATACCTTTTCTAATGTTGAGTTATCTTTAATTTAAAACAATATAAGTTCCTTGATTCCAGTAATCTTGCAAGTATGTCATCTTTCTTTCATGCTAAAGATTACAAACTATATCCAAACGAATTCACATTTTGAAATCTGTCTTTGTCTATATTCTAAAGTTAGATAAAAACCAAAGCCAATTTCAATCCTTTTAGATCAATGTAATCCTCTAAATTTAGTTGACTGCCCTATGCAAGATTATAGTAATGGTTTATATTCATGGTTAATATTCTTTTAGAATCCGAATAAGTAACTTCTGAAGTTCTTCTTAAGCTATCATTCTAATTATTTACATTCTAATATAATGTCTAATAACTAAAAATGAGATGTTGAACCAAAGCACCAAGGAGTTCACCAAGCTAAAATGTCAGAATATGGTGAAAAGGGTGTGAAGTTTATAAATAAAGTTAATATGATGGCACCAAGGAATCATCGGCTCGATGGCTTGATTATGGTGAGGAGGTGTAGATGAACCTGTAAAAATAAAAGAATGATATCATAAAATAATATATAGTAAATTAATAAAGTAGCTCATGCATGTTCCACTCATGAAGAATGTTGTCAATCTTTTTAAAGAACATAATCATAGAATTATGAAATGATGGTTGTATGAAATCTTCTTGAATAGTTGATAGAGTCATCTACTCTGAGAATTCTAAATACTTGGGACTCACCCAGCTGTGTAGCCAAGAAGAAGGATGACGAGGTAAAAGAGAGGAATCTATAATAATATGAATCAATATCATTATGATATTACAATAATTATCATTTAATATGAATTAAATAATACCTCAATCATACTCCTATTATTGCGATCTCCTACTGCCAAGTAGCATGGTGATTTAGTTACCAAGAAGCTTAGTGAATGGCAAAATGACCCCTGTCTATTTTGGGTAGGGAGGGCCTTCCTTGTTAAAAATCATGTGGGGATAAGATTTGGTCTGAGGTTGCATGGTTAAGCCCCTAAAAATGTTTCACCTCTCTCAAGATATCAAACATGAATCAGACAGAGATAAGCTATGAATTCAATTGTTACCGAAAATAGGTAATATCATTTTTATTTATGAGGAGGTAAGATTAAGTTGAGCTAATTTATTTTTGCTGTTAGATGCAAGATTTTAGAGTCATGGATTTTTTTTCATTAATATGGATATCAAATACAAGTATACTTCTAACCTTGAGTAACTATCACAATTAAGCAATTGGAGGGAAGGAATCTGAAGCCCTAACTAATTTTGTCATCACAAAAGCCCTAAATTGAATCTGTCATTGTGAAAACCCTAAATTAAATTTGTCATCGTGGAAGCCCTAAATTAATTTGTCATCATAGAAGCCCTAAATTAAATCCATTTACATGGAATGATCCATAAACAAGTCGAGCACTTGCTCATAATAGTTCATGAGTTAGATTTACAAAGCTGACATTAGTCAATCTAACACCAAGATCTTTTAATTATCGATCTAAATCCAACATGTAAATTTAAATCTCTAATCTACTAAGCTCAAAGAAATAACTGCAAGAAAATCACAAAGAATAGAACCAGGATGATAATGGAGTTCACCAAGAATCAGCTACGTCTCTAGATTTGCTAGACAAATGAATCAATCTATTGCCTTCAAGACTTGGAAACACCATAGGTTACGAAAAGAAGTCAGCTTTCACCTTACAAGAGGTCTCCAGAAAGCAACTTCACCTATGACAATAGTTCCCACGTCAGTGAGACATACTTATAGCAGAACAAGAAGAAGCTTTGCAAAAGCTTTTACAAAATGTAGATTCTTTGCCAAGTTACAAAATTCCTCCAAGGAATGCTTGGCTTACAAGAAGAATTGCCACGAGAAGATTTAGGAAGGATTGGATGATCCACTGATGACCCCTTAGGAAGACCCTCCTAGTCACCTTTTATACATAAAAATAAGCCAAAATTAGGCTAAAACAAATTGTTTTAAATATAGGGCTTATTAATTAACCCCTTCCCCTTTGGCTATTTTATAAATTCAGCTTGAAACTAAATTGGGGGTTTAAATCTTAACCATATAACAAATACCCCTATTTTAAAGGGCTTGGCAGTTTTTGTAACAAAGTTTAAATATGAACTTTGCCTTTAATATCACAAGCACCACAAATGGTGCAATGATAGTTAAAGGGTTTGGAAGGTGCCAGTCAGGGGGTTCCAATCCCCCTAGTGACCCCTTTTCCCTTTGATCTTTGACGAGTTAACTTTAAATAAAAAATGCGATGAATGGTTGTTGAAGGGAACGCTTGGCTCAACGGCCACCACTGCAGCCTTAGAGATCTGAGGTCATAGGTTCCAATCTGGGCTATATTTTTATTCAAACAAACTTGCTCCCTCCTTCTGCTACATAGGTTCCACATGGCACAAAACTGTTGGTTCCTCTGACATGTGGACTGCCTGCCACTTGTACACCTTTTATACAATCCAAGGTGCCACATGGGCTTCCTTGCCATAGACGTGGCACCACATTATTTACCATGTAACACCAAATGTCAATTTTTGATTGGTTGAGCATGTTGACTGTACTTTCCACGTCACTGGTTAACCCTTTTCCTGGGCAAACTTTGATCGCTCATAACTTTTTCATACGAACTCCTTTTTTGACGAAATGAATGTCATTGGAATCATGATGACGAGACCTTTTTGACAATGCCAACTTTGACTAATTTGGTGATGATGAATTTTTCCACCTTTTTTTCTCATCCCTGATAGCTGAGTTGACCAACCTTTGATTGAGCTTTGACTAACAATATCTTGCACAAACAAACTCCTTTTTGTGCCCATTCAAGTTGTGCCAAATTCAAAATTTTGTGCTCTATGCAATGGCACTACTTCTGAGAGAAATTGGAACACTTCAATTCTATGTCCTAAAGATCCTCCTAGATCATGGAAGCCCTAATTGAATCTATTGTCGCGAAAGCCTTATTTGATCCTCTCATCATGAAAGCCCTAAATTGAATCTGTGATAGTTGAAGCCATAAGTGATATATTAGTATCAAAATCCCTAATTGATTCCATGGTATTTGATGCCCTAATTTTAGATTTAGTAGTACTTGTAATTATCATTTGATTTAAAATAACAATTTTTAGATGTTAGTCATCATGTGAAATTGTTATAGAGGTATATTTGGACTAACCTAAGTGGTTGCAGAAGCATCCCTAGTTGATTTCAATCTCAGTTTTTGAGGTATGTGGTTTTCAATTTATGTAATAATTACATTTGATGGTACTTCAATTTTTTAAGTTAAGAAATTTTGTCTATCTAATTTTAATGGTAAATCTTATTCACATGAACATGAAATGATATAACTATCTTCCTATGAAATGAAGTAATAACTGTATTCTTTGAGTATGTTATTTGTTAATTAAGACCTAGGACAATGGGATGTTACTCTAGTTGGGTAGTGAGTTTGGTGGTCTTTCCCCTGAATCCATTTGGACAATGGGTCCTTTTGTCTTCTACAGCTCCTAACAGGTTTGACACAACTCCTAACAAGATTGGAATCCCCTAACAGGGATTCAAAGTCTCTTGATAGGGAATGATATGCATTAAATGTATCTAAGTGGGTCCATCTTCTTAGAAGGAACTTATATATTAGTACATTATTTTGTGGGTACCATCCCCACCAAGGTTTTTCCTCTCATCAAGGGTTTCCCTAGTTAACAAAATATGGTGTTATTGTGTATGGTAACATCTATGGTTGTTACATCTACTATTTACATGTTTTGGATTTAATAAGGATATTGAGAGTTGTTTTAATCTAATAATTGATTCACCTACCAGTTATCTTGGTAGACTTTACTTTCTAACACATTATGCCCTGGACTTGTGGTTCTATAGGGGTAACCACCTTTTTTGTGTTAATGATATATATATATATATATATATATATATATATATATATATATATATATATAGTTGGAAATGAGAATAGAGTAATTGAGAGGGGGAGGGGGTGAATCAGTTATTCCAAAAACTTTCCATAGTCCCTAAGATGTCTAAATATACCCTTGATCTGATTAATAAAATGCTGAAACTTGATAATGCAAAAAATGATAAATATTAAGAACTGATATGTTATCATGCACAAAGTAATTCAGTAATTAAGAACACATGAGACACCAATTTTAACGTGGAAACCCAATATGGGAAAAACCACCAATGTAACTTTTTCACTCTTCTGAAGTGAGCCCTATTAGGAGCCAACCCTGTTAAAGGTTACAAAAACACACTGTTAGGTGTGACCCTGTTAAAGGATTTAATCACCCTGTTAGGAGTGGCCTTGCTAGAGGTCTTTAGAACAATTCAACTGAACTGTCACCTTGTTAGAGGATTTATTGAATGGTTGTTAAACCAACTCTGTTAAGAGATTTTGAATACACTGTTACAATGGTTAGAAAGCAACAATGAAATGACCTGATATAATGTGCAACTTATCTTTGCTGATTGCAAATCTCTGTTATGCTTGACTAGATCCTTACTGATCAAATACAACTTTGCAGCTCCTTCAACACATCTAATCCTTCATCAGACTTTTCTCAACATTTGCCTCTTCATACTATAATTCGCATTCATAACTTCTCTTTCACAATTACACACTTTAATCCATAACTTGAATGACCATATATACCTTTCAGATTATCTAAGTCGGCTCGAATTACTGACTATTCAAACAATTACAACAGTCGGCTAGAAGTAATTAATTTGCACATCCTAATACTGGCTGACCCTGCACGGAAAACTTTGTTTAGAAAATAATTCTTGTGTTAACCGACTGAGCTCGGTGTATACAGTGAACTTCGTGACAATCCTTCAGTTGCTGGGAGAACTCGGTAAGTACTGAGTTTCCTAAGATAACCGAGTAAGCTTGGTGGAAACTACCCTTTGGGGACCGAGTGAAGCTCGGTTAACACTGACTTCTTCATGATTCATTTGATGACCGAGTGAGCTCAGTGGAAACTAACCTTTGGAGGTCAAGTGAATCTCGGTTAACACTGGCTGTTCACATTTCCTTCGTTGACCGAGTTAGCTCGGTTAACACTGTCTTCCACATTTCCTTCGATGACCGAGTGAGCTCGGTTGGCACTATAAATTGCATTGCAGACTATCTAAGCTTGGTGAACTTGAGACTAATGATTGATATGACATTTTTGTGACATCAAGGACAACATTATCCAACAATCTCCCTCTTTGGCATTGATGGCAACACAATATGTCATAACAGTAATGAAATTTTGAAAACAAGTTCAACAAGATAACAAACTTCTCCCTCTTTCAATAGTCTCCCTCTATTAAGGGACTTCATAGCGAACTTTTCAAATCTTCACAAATTTCAGAAGGATATGACACTAAAATCTCTCCCTCTTTGACAAAACATGCCAAAGACAAAAGAAGTTAAGTGAATTATAATGTACCTTTAGTACTGATTCATATGCAATGATTTCTGATAAAACTGCATCAACAAATAGATCTTCAATCCTGTATGTGTTGATGCATCACTAGAACTTATTTTAGTGGACTTCAGATAGGGGAATGACCCCTAACTTACCTCTGAGATACAAAAATGCATCCTTAGGTAAAGGCTTTGTGAATATGTCAGCAATTTGTTCTTTTGTATGGACATATTCTAATCTGATCTCCTTGTCTTGCACCAATTCTCTGACAAAATGATATTTTATTTCAATATGCTTGGTCTTGGAATGCATCATTGGATTCTTAGATATGTTGATTGCACTAGTATTGTCACATAACATGAAAATTGGTTCTTTGATTTCCATCTTCATACCTTGCAATAACTGCTTAAACCAAACGATATTTGAACAGTTTATTGCTGCAGCAACATATTCTGCCTCTGCTGTAGATTGGGATGTACAATTTTGCTTTTTGCTTGTCCAGGAAACTAATATTTTTCCAAGAAAGAATGCTACTCCACTTGTGCTTTTTCTGTTATCAAGGTTTCCTGCCCAATCAACATCAGTAAACACTTTCAAATCCAAATTACCTCCAAATTTTTACCATAAGCCATAATCTTCAGTTCCTTTCAAATATCTCATTATTCTTTTGATTGTCATCAGGTGAGTTTCTCTTGGCTTTGCTAAAAATATTGCAACAATACCAACTGCAAGGGCAATATCTGGTCTGGTATGAACTACGTATTGCAATTTTCCAATCATAGATCTATACACCGTTTGATCTACCTCTTTGGATTCATCATCTTTGGTAAATTTCAATCCAGTACACATAGGAGTTCCAACAGGTTTACAGTCCTCCATACCAAACTTTTTCAATATCTCCTTGATGTATTTTGATTGAGTGATGTAGATGCCATTCTTATTTTGTTGAATTTGAAGACCAACAAAGAATTTTATTTCACCAAACATAGACATTTCAAATTCCTTGTTCATTTGTTCTAAAAATTCTTTGCAAAGATCATCATGCCCTATGAAAATAGTATCATCTACAAATATTTCTGCCAAGACAATCTTATTATCTGGTCCTTCCTTTATATATAAGCTACTATTATCATTAGTTCTTTGAAAACCAATCTGAATAAGATAGTTATGCAATCTTTCATACCATGCTCTAGGGGCTTGTTTCAGACCATATAGTGCCTTGTGTAATTTGCAGACCATGTCCTTTTTATTTGGATCAACAAAGCCTTCAGGCTGTTCAATGTAAACCTCTTCATCCAATATTCCATTGAGAAATACTGACTTGACATCCATCTGATAAACTTTGAATCCTTTGTGAGCAGCATATGCAAGTAAGGTTCTGACTCCTTCCAATCTTGCAACAGGAGCAAAGGTTTCTCCATAATCTATGCCTTCTTCTTGAGAGTATCCTTTGCATACCAATCTACCTTTGTTTCTGGATACTTTACCATCTTCAGTCAACTTGTTTCTAAATACCCACTTGGTTCCAATTACATTCTTATTTTTAGGCCTCGGTACAAGAGTCCATGTCTTGTTCTTCTTTATCTATTCTATTTCTTCGTTCATTGCCTCAATCCAGCTATCATTTGCCAATGCATCTTTAATGCTTCTAGGTTCAAAATCAGTAAGTAAGTAGGTATTTTTTAGCTTGCTTCTTGTCAAGGTTCCTTCAGATTTGTCTCCAATGATCTGATCTGGTGCATGATGTCTTCTAACATATTTAGCTAATACAGGTTCTTTTCCTCTTGAATGAGTTTCATTGCTATCTCCTTGTGCTTCAATTTCATGTTCAGGCTGTTCTGATTCGGTAAGAATTGGCTCGGGCACTTCAGACTCGGTAGATACTGAATGTTGTTGTGTCTCGGTTTGAACTATTTGCAACTCGGTTACTGATGATTCTAGAGTTGAGGATTCTTGAGTGAACAGAATGCTTGGTATAGTATCTGGTTCAATGTAAACAAATCTTCTATAATCTTCAGGTACCTTTTTGCTTTCTTCTTTAGATTTTTCTGCAAACTCATCAACTTTCACATGTGCACTTTCTATGACTTTGTGAGTGGATAGATTCAAACATCTATATGCTTTGCTTTTGCAAGAATATCCTAAGAATATTCCTTCATCATCTTTTTCATCAAATTTTCCTTTTCTAGATTCTTTCAAAATATAACATTTTCTTCCAAATATTTTCAGATAACTTACATTGGGTTTTTAACCATACCATAATTCATAGGGAGTTTTGAATGAGTCCTTCTTCAACTATACTTGGTTTAAGGTATGAATTGCAGTGCTGATGGCTTCCTTCCAGTATTTGATAGCAACCTTCTTTTCTATCATTAGGGTTCTTGCACAACCCATGATGGATATGTTTCTTCTTTCAACTATTCCATTTTGTTCAGGAGTTCTTGGTGTTGAGACTTGTCTTTTAATACCTTTTTCAATGCAAAAGTTGTTGAATTCATGTGAGATGAATTCACCACCTCTATCTGACCTTAAGCATTTTAGTCTTTTTCTTGTTTCTTTTTCTACTCTTGCTAAATACCATTTGAATTTCTCAAATGCTTCTGATTTATTCCTTAGATACATGACAGTCATCATTCTTGAGTAGTCATCAACAAAAAGAATGAAAAACTTTTCTCCAGTATAGCTTTCTATTCCAATGGGTCCATATAAATCAGTATGCACAATTTCTAATATATCTTCAAATTGATAGTTCTTACTTTTAAAACTAGTCTTTCCAATTTTACCAATCTAACAATTCTTGCATAGTCCAACCTCAGGTTTCTTAATGTTAGGAATGCCTCTTACTTTCTTGAATTTGCTTATTTTTACCAAGTTATCAAAATTGACATGACACAATATTTTATGCCATAACCAAATTTCTTCAATTTGAGCAATAAAACATGAGCATTCACCAAGTTCTAGATAGAACAAGTTACCTTTAGTTTGGGTGCCAGATCCTATCATCTTTCCTTGCTCATTCAACAATCTTGCCTTTCCATGCATGAATTCCACCTTGAATCCAGTATTGAGTAACTATGCCACACTTAGCAAATTATGTTTAAGACCTTCAACCTAATAGGAATTATTACATACAAGTTCTTTGGTTAGATAGATTCTTCCTCTTCCTTTTATGAAACAAGGTTCATTATTACCAAACCTTACACTGCCACCATCATAGTCCTCAAACTGATCAAACTTAGTTTTATCACCAGTCATACGATGTGAGCAACCACTGTCTATAATCCATGTATCATTCTTATTTATATGAGAAACAAGTGCCATTTTATCTTCTTCATCACTGTCAAAATCATCTTTAACAGCAATATAAACAATTTCATCCTCACTATTATCAGAATCTTTAGAATTTTCAGCCATGAAGCATGATTTCTTACCTTTGTTCTTGGATGTTTTGAAGTCTTTCTTGTCATTCCATTTCTTTTCATCATGGTTTTGCTTGTTTGGACACCTTGCTGCAATATGACCAATTTCTTCACAAGAAAAACATATTAGAGGAACTTTACCTTTGTATTTTCCTCTGCCTCTAGAGTATTTCCTTGCTAGTAGAGCTTCAATCACTTCGAGGTCACTATCTGAACTTTAGCTTGATTCATCTTCACTTTCTAACTGAGATTCCTTCTCCTTTTTATTTTTCCCTTTGAGTGAGAGCTTGGCTTGAAATGCTGATTCAATGTTTTGGAGGCTGGAACATAGTTATCAAAGTTATCTAGTTCAAATGCAGTTAGTCTTCCAACTATGGCCTCAAGATTTATCTGATGATTTGCTTCACACCTTCTTTCCTGAATTTTAGAAACTCTGATTGCATAAACGGGAAGCAAGGTTCTAAGAACTTTTCTTATAACTATTTCTCCTTTGATATCACCTCTAGATGCTCTGATTGCACTCACACATGCTTTAACTCTTTCAACATACTTTGCAATGTTTTCAACCTCTTTCATCCTCATTTGATCAAACTGTCCTCTTAGACTTTCTGCTTTTGCTCTTCTTACATTATCATCTCCTCCATAGATCTCTTTTAGCTTGTTCCACATCTCAAAGGCAGTCATGCAGTCCTTAATGTCATCAAATTCTTCATAACTAAGAGCGGATGCTATGTCTATCATCATATTGTTGTGAGTCTTCTTTTCAACAATGTCATTGATAGACAATGTGCCAGGAGGTTCTTCATATTTTTCTTCAAGGTATTTTAGTCCAGTATCACCAACAGTAGCCAGATGAAGTCTCATCAATCCTTGCCATGTGGAGAAGTTATCTCTGTTGAGTTTTGGAATTTCTATTTTGTAAGACATCTTGATCTTTGGCTTAGATCCTTGAAATCTTTTCTTGCAAGAACCAAATGCTCTGATACCAATTGTTGGAAATGAGAATAGAGTAACTGAGAGGGGGAGGGGGTGAATCAGTTATTCCAAAAACTTTCCACAGTCCCTAAGATGTCTAAATATACCCTTGATCTGATTAATAAAATGCTAAAACTTGATAATGCAGAAAATGATAAATATTAAGACCTGATATGTTATCATGCACAAAGTAATTCAGTAATTAAGAACACATGAGACACCAATTTTAACGTGGAAACCCAATATGGGAAAAACCACCAACGTAACTTTTTCACTCTTCTGAAGTGAGCCCTATTAGGAGCCAACCCTGTTAAAGGTTACAAAAACACACTGTTAGGTGTGACCCTGTTAAACGATTTAATCACCCTGTCAAGAGTGGCCTTGCTAGAGGTCTTTAGAACAATTCAACTGAACTGTCACCTTGTTAGAGGATTTATTGAATGGCTGTTAAACCAACTCTGCTAAGAGATTTTGAATACACTGTTACAATGGTTAGAAAGCAACAATGAAATGACCTGATATAATGTGCAACTTATCTTTGCTGATTGCAGATCTCCATTATGCTTGACTAGATCCTTACTGATCAAATACAACTTTGCAGCTCCTTCAACACATCTGATCCTTCATCAGAATTTTCTCAACATTTGCCTCTTCATACTATAATTCACATTCATAACTTCTCTTTCACAATTACACACTTTAATCCATAAATTGAATGACCATATATACCTTTCAGATTATCTAAGTCGGCTCGAATTACTAACTATTCAAACAATTACAATAGTCGGCTAGAAGTAATTAATTTGCACATCCTAATACTAGCCGACCCTGCACGAAAAACTTTGTTCAAAAAATAATTCCTATGTTAACCAACTGAGCTCGATGTATACAACGAACTTCGTGACAATCCTTCAGTTATCGGGAGAAATCAGTAAGTATTGAGTTTCCTGAGATAATCGAGTAAGCTCGGTGGAAACTACCCTTTGGGGATCAAGTGAAGGTCAGTTAACACTAAATTCTTCATGATTCATTTGATGACTGAGTGAGCTCGGTGGAAACTAACCTTTGGAGACCGAGTGAATCTCAGTTAACACTGGCTTTTCACATTTCCTTCGTTGATCGAGTAAGCTCGGTTAACACTGTCTTGCACATTTCCTTCAATGACTGAGTGAGCTCGGTTAGCACTGTAAATTGCATTGCAGACTATCTAAGCTTGGTGAACTTGAGACTAATGATTGATATGACATTTGCGTGACATCAAGGACAACATTATCCAACTATATATATATATATATATATATATATATATATATATATATATATATATATATATATATATATATATATATATATAGTCAACTATGTGACTTAAATGTTTTTGAGTTTTGTGTTTATATTTTTATAATTCACATTTTAGTTAGGGTTCTGAGTTGATCTCTGATATAAGACTTTGATTTAATTTTTAAAGAAATATTTATATTCTTCTAGTTGATAGAAGGATTAAAATCTATCTCTCTACAAAATATTCCTTATAAATTTCATAAAAAATACTTTCCATGAATGACCACATAAGTTAGTTATATTCTATGGGTGAACTATGTATATCATGTCTTATATAGTTAGTCATACTATTCAAAGAAGAAATATAACTTCTTGAGGTTGATTACATAGTCCATGTAACCTAAGTGTCATAATTAAATCATATTAAGTATTTAAGTGTCTACAATGTCCAAATTATATCTTGAAACAAGTGCCCTTTAGCTAGTGCAATAAATATATGCTTGTGGCATTGGATTTTTGTGTCTAACATGTAATGGATATTGTTACGGCTATTCCCCACTTGATCATTAATAGAGACTACTTTCTCTTCAAAATGTTTATGCATGCAATAATTGATAAAGGATTTAGCTCCCTTATCTCCTACTTTTCAACTAATGTAGCTTGACTATTAATTCAACTCCTATACTATGATTTAAAAAAAATTTAAAAAATTGTTTATTTAGAATAAGTGGCTAGTTGTTGTAGGGAGCTACTAGTAGGTGTTATAACTACAAGATTATTTATTAATTTATTTTTCAATTGATTTTCTAATGTTTCTACATTCTAGATCTCTTTTTTATCTATCTTCTTACAATAACATTCTTATATAATTGAAGTGTAGAACTTTTTTTGCAACATTCTACCTTTGCATCCAACCTATATTTTAGTCAACTAAACTCCAACATGATTTCAAAGAGAGATTATGGAAGTAGGATGATCAATTTGATTAAGGTGAAAAATTTTGAGTTTGAAAGGATGAGTATTGGGGTGATGCAATAATTAGAAAGTCAATAGGTCAAATAATTAGGAGGCAAACTATATTGAGGAAAGAGAATTCAATTGAATACTAATGTTCTATAGAGTAGAAGATAATTAACTATGTAAAATCTATTTATAGAACTAAATTTTATATAATAATATTCTCTTGAAATGGATTGTTATATAGTGATGAGCTTAAGAGTATTCTTCTTTGAATCACGCCATAAACTCCCATGCTACAATGTATAACTAGTGCCAAAATATTGAATAATTTTTGAAATATTGTGTATCATTTTTACTAATATAATATCTCGTAGTGTGTTTTCAACATGTTATGGTCACATCTATAAATCTACTTAATATCTACATGTAAAGGTATTAGTCATTCCCTAGATTACATATTTACTTGAGATGAGGCTTAGATAGCTAGGAAAGGATATGCACAATACTCAAGGCCACATATAGTGTTAATGTCAAGGAGAATTATTATTTTTAAATATAATATGGAGGTGGAGGAGTTGTGTTACCTAAACGAGTAAGTCTATCTATCCTTATTGTGGGCACATTACATATAGATCATTGAAACAATTGCCAAACCTTCACCCTATATATAGTTCCCCCTTCCATTTGACCTTTCCTGCTATTGGTTCCTAATTTAATAGTTTTGAAAATGACCAAGAAACTAGATAAATGCATCTAAGGCTAGCAAATTCCTATGACAAATACATCTGACTGTAGTCTTGGTCCAACTATAAGGCATAACTCCTTCTTCACTTCAGGCTCTGCAAGACTTGGGTTGGTTAACCTTGAGGTTCTGAGATATGGTACTAGTGCATTTAACATGTAAATTTGAACCTAATTATGTAGATGAAGACCCCTTTTATCTTCTAACACTTATGCAATGACACAAGAATGAAATAGCTACAGATCATAACCTATGAAACCATAAGCTAAGTGAGGGTTAGTTCCTTTAAGCCCACTACAAGACATGGAAAACTAAATTTATTTGAATAAAAGATTATGTGCAAATAAACTTCATATCAACTTGCATTTGATTTAGTGATCAGTGCCTTATCCATTGAAACATAGAGTCATTACCAGCAGGATGACCTAACTAGATTGCATTATAATCAAGTTTGTCAACTGAAATCCCCAAATCCCATACTTATGCAATATCCCCTTCATGCACCCAAAAACCCTACCAGAACGATGAAGCATTTACTTAACTATTTGAGTCAAAAGCAACAAAGATCTGACATACAACTCATCCAAGTTGTCTTAAATCAAATGAACCTTATTCATTTAATCCCAAAGTTAATAACACATGAAGAATCAAGAGATAGAATTAGAAAACTCAAATAATCCCTATAAATCCCCTTTTGTATTTATCCTTGGAAAGATTAAATACAGTAACTGGTAACACAAAATGAAACTCAAGATAATTCATATGATCTAGCATCAAATTTTAGTACATCAAAATAACAACCCATGGCATGAAAATGAAAATCTACACAAGGTGGATGTGTGGCCTTCATTACTAGAGCTCAGCTAAATAGTTAGGAAGTAAAACCATCTACAATCTTGTTTTTTATAGTAGAACTGGAACCTTGTTGGTATTACCTAGAGCAAACTGCCAACCACTTGGTTTCTCAGTGACCAAGACTAGAACCCTTACAAAATATGAGAGAAAGAAATATATAGGAGAAGAATTCATTCTCGGATCTGATCTAAATATGACATCTGTCCACTTGGAAAACCTTCTCAACAGGTTAAAACATCTTTCTAACCTTTTCCCTCAACTATTGAATCAAATCTTCAATCAGTTATGGCTCCACAAGCATCAAATATTTGAAATGTATGATTGAACCAACAACTAATTTGATTCCTAATTTTTACTCATGGTAAAATGAAAATTAGTTTTAAAAAATGACTTCTAAAAGCCAAGGAAACACTCTAGAACTGATTTTCTTCACATCTAGACTTTACCAAGTCTTTAAAATTTCCCTGTAACAAACTCTGATGCTTCATGATGAATTAATTCCATTGCACTGACAATACCCTGAAAATCAAAAAACTAATTATAGTGCAAACCAGTGAATTGTTGTGCAAATTCTGACCTCAAATTTGGAAAATTTACTTCTTCCTGGTTCCAACGATATATTGAAGTGCCTAATTTGGATAAAAAATGGCCCTGTTATGGCCATTTGAAAATCAAGGTTTTGGACTGCATCAGATCATTAAAATTCAAAAATTTAAAATTTATATAGTTAGACTATATAAATTATCTAAATTTATTCAAATTTTTCATCTTGTGCGTTTGAAATTTTTGAATTTGATTTTATTTTGAATTCTCCTTGTCCCTCCATTCTTGTGATGCCACATGTCAAAATCCAACTAACCATAACTCCTTTTTAAATATTTTTAATTAATTAATTAATATTAATTAATTCCTCCTCTAAATATCAACATGATTAACTTCCTCGTATCATTGTGCACCTTGAGAATTTTCTTTACATGCATACGTTTTCATCATTTTTCATAGCATTAGGACCTTCTCATTTTACCTTCGCGCTCATATGGGGCAAATTTCCTTTATGCCCATACGAGCACTCGTATCATCGGAGGTCTTTAAAAATTTGTTTACATCCATAGGGATGGTTGCTTTTTCATAGCACTAGAAAGCCTAACAAATCAACTTCTGCTCATCCGCATGAACATAACCCCATAGACCCTTGCATTTTTCTCTTCGCTCTTATGTTGGGCAAACTTTTTCTTAAGTGCATAAGGCTTTGAAATTTAATTTTCAATCTCACGACGAACTGCCACATGGTACCTCTCCCTGGCATACTTGGTAGGTCAAAATTCATCTGAATTTTGGCCACAGTGGTCCCCACGCACGACTTCTCTTCATACACATTCACATTGACTTCCAACATGTCTCTTTAGACACTCGAAATGATTGTGACAGGGAACTTAAATGGTTTTTTATCAAGTATGCCCCAAATGTGGGATTAAAAACCTTATTGGACATGTTTAAAAAATGCTACCCTGCATGTGAAGCTCTGCTTCCTTTTTACACTATGTGGGTTTCCTTCTCTGTGTTGTGCTCTGCCCATGCTGTGGGCCTCTTCCTTTTGATTTTGCATTGACTGTCTTCAAATGGTGAATTTCTTATGGTCATGGGCTACTTCTCCTCTCCTGTGTGGAACTGTGGATTCTTCCTCTTAACCATGGCTTCTTGCTAGGCCAGCTATTCTAGGTGCCTTCTTACATGCCTTGTTCATGCGTTGACTTTTCTTTGTTGGTGGTTCATTCCTTTTCTCCAATGTGGGTGCGTGGGACTTCTTTGTAGCGTGAGGGTCTTCTTTGCATCTTCAAGGTGTCTTCTCTTTTATGCATAGGGTGTACCCTTGGCATCTCCTCTTTAGCACTATGGTTTCCCTTTCATTGTGCTTTGCCTCAATATATATATATGCACTGATCTTTCTTACTTAACAGGAATGCTCCTTTTTTTTGCTTGTGTGGGTCTTCAAACTTGGCATGGTGGCTCTGTTCCTTCTTTTGGACCTTACCCCATGTAACTGCCTACGTGTGGTCTTCCATTTCAGTTTGCAAGTCTTTTCCTTGTTTGTCTATGACTTTTAAGTCTTTTGGCATCTCAAATGCCCCCCCTTTTGCAGCTTACTTCATACCCTGCCGCTTGTCACCATGTTCACAACATTAAGTATTATAAAATTCTCCACTATCTTTGACATCTAATAGATGATAATTCCAATCTACAAAACTTTAGACTTGTTGAACAAGACAAAAACTTAACATGTCTATGCATATTTGACTCTGGTGAACTCCATTCATTGCCTCCTTACTTCAGCAACAACAACAGCGTTGTTCCTTGAAAGAAGCATTTCTTCATGACAACCATTTGGAGCTACATCACCTATAACTTCAGTGGGAGCATTTAAAATCTGGCAGGCCTACTAAATAGGAGGAACCTTTGGTAGGTTTTGAAAAGTCCCCATTAGATTTAACCTTCTCAAAAAGTTCTTTTTCCATTCTTTTTTCCACATTATCCTTGACCAATAATCCAAAGTCAAAACTTATCAATATCTTCTTACCAACATTTTCATAGTGATTACTATCATCTCTAACTTGTGATAGAACTTTAGTGTATGTTATTCTTTGCAATGACTTCTTGGCATATTTTCTTCTAGCAAGATGTGATTCAAAATCATCCTGAGAGTTGATAACTATATTGCATGCAACACAATCCTCAATTCCTGATTGATTTGATTTCAATGAGGGTGTTCCCCCTTCCATCATCTGCTGCTCCATTTGTGGATTCATTAAGCCTCCAAAAGAGGTCCAAAGATCAAGATTCAAAATGCTAGAAGCCAACTAAATTCCTCATCATTCATATACTCCTAACTTGCAGATTCAGATGGCAATTCTTGAGTTTCTAGTTCCATGTTATCATTTTTATTGACAGAAGTAAAGTGAATATAATCTTGATTAGATCTTCCCTACATAGAATCTGTTGACCTGTCAAAACCAACATTATCATCAATCTTAGCAATTTGGTAAATTAATTGGGCCCCAAAGCGGGTTCGGCTAAAAGAAATTTCATTTCCAAACGACTGAATTTTATAACTAGCACATTGACTACCTGATACTAATTTGAAACAAATTCGAGCACTAATTGATCCTTAAAAACTCATTTTTATCATTTTATACCAACTATCAAGTTTGCAATAGGAGGTCCATTGACTAGCCTTAAAAATTGATCCAAACACCTAACCAGGCTCTGAAAATTGGCATACTAAATCTCTGTTATGCATTGTTGCATCTTGTCAAATCTCATCTCATGAAAAATTTGAAGTCAAAAGATATTCACTGTCAAAGTTGACCCTTCAGAACTACCTACATGAAAACATGTCAGAAAATAATAAATTGCATTTGGATTTGGCTTTGAAAAATGGGTAAACTGACACTTGGGAGAACAAAAATTGGGACATTAGTTCATTGTCACAAGGAGAGCTTAAATCTGGGATTTGGGCTCATGATGAATAACTGAGTGCAAATGGCGAGCAGTCAAAATAGGCTACTTGGATTTTGCAGATTGAAACAATGACAAAAGCAATTTTTGCAAATGGAATTGACTTGGAAAAGTGCGCAAATGGATTCTTCAAGACATGCAAACTGGCACACTTCGAGCATTTTTAGTGGAAAACATGATGGTACAATTCATTTGATCTAGGCAATCATAGATCTCTAGTTATGACATCCTACACAGGGGTCCTAACAAATCTGCAAATACTGACACTACTAAAACTTTAGAAATTCCATTTGGAATCGTGTTTGAAAACTGATCAAATGGATTTGGCAAGAGCTGAAACTTGAAAAATGACACATCTCTGACATCTACAATGCAACACACAAGGAATTTTAGCATTTGGGTCAATTGGTCAAAAGTATAACATGTCAAACAAGGCTTCCCAGAATTCAAAATTAATTGCAAAAGCATGAAAATAGTAACTAACCAAATTTGAGGGATTCAAAACCTAGACAAATGGACTTGAAATGACTCAAAATCTGAAACATAGGCTCTTAGGTATGGACACTAAACACTCCCAAAGAAAAAAGTCATGACACATTTTTGGGTGCAAGATATTCAAATGCAAACAAGGCCTACTGTTGCTGTTTGACACTTAAGTGAAAATGCAAATTTGAAATATGCTTGAAACGAGACTTCATGAAACAACTCAGAATGTTAGTTTAACTTCATGGAACACTTAGACACACTAAATGGAGGGTGTTAGAAACATTAAAGACCTCATGGGGCTCAACTTGATAGCTGGGTATATGTGCATCAAAAAAGCTTTTATAGGGCTCAACTTTCTAAATGGCTTTCAAAATCAAGGTTGCAATTTTGAGGGCCAACACTTGCCACCCAAATCCATACACAAGACACTCTCAATCTTAACCTTCCAACCCATATAATAGTTACCCACCACCACATTTACACACACACACACACACACACACACACACACACATAGACACACACACACACACACACACACACACACACACACACACACACACACACACACACAACACACACACACACACACACACACACACACACACACACACACACACACACACACACACACACACACACACACACACACACACAAACATTCTCACCCACCCATTTGTTCTCCCATTCTCTCCCATTGTTAGGCACCCTATATGAGGTTTATATGTTAACCTAGTTCTCTAAAATGATCAACCCCATCTGATGTGAAAAGGAGGATGAGGGCTATAGATTTATTGAAAAGTGAGAGGAATGATTTTGTCTATCAAAACTATACACTATGGATTCACTGAAGGCATAAATTTAAAGATAAAAGGACCATCTTTAGAATACAATTCAAAAATAAAACATAATCATTCTAGGATCCACTTGTGAATAGATAATAAACACATATAAGTAGGCTATAATTTCTAATATTGTATCTTTTCTTCATTCATTTTGTTGATTATTTTTTAACTAACCAAATTTCTAGATATAATGGATGATAAGACATGAGTGAATAACTCTAATTTG
The DNA here is from genome assembly GCA_028749045.1 of Cupressus sempervirens. Taxonomy (NCBI): domain Eukaryota; kingdom Viridiplantae; phylum Streptophyta; class Pinopsida; order Cupressales; family Cupressaceae; genus Cupressus; species Cupressus sempervirens. The sequence goes on from CM053786.1 coordinate 879,297,330, forward strand.
GACTTCTAATAGGATTGCATAAATGCATATTTTGAATTCTTGCATTTTCTTATCATGCTTTTTTCATCGTTAGGGTGAAGAGAACCATCACATTACATGGCATTATTGAACACTTCATTGAGATTAAGGTACTATATTTTCTACAAACTCAAAAATTTGAATTAATAAGAATAGCAAAAGGTATTGTAGGACTAGAAAATAGGTAAATTTGCATAATTGAGAGAAGCACAAATCTCATATAAGAATATGCACACCAATCTATTCCTACTAAAAAAGTAATTTGAAAAAAATCAATTAAATAATGAAACCCCCTTCAAGTTGAGCTCATATGCTCTCCTTTCTTCTTAAAGATTTGAAGTTGATGTAGCCCTTGATTTTGACAAGATGTACCTACAAAATGACAATGATTGTTCAAAACAATTGATCAATTGTATATTGTCTTTGATGTTACACAAAATGTCATATCTTTACTAGTCAGTGTATGCCAAGCTCACTTAGGTAATGAAGATAGTATCCTATGTTTGTGGAGCATTCCAATGTTTGCCAAGTTCAAAAGACGGTGTCTACTTAGTTCACTCGGACATCAAAGAGAAGTTAGAAGAAGACGAGTGTTAACCGAGATCACTCAATTAATGAAGGAAAGTTGGATGGAACTAGTGCTAGCTAAGCTCACTCAATTACCAAATAAATTTTGTGAAGATGCAGTGTTAACCGAGTTCACTTGCTTAACACAAGAAAATCAATTCTGAGTTAGTGTCTACCGAGCAAGGTTGACTAACGAAGCATTTTCATATTTTGGCATATTGAGTTTGATATATTTGTTTGTTAGTTTTAGATGAATGAAGAGATGAATATTAATTATTCTAAGGTGTATTCAAGCAAACTTAACAATGCATATGATATAGGTATAATGTATAGTTGAGGATTGAAAAGTGTGAGAATGTGTGGAAGATAAGAAGATGCATAGTAGAAGTGAATTTGAAGGATAAGTAGAATATCCTTGAGGAGCCACAAAGATACATTTGATCAAGAAGGATCATGTACTAAAGCCAAAATTGAGGTATAAAATCAACAAAGCTAATTTTACATAAAAAATAAGGTCATATCATTGTTACTCTCTAACAATTGTAGTAGTGTATCAAATCTCCTAGAAAAGTTAGCTTAATATCTATTTGTAAATCCTCTAACAAGGTGGCATTTCTAGATTGAAGTGTCTAAGGACCTCTAAAAAGGCCACTCCTAAAAAGGTGATTAAATCCTCTAATAGGGTCACACCCAACTATATGTTTTTTAAACTTTAACTGAGTTGGCTCCTAACAAGGCTCACTGCAGAAGAGTGAAAAATACTAACTAGTTGTAATTGGTGGTTTTTTATCAAAATTGGGTTTCCACATTAAATCTTGGTGTCACTTTTGTTCATGGTATTTATTTTGTGTATGAAAATAAGGTAATTAAGGATAAACATAATTAGCATCTTAATTTTTGCATGTCTAGTATTTACCAGGTTACAACATATTGCTAGTGTTAACTAAGTGCCTGTGTGCTAATTGAGTAATAATAGTTTCAATAGAGTTTATATTTTGTTTTGAAATATAAGGAATATAGAATTTATTTTGGTGGTAACTAATTCACCCCTCCCCTCTTAGGTAATCCCCTAATATTTACAACAATTGGTATTAGAGATTTTGGTGCTTGCAAAGAAGGTCTCAAGGACCTAAGCTAAAGATCAAGATGTCTTATAGAAGAGAGATTCACAAGTTGAAAAAAGATAACTCCAAGGCATGGAAGGAACTTATGAAGGTATATCTGGTGACCATCAGTGATTCAGGTATGCAATATTTGAATACCCAGTATAAAGTACTAGCTAGAACCATGATTATGGAGGAGATTGGTGAAAAGAAAAATCATAAAATAATGATGATTGACATAGCATTTACTCTTAACTATATTGAATTTGATGAGGTCAAAGTGTGTGCTACTGCTCATGATATGTGGACCAAACTAAAGGATATCTATGGAGGTGATGATAATGTGAAAAGAGCCAAGGTAGAAAGCTTGAGAGGTCAGTTTGATCAGATGAAGATGAGAGAGGATTTAAAAATTGCAAAATATGTTGAAAGAATCAAAGCTAGTGTCAGTTTTATCAAAACCTTTGGAGGAAAATTGATGATGCCATAGTGGTAAGTAAGGAACTCATAATCCTTCTTCCTATCTATGTAATTAGATTGTCTTCTATTCAAGAGATGAGATATGATCAAAATAATAAGATAACCTTGGATGCTCTAGTGGAAAGACTGACAACATTTGAGTTAGATAACTATGATAACTATGTTCCTAGTTCTAACAATCTTGAATCTACATTTCAAGCCAAGCTGTCACTCAAGAAGAAAGCTATAAAATCAAAAGGAAAAAAATCTAAAAGTGAAGAGGAAGATAGTTCTGATTATGATCTTCAAGCCATTCAAGCCCTACTTGCAAGAAGGTATCCCAAAGGAAAAGAAAAATATAAAGATAAAATTCCTTTAATCTATTTTTCTCATGAAGAAGTTGGTCACATTGTTGCAAGGTGTCCAAATAGAGAAGACAAAGATGAAAAGAAGAACAACAAGTACAAAGGAAAGAAGGATGTCAAAAGCTACAAGGATAAAGCTAAGAACTCTTTTTTCATGGATAAATATTTAGATAGTAGTGATAATGATGAAATTATTTATATTGATGCAAAATATGAATCTGATGATGAAGAAGATAAAATGGTACTTATCTCTCATGTTAGCAAAAATGATACATGGATTATTGATAGTGGTTGTTCTCATCATATGATTGGTGATAAAACAAAGTTTTAACATATGAACACTATGATGTGGAAGTGTAAGATTTGAAAATAATGAACCATGTTAAATGGAAAAGATTGTATCTCACTAACCAATGAACTTAGATGTAATAATTCTTATTGGGTTGAAGGACTAAGGCATAACCTACTTAGGGTGGCACAGTTGGATAACATTGGATTGAAGGTAGAAATCATGAATTGGAAGACCAAGCTGCTAGATGAAAATGAAATCTAGTTAGGTTTGGTAACCAAACAAAAGGTAACTTATTCTACCTAGATCTTAGTGAAAGTTCATGTTTCATTACTCAAGTAGAAGAAAGTTGGTTATGGCATAAAAGGTTGTGTCCTGCGAACTTTCATAACTTGATCAAGATAAGAAAAAATAGAAGAGTAAGAAGTATTCCTAATTTGAGGAAACCTGATATGGGCCTATACAAGAATTTTTAAATTGGTAAGATGGCCAAGACAAGTTTCAAGAGCAAGAACTATCATTTCTAAATAAGTCTTGGACTAGTTCATACAAACCTTTATGGACCTATAGGAACAAAAATATACAATGGAGATAAATACTTTTAAATTTTTTTAATGATTATTATAAAATGATGATTTCAATGTACTTGAAAGATAAGTCTAAAGATTTTTAAAAGTTTAAGTGGTATCCAACTAGAGTAGAAAAGAAAAAAGGAAAGAAGCTGAAGTGTTTGATGTCAGATAGAGGAGGTGAATTCATTTCCAATGAATTCAATGAGTTTTTCACTGAGAAAGGAATCAAAAGACAAGTATCAACCCCTAGTACACCATAAAAAAATGGTATAGCAAAAATAAGGAATAGATCAATCATGGATTGTGCAAGAACCTTGATGATAGAAAAGAATGTTGCAATCAAATACTGGAAGGAAGTATTCAGTACAATAGTTCATACCTTAAAAAAAGTAAAATTAAAGAGAGACTCAAATTAGACTCCTTATGAATTATGGTATGGCCACACACCTAATGTAAGTTTCTTTAAAGTATTTGGTAGCAAATGTTATATCTTGAAGGAAACTAGGAAAGGTAAATTTGATGTCAAAAGTGATGACAACATATTCCTAGGATACTCCAACAAAAGTAAAGCATACAAAATTTTGAATCTAACTACTCATAAGATCATAGAAAGTGCACATGTGAAGATTCATGAGTTTGTTGAAAATAGTGAAGAAGATAGTAGCAAAGAACTTGAGGATTACATAAAGTTCATCTACTTTGAACCTGATGCATTGCCAAATCCGATTGGAAGTCAACATAATTCACCTCCCAAGCCGCCAAAATATCCAAAAGCACCAAAGTTATAGTTAGTGCAATCTAAGTCATAGTCTAAAGGACCTAAGTCATAGTCAAAAGCTATTGAGTTGTAGCCAATACAACTTAGGTCTGAATCTGAAGAACCTGAGTCATAGATAGTGGGACCCAAGAATGATGTAGAAGATCATGGTGATGCAAGTCAAACTATTGGAAATATGATCAGTTATATGTCTTGATGGTTTTCATTTATGGCAACTTATATTAAACATTTCACTTCTGTATTGCGAGACAAAATATTGTCTAAGTATGAGACAATTTGTAGGAGTATAGTAAACAGATCCTAACAGTACAGATGATGCATAGGGAGTTAGCTTATGTACAATTGATGAAAGGTTTGTAACAATGTCATGATGATGTATAATAATGCACATATGTGTATGGTTAGTATGGTGCAAGTTGTAATAAGTTTAACTATGTTGGTATTTAATAGTGTAGAACAAAACATAGCAAAAATAGTGTTGTATGACTTTGGGAATTATTTTGATTTCAAATAATTGCTAAGCCATGTTAAGAAAACTATGAGGATATTAATTCAATTTTTTCAAGACATATAACCCAACTGAGAAACAATTTGTGAATGCACAAGATATAAGAAAAGATCCCATGTTGTGCAAATAGTGTGTAAGTGTGAAAGTGTGTTGCACAATGAATGTATGTTATGCATAGATATCATGAAATTTGCATAAATATATGTGACATGTGAGCTATTGTGAGAACCATATGTAAGCCTTATGTGATGCAAAATATGATGTAAGATCAAAGGACATGTGAATTACAATAGCAAGCAAGTATTGTATGTATATCAATTCTGTGAAGGAATTGAATTGTATAATTGCATGTTAGGGAAATGGGCTCTTCTTGCATACATTGTAATTCATCTACCAAGTCCTAATAGGGTTGTAGAAACTCCTAATAGGGTTGAGGCTTTTAACTAGGCCTAGTCCTATAATAAGGACTTGAGACACTATATGTACTTCATAGACTCCTAACAGGGTCAATATCCTTAACAAGATCCTATTGTTTAGTGAATCATCTAGTGGGTATTGTTGGCTCCTGATTTAACAATTTTGAAAATAACCAAGAAACCAGAGCAATGCATCTAAGTCTAGAAAATTCCTTGACATATACACTTGACTGCAGTCTTGGGCCAACTGTAAGGCATAACTCCCTCTTCACTTTAGGCTCTACAAGACCTCGACGGGTTAACCTTGAGGTTTTGAGATATGGTACCAAATCAATTAAACATAAATTTGAACCTATTTACTATAGATGAAAACCCCTTTTATCTTTTGATACTTATGCAATGACATAGAAATCAAATAGCTAAAAATTATAACCTATGAAACCATAAGCTAAGTGAGGGTTTTTTCTTTTCACCCTACTACAAAAGGTGAAATATTGAATTTAATTGATTAAGATGATTTGTGCAAATAACTTTCACCTCAACTTGCATCTGATTTAGTGATCAGTGCCTTATCCATTGAAACATAGAGTCATAACTAGCAAGATGACCTAACTTATTTGCTTTACAAATAAGTTTGTCAACTAAAATCTTCAAATCCCATTCTTACGAAATATCCCCTTCATAAAACTAGAAACCCTTTCAGAACACTGAAGCATTTACTTGACTCCTTGAGTCAAAAATGACAACATATCTGATACACACCTCATCCAAGATGTCTTAAATCAATTAAACCTTGTTCATTCAAGTACAAACCTAATAACATATGAAGAATCAGAAGACAGAATAGGAAAACTTAGACAATTCTTCGTAAATCGCCTTGTATATTCATCCATGGAAAAGACTGAATATATAAACTAGTAAAACTGAGTGTAACTAGAGATACTTCACATAATCTAGCATCAGTTTCCAATATCTCAGAATAAAAACACATGAAAATGAAATGAAAAATGCACAAGTGTGTGTGTGTGGCCTTCACTACTAGAGCTTAGCTCAATAAACAGGAAGCAAAACCATCAACAACCATGGTCTCACAGTAGAACATTGGAACCTTGCTAGTATCACCGAGAAAACTGTCAACCCCTACAAAGAAAAAGAAAGAGAATGATAAAGGAGAAAAGAATTCTAGGATCGGCTCTGTGACTAACATATGTCCCCTCAGAACTCTTTCCCAAGAAGCTGAAAACATCTCTCTAATCTCTCCCCTTAGTTGTAAAATCAAATCCTCATCATGTTGCCTCTACAAGCACAAAATACCTGAGATATTTGATAGGAAGAATAATTGATTTTGATTCCTGATTTGAACTCACAACAACAACAAAAAATTAGTTAAAATGTGAACTCTAGAAGCATGAAAACTTTTCTAGAATTCATTTTAGCATCAATAGACTCTAATATACATTCCCCAACTAATTCTGATGCTCCATAATGAATTTTGCCCCTTTTATTCAAAATGACTCGAAAATTACAAATTTGGTTATAAATTGAACAACTCTCACCATTGAAACTATGATTGCTTTAGTCTATTGTGGGCATATTTGTTTGCTGCAAGTTCCTTAAATGCATGAGATCTTAAAGCTTTTGCAAAAAATGTTTTCTTTCAGCCTTGAAAGTGGCTTCTCTACTTTTATTCTACATTGAAGCTCATCCTTGTTGCCACTTCTCTATCATAAGGCATTGGTAGATTCCATTTTATGGACATTCTCTATCCTTGCATAGACTACCCTAGTGACTACCTCCAGCTTTCCTTTTGGTGTTACCTGAAGATGCCTCCCTTCTTTCATACGCTGGATTCTCCTTTCAAGCAACCTCTCCTGCGCTTTCCTCTACCACCATTCCTTTTAGATCTACTTTTAGGGCTTGAAATTTGTTTTGTATTCATAGTAGAAACAACTTGAAGCACTAGATTCTATAAGTGATTGTAGTCCAAATGAAATGCATCCTTTTCTTCATAACCCAACCTCCCTATTTCTCTCATATTATCCATCAAACACTCATCTCTTCCTTAACATGAGAAGCTCTACTTGTTAGGATTTATAGTTTCTATCTAGCCACCACAAGTACAAAATCCACCTTGATTATAATAAGAAATGTGATTGGGGATCACAACATCTCCAACCAAACTCTTATTTTTTTCTCTTGAGTTCATATTAATTTTATCTTTCTCCTTATAATGAGTTTGTGATTCTATTCTACTTGTCATTCCATCCTTGAGAGATTCTGAATTCTTGTTATTATCTTTATTTTGATTATGCATCAAATCTAACTCCTTTTTACATGTGTTATCATCATTCATATAGATAAGTTTATCTCTTTTTCCCACATCCTCATGGATAGAAATCTTCTTGTCAGAGAAAGTGATGTCCATTTTGTTGATAAACAAAATCATGTTTTCCCCTTTCTAAGCATTTAGTTCAAATCAGTTTTAAAATAGTTATTGCATGATTTTCATCACAAGTATTCTCTGAGTTAAAAGCATATTTTAATGTCTTTCACACATCATCCTCTCCTATGTCCACTTCTCCATTCCAAACCCACTTCAAAATTATGTAAAAATCAATTGTCTCCTTGTTATCGGCATACTTATTAAAACATAGAAAAAAAAAGGACAATCAAGACTAACATAAGTTTGATGAAGAAAAACCCTTTGAGAATCTAGTACATGTGGAATTCTAACTAAAAATCTTCCCCTCATAGATACAGTCTTCATTATCCACAAGATAAAATGTTGCTCACTCTTAGATTATAGTTTGAGTGACATCCCACTTTTGCATCAAAATCTCTACTACGAGCTTTCCCCATAGAACACTTAAACTCCTGTCACTGTTTGTACAAAGAGCACAATATTGATATAAGTAATCAAGCTCCCTAGAGTAACTATTGCATTCAAACTAAAACTTGGCATATTTCCTCCACCTTTCTATTTGGTCTAATGTAATTAGTCGGGCCCCCAAAGTGGGTTCGACTAAAAAATATTTGATTTCATACAACTGAACTATCCAACTAATCCACTGAATATTTGATACTGATTCAAAACAAATTCAACTACTAAATCAACATTTGAAACTTTGATTCACCTCTTTCTGCAACTTGTCAATTTTATGCTAGGAGGTCCTTTGACTAGCCTTAAAAACTGATCTAAACACTCGACCAGGCCCTGAGATCAATAATATAGATTCTTTGTTCTGCAATCTCTTACCTTGTTGAATCTCATCTCATGATGACATCAGGATCAAAAGATATTTTTTGTCAAAGTTGACCTCTCAGTACTACCTGCAAGAAAATATGTCAGAAAACAACAAAACACATTTGGATATGGCTTTGAAAACTAAGAAAATGGGCACTTGGGGAAATGAAAATTGGGGCATTGATTCTCTGTCATGAGGGGAGTATAAATTTGAGATTTGGGTTCATGATGAATAACTAGGTGCAAATGGTGAACAATCAAACTAGGCTACTCAGAAATAGTAGACTAGAAACATTGATAGAAAACATTTTTTGCAAATAGAATTAACTTGGGAAGGTGTGTAAATGGATTCATCAAGATTTGGAAATTGGCACACTTAAAAGTATTTTTGGAGTAAAACATAGTGGTACAATCCATTCAACCTCACCTATCATGGATGTTAAGATATAACATCACGAATAGGGGTACTGATCAATCTGCATTTCTTGACACTAGTACAAAGTCAAAAATTACAAACAGAATCACATTTGAAAACTAATTAAACAGTTTTTTCATAAGCTAAAACTTGAAACATAACAAGTCTATGACCTCTAGAATGAAACACAATAGGAATTTTCTCATTTGATTTACCTGGTCAAAAGTTATAACTCGTCAAACAGTGCCTCCCTAAATTCTGAACAATTCACATCAGCATGACATCAGCAAATGACCAACATTGAGGGATTTAAAACCTAGTCAAATAGATTCAAAAGGATTCAGAATCTAAAACATAGGCTCTTAGGTATGGAAACTAGATACTCCCAAAGAGAAAAGTCATGAAACATTTCTGGGTGTGAGATATTCAATTGTAAACATAGCCTCCTATCATTGTTTGACACGGGTGAAAATGCAGAATTGACAATTTCTCAAAATGAGACTTTAGAAAATGGGTCAAAATGTCAATTTAACCTCATGAAACAAGTGGATATACTAAATGGAAGGTGTTAGAAATATTAAACACCTTATGGGCCTCAAATGGACAGCTGGGTACAAACTCATCAAAAAGTGTTTAAGGGCTTATTTTTTCAAAATTTCAATATGTGACTGAAAATTAACCATGTAATTTTCAGTCCCAATAGTGTCTTTGTCTGGTGATGCATGTCCCTTATGGGGGTGGAAAGGATTGAGATCTTTGGGAGAAGCAGATGACACACTTGACAACAAAAGACTTCTCTTGAACAACTTTATTGAAAGCAAAAACAACTACTACTATATACAAACGATGGCCTTGGGCCACCAAAAAGCTTTCAAAACTCCTTACCTCTATCATACACCTGATTCTCATTGACATTTTCTTGAGTTAAATTGTAATTATCCCTCTCCTTCATTTCACCCAATACATCAAGACTTTCAATCATTTTGTTAGGTGAAACAAAACTATTATCATCACTTCCATAGTGCATATAAAAATTAGACATAATTTCTTCATCTTGCTCACTATGAAAAAATGAATCAGTGTGATCATAACAATTGACATCAAACTGAAACTAATTACCACTAACTGAATCATGGATTCCTTCAACTGAAAACACAAAAGTTTGGTACTCTTCTCCATTCAACAAGTTACATGAATCAATTTGTAACTCACCTTGTGCCTTCAAATGTGAAGAGTATGTAAAATCTGATTTCTCTTCATTTGCAACATCAATAGTCTATAAATTAGACTAAACATTTGCTGCAACTTGTTCACACTCAAACAATTGATTAGATACCAATTCACAAGAATCACCATGAAATTACATGTTCACAATATGCTGATCCATATCAATACTTTCCTTAAATAACTCATTAGAATGAACTAACTCATTACTATTTCCTTCCTCATCACATGAACAATCTAAATGTATCTTGGCCTCATGGAAACAAGAAAATAGTAAACCAACAATAGACCTTATTTCTACATTTTCATTCTCAACATAAAAGTCATCATGTGCATTGATATATGGATTACCATCACATACACCTCCCAAATTTGACATAGCATATTCTAAAACTACATCCTCTTCAATGTCAAATTTAGGAGAATCAACTTCACTATATGAAACTGCAAAACATGGCAAAGCACAAGCATCCTTAGATAGATTAGCATACCTTTTAAAATCATAAGCCAACATGCTAGAAATATCCTCAAAATTTAGCAAGACTTCATCCTTAGTTTCTTTCCCTTGGTTGTGATCATTATCTGAATAGCTTGACACATTTTAAACAATAGGCTCATTAGTAATGCGTTGTGAAAAATCAAAATTTTGATCATCCCATTGATCTTCTTCTTTAGACGATACCTCAACAACTGGTATCATAATACATTCAAATTCTTTACTAGAAGAAAGACTATAACTATTGTTACACTTCTCCTTCTCCTTATACTCATCATCATAACAAGGTGAATCCAAATTATGCATGTCATCATACTATTGGTTATTATCCTCTAATTTATAAAACTAAGAATCTTCATCTTTAGCATTATTTTCAATGGACTCATTGCATTCATTATTATTTTCAGCATATTCATTTCTATTATCATTAGATTCATTAGCATTTAGAGCACTTTCAATCTTCATGATAAAATCTTGGATTTCAGTAATCTTTTCTAATTAAGGTCATTTGATTTCCACAATCCATTAGTAATATCATGAGAATTTCTGGAGTTTGATTGTGTTGTGATTTTTAAGCATCAACGTTTCGGATCACACACAGTAATCTTTTCTAATGTTGACTTTGTTGACCAATCGATTGAATGTGGCATAAAAACCTCTAAGAGTACCAGTAGCCATGAAGACTCCTTAGGTATGGAAAACTCATCAAGATTCATAACTATTGATTTGAACTTCATGTAAATTTGAAATCCACTAAGACCCTTAATATCACAAATTGTATTTTTTATCATTATGGCAGTCTTATCATGAATATTTCTTTTCAAACTAGCAATATTTGCACAAACACCTTCAAGGGTTGGCACATCACTTTCAGACCTAGATTCTGAATCCATCTTATAAACTATCCGACACCTACCTCTATTTTCTTAGTGCTGAAACCACTAGACGGAGGCAACCATTTTTACCATTCAACTTTCATGAAAGATAGATACATGAAAGTTATAGATACCTTTATGTGTTGCTACATTAAACCCTTGAACTACTAATTGGCATTTTGTAAACATGAAAACCTTCACACTATAAATATAATCCTTTATAGAGATGCCACCTCCTTGAAGAGGAAAATGAAATCACAACTATGATTCAACTTTTGAAATTTGCTACTTCAATAGATACAAGCAACAACATAAACCATTAATCAAGAAACTTACACTTCACTTTTCAAAGAAACTAGATCTGCCCACAAACTAAAAACCTTTGCTATTAAAACAAACCATGCACTGGCATAGAGATTTTGACTAGAGTCACCACTCACACTTGGTGAGAAAATATTTAAAACAATTTACCACTAATAAATCTCAAATTCACAACTTGTAGCAGATCTATACAACCTTCTACCCAATAAATCTTGTCACATACACTTCACAAACTTTATGCAACAAGCTAAAACTCAATCCAATGAAGTGCATGAAACTTTTCAAACTATTATCCTCCTCTCAATGCTGAAACTCACTTTATGGAGAAAATTACCTCTTAACAACTAATTTTCATGAAAAGACAATACATGAAAATAAAAATACCTCAAGATCTGGATGACTGAAAGTTCTCTATCCACTACTCACAATAGCAAGTCCAAAATCTCATCAATTCTTTACTGAACCTTTTGAACTAGCACATCACAAATCTTACCAGGCTTTCAAATGTTTCAACCTCTTCGAATTTGTTCTTCTCCTACAACAACTAATCACAATTCATGTATAGAATTGCATTGGTACAAAGATTAACTTCGAGTCATCACTCACATTAAGTGAGACATAAATTGCATTAGTCCTAAAGATACTGCAAACTGATCTGAAACAACAACAGACAAAAGACACCTCTTTAGTTTTATCTTGAATTTGAAACCTCTACACAAAGTTGAAACATAACTTTCTTGACTCTGAAATTATACCATGATTTTGAAAATAACCACCAGCTAAAATGATTGAAGATAAACACTTTTTAGCAATACAATTTATATTCAACTTCAAAGTCACTGTTGCCAATACATAAAACTTGACTAGGAACATGAAATTGTAGCAAAGATATGGACTAAACACATCAAATTACTACTATATAGAAGCTTTCTCCGTGTCATTCTTTCTATTGTGTTGAATCCCTTCAAATTATCAAGGTTTTTCTATCATGAATCTCAACACAATTCCCTAGTAGGTTGACCTTGAGGTTCTGAGATATGGTACCAGTGCAATTAAACATAAATTTAAACCTATTTACTACAGATGAAAACCCCTTTAATCTTCTAATACTTATGCAATGACATAGGAATGAAATAGCTATAGATCATAATATGAACCCATAAGCTAAGTGAGGGTTATTTCTTTTCAACCCACTACAAAACGTGAAATACTGAATTTAATTGATTAAGATGATTTTTGCAAATAAATTTCAACTCAACTTGCATCTAATTTAGTGATCAATGCCTTATCCATTAAAACATAGAGTCATAACTAGCAGGATGACCTAACTTATTTGCTTTACAATTAAGTTTTTCAACCAAAATCTTCAAATCCCATTCTTACAAAATATCCCATTCATACACCTAGAAACCCTATCAGAACATTGAAGCATTTACTTGACTCCTTGAGTCAACAACAACAACATATTTGATACACACATCATCCAAGATGTCTTAAATCAACTAAAACTTTTTCATTCAATTACAAAGCTAATAGCATATGAAGAATCAGGAGACAAAATAAGAAAACTCAGACAATTCATTGTAAATCCCCTTGTATATTCATCCATAGAAAAGACTAAATACATAAACTGGTAAAACTGAATGTAACTCAAGATACTTGACATAATCTAGGATTTGTTTCCAATATCTCAGAATAACAACACATGAAAATGAAATGAAAAATGCATAGATGCGGGTGTGTGGCCTTCACTGCTAGAGCTTAGCTCAATAGACAAGAAGCAAATGTTAGATTATGGTGACTAATTAGGAAAGTACTATACATACTTCATAAATAGTGGGGTTCAGGGCATCGGCCCAAAATTTTTTTTTGGTACGATTTGCCATTCATAGAAATTTTTTTGGTACTATTCACCATTCGTAGATTCACCACTAAAGTTATGGTCGACATATGACCGACATGTTGTAACCCTAAAACAACATAAAATACTTGTATAAAAGGGTTTAGGGTTAGGTATTTTTTTATTTTTATTATGTTGTGATGCGAAATTGGTTCTTGCAGCGGTATTGAGCTGTAAGGGATTATAGATTGTAATCAGGTAATCACTAGATTGTAATAAGATCGAACTACTTGTTTGGTGGACGTAGCTCAAGATTTGGGTGAACCATGTTAAATCTTGGTGCCTTGTGTTCATTTTTGTGTGATCTATTATTTTTTGTTATTGGTTATATTTGCATGTAGTTTTTATTTTTGTCCGTGGTTTATCCTAACAAGTGGTATCAGAGCGAGGTTGTCTTTCAGTTATCCTCTACAAGAAAGTCTCACGGTTAAGTGGGATTCTCACGATTGAGTGGGAGGGATGGAAGATGAGGGTAAGCTAAGGGTTGATAGGTTTAATGGGAAGAACTTCCAATTATGGAAGATGCAAATGGAAGACTATCTATATCAGAAGGATTTATGGAAGCCATTGGAAGGCAAAGCCAAGAATCAAGGAACTATGTCAGAGGTTGAATGGGATCTTTTGGACAGAAAGGCACTCGAAAGCATTTGGTTATGCTTGGCACCATCGGTGGCATTTAATATTACAAAAGCAAACATGATAGAAGATTTGATGAAAACCCTAGCGACACTATATGAAAAGCCCTCCACTTCAAACAAAGTATTTCTCATGAAGCATTTATTTAATATGAAAATGGCAGAAGGTGGATCTGTTGTAGATCATTTAAATGAGTTTAATACTATTACTAGTCAATTATCTTCTGTGGGTATCAATTTTGATCAAGAAATTAGGGCTCTCTTGATTTTGTGTTCTTTTCCTAAAAGCTGGAATGACTTGGTAATGGCGGTGAGTAATTTTGTTCTTGGATCTAGTACCCTAAAATATGATGATGTGATCGGTGTTGTTTTGAGTGAGGAAACTCATAGGAAATCCTCAGGTGGATCTACATCAGGAAGTGCTTTGAATGCACAAAGCAGGGGTAGAATGAGTAAGAGAGGAAGTAACTCTGGAAATTGTGGGAAATCAAGAGGAAAGTCAAAGGGGAAGAGGTCTCAATCGAGAGGACCAAATGACTATTGGTACTGTGGGAAACCAGGTCATAAAAAGAAAGATTGCTGGAATCGAAAGAAAAATGAAGGAGATAAATCAGATGGAGACAAGGAGGAAAATATGGTAAGTAACAAATTCGATGAGGATGCTTTGCTTCTATCTTTAGAAAGTGTTGATGATTCATGGGTTTTAGATTCTGGTGCTTCATTTCATGCTACACCTCATAGAGGTTATTTCATTGATTATGTCCAAGGGGATTTTGGGCTTGTTTATTTGGGGGATAATGAACCCTATCAAATTGTTGGAAAGGGAAAAATTAAGATTAAGTTGTAGAATGGGAATCATTGGCTACTACATGAGGTAAGACATGTTCCAAGGCTGAGTAGGAATTTAATTTCAGTGGGGTAACTCGGTGATGAGGGTTGTGTAGTTACTTTTAATGATAAAAATTGGAAGGTTTCAAAGGGTTCCCTTGTAGTAGCAAAAGGTGTGAAAGTAGGCACCTTATATCTTTGTACAGGTCATATTGTTCCTTCTACTTTGATTGTTTCAGAGAAAAATGAATGTTCAAGAACAATTGCTGCAGTTGAGTAGGGAGAACAAATAGCTGCTGTAGATTCTGATACAACGCTATGACACGAAAACTTGGGCACATGAGTGAGAAAGGTATGAAAGTACTTCATTCAAAGAAAGTTTTACCAGGTTTGAAATGTGTTAATATTGATTTTTGTGAAATTTGTGTGTATCGAAAACAAAAGAGAGTGAGTTTTGTAAAGACTGGGAAGGAAAACAAAAAGGAAAAATTAGAGCTTGTGCATATAGATGTATGGGGACTAGCTCAGGTATCTTCCCTTGGTGGCTCTCATTATTATGTTACATTTATTGATGATGCAACTAGAAAAGTATGGGTTTATTTCCTTAGATAGAAATTTGATGTATTTCAAACTTTTAAGAAATGGAAATGCTTGGTTGAAAATGAGACTGGTAAGAAACTAAAATGTCTCAGATCTGATAATGGTGGTGAGTATTGCAATCATGAATTTGAAGATTATTGCTCCACTAATGGTATTCGTAGACAAAAAACTATTCCAAGGACTCCAAAAGAAAATGGAGTGGCTGAACACATGAATAGGACTATAATGGAGCATGCAAGGAGCATGAAGTTGCATGCTGGGTTGCCCTTATACATGTGGGCAAAGGCTGTCAATACTATAGTATATTTGATTAATAGAGGTCCCTCCACTCCTTTTGGCTATGGTATTCCAGAGGAAGCATGGACTGGTAAGAAGGTGAGTTATTCTTTTCTCAAGACCTTCAGTTGTGAAGCTTTTGCTCATATAGACTCTGAAAATAGAACCAAGCTAGAAGCTAAATCAAAGAAATGTGTCTTTGTTGGATATGGCATTAATGAATTTGGTTATAGGATTTGGGAGTTTGAAAATCTTAAAATTGCTAGAAGTTGGGATGTCATATTCAATGAGAAAGTGTTGTACAAAGATCTGTTGTATCAACATGAGAAGAAAGAAGATGATTATGTAGTGCTAGATGATACTCCAAAAGCTGATGTTCTAGCCATTCCTCATGATGTACAACAACCGCAACAACAAATACCACACATACCAGTGAATGTTAGATAGTCAACGAGGCAAACTAGACCTCCAAAAAGGTTTTCTCCCTTTTTGTATTTTATTTTACTTACTGATGCTGGTGAACCTGAAAGTTATGATGAAGCTGTGTAGGTGGATACTAAGATTCAGTGGGAGTCTGCAATGAAAGATGAAATGGACTCTTTCCTGAAAAATAAGGCATGGGATTTGTGCAAGTTACGTGCAAGTAAAAAGGCTTTATAGAATGAGTCGGTTTACAGGTTGAAAGAAGAGGAAGGAGGTAAGAAAAGATTTAAGGCCAGGTTAGTTGTAAAAGGATTTGCACAAAAAAAGGGAATTGATTTTGATGAGATAATTTCTCCTATTGTTAAAATGACTTCTATCTGTACTGTTTTAAGTCTTGTGGCTTCTGAAGATTTGCATTTAGAGTAGTTGGATGTTAAAACAACCTTTCTTCATGGTGATTTGGATGAAGAAATATATATGTCTCAGCCATAGGGTTTTGAGGTCAAAGGTAAGGAGAACTTAGTGTGCAAATTGAAGAAAAGTTTATATGGCTTGAAGTAAGCACCTCGGAAATGGTATCTGAAATTTGATAGTTTTATGCATGAGCATGGATATAACAGGTGTCATTCAAATTACTATGTTTATTTTAAGAGGTTGGATGATGATAGCTACATTATCTTATGTTTATATGTTGATGATATGCTTGTAGTTGGGTCTAACATGGATCATATTAAGGGGCTAAAATGCCAGTTAGCACATGCATTTTCTATGAAGGATTTGGGGGTAGCAAAAAAAATCCTTGGTATGAAGATTTATAGAGATAGGAAGAACAAAACATTGACGCTATCTCAAGCTGATTATGTTGAGAAGGTGTTGCAACATTTCTCTATGGAGAATGCTAAAGCTGTCAACACACCTTTACCTGGTCATTGAAATTGACTAAGGAGATGTGTCCCAAGACACAGGAAGAGGAGGATAAGATGTCCAAGGTACCCTATGCTTCAGCTATAGGAAGCTTGATGTATGCTATGGTATGCACTAGGCCAGATATTACACATATTGTGGGAGTCGTTAGCAAGTATATGAGTCATCCAGGATTTGAGTATTGGAATGCTGTCAAGTGGATTCTCAGATATTTGAGAGGAACATTCAATAAGTGTTTACACTTTGGGGGCTCTACTACTAATTTACAGGGCTATGTTGACTCAAATTTGGCTAGGGATATTGATACCAGGCGGAGTACTACAAGTTATGTCTTTACTATTGGTGGGGCAGCCATAAGTTGGGTTTCTAGATTACAGAAGATTAATGCTCTATCCACTATAGAGGCAAAGTATGTTGCTGCTACAGAGGCAGCCAAGGAGATGACACGGCTTTAGTTCTTCTTGGAAGAATTGGGACATCCTCAGAAGGATAATTATTTGTTTACAGATAGTCAGAGTACCATTCATCTTGCAAAGAATTTAGCTCTGCATTCTAAGACCAAACACATACAGTTGCAGTACCATTTCATTCGGTTAGTTTTGGAGGATGGATAGTTAAAGCTAGAGAAGATACATACAAATGATAATCCAATAGATATGTTGACAAAGGTTGTAACAAGGGAGAAGCTGCACTCTTCTTCAGCTTTGATTGGTCTTTCCGACTGAACATGAATAAAAGAACAGCAACATCCAGGGTGGTTTGATCTAGTGGGACCCCCATGCGGTAGTGGTATTGCTATAGGATTAGTCTCCAAGTGGGAGATTGTTTTTTAGTGTGGAGCCTGATCAGTCCCCAAGTGGGAGATTTTTAGATTATGGTGATTGATCAGGAAAGTACTGTACATACTTCATAAATAGTGGGGTTCAGGGCATTGCCCCAAAAAAATTTTTTTGTACGATTCGCCATTCGTAGAAATTTTTTTGGTACTATTCGCCATTCGTAGATTTGCCACTAAAGTTATGGCTGACATATGGCTGACATGTTGTAACCCTAGAAAAACATAAAATACTTGTATAAAAGGGTTTAGGGTTAGGTATTTTTATTTATTTATTATGTTGTGATGCGAAATTGGTTCTTGCATTGGTATTGAGCTATAAGGGATTACGGATTGTAATCAGGTTGTAATCACTAGATTGTAATAAGATTGGACTTGCTATTTGGTGGACATAGCCCAGGGATTGGGTGAATCACGTTAAATCTTGGTGCCTTGTGTTCATTTCTGTGTGATCCATTATTTTTTGTTCTTGGTTATATTTGCATGTAGTTTTTATTTGTGTCTGTGGTTTATCCTAACAGAAAAACCATCAACAACCATGGTTGCACAGTAGAACATTGGAACCTTGCTAGTATCACCAAGAAAACTACCAACCCCTACAAAGAAAAAGAAAGACAATGATAAAGGAGAAAATAATTCTCTGATCAGCTCTATGACTGACATGTGTCCCCTCATAACTCTTTCACAAGAAGCTAAAAACATCTCTCTAATCTCTCCCCTCAACTACAAAATCAAATCCTCATTATTTTGCCTCTACAAGCACAAAATATCTGAGATATTTAATAGGAAGAATAACTGATTTTGGTTCCTGATTTGAACTCACATCAACAACAAAAAATTAGTTAAAATGTGAACTCTAGAAGCATGCAAACTTTTCCAAAATTTTTTTTGGCATCAATAGACTCCAATATACATTCCCCAACTAATTCTGATGCTCCATAATGAATTTTGCCCCTTTTACCGAGAATTCCCAAGAAATTACAAATCTACTTATAACTTAAATTGGTGAATTGTTGTGGAAAATATAATCTCAAATCTAAAAAATTAATCTCCTCCCAGATCCAATGGTATATTATAGTGCCTATTTTGGAAAAAAAATGGCCCCTAGTATTAGTTTGAAAAATTCAGCCTTGGCCTAAGAACAGGGCATTAAAATACCAAAAATTAAAAATTTACATAGTATGAACTTCATAAATCATTTAAATATATTCATATCCTTCTTTTGAAAAAGTCATTCGTTGATTCTCTGAATTTAAATTTGATTTTATATTTAAATCTCCCTGCCACTTGTCCGCTACTACCACATGTCAACATTTGACTAGCTCACAATAATTTGAAACCTTTTTTAATTAATTAGTTAATATATTAATTAATCTCTTTAATTCCAGCATTTTCATTTCCTGTAGCATTGAAGGTATGCTAATATTTCTTTACGTTCTCATGCTCAGCCTCCATATTATTCCACACAAGCTTTCCTTTACATTCATATGGGAAATGTATTAATCTTTAATTAATATTTTAAACCATCTTAATTTACTTCCTATAGCATTGAGACCCTTTAGAGATGTGTTTTCTAATCTTATGCTGAACCTCAATCCTTTATGCTCTCACACTCTCCTACTCATATGCCAAACTTGTATCATCAGAACCTTTGAAAAATCAACTTCCAGTGTTACTGTAAGAGAGCTTTCTCGTAGGCACATAAGATCTTCACAATTCAACTTGTGCTCTCATGCCACATTGCCATGTGGCTCATTCTCCTTTGAAGCTTGGGTCAAAATTTATCCATTGACCATGTGATTGCATTGGCCAATGGTCCCACCATGGAAGCAATGGCTTTACATTCCTTGCATTGTCTTGAAGACACTTGAATGATGAAAGCCCTTTAATTTAAACATTTGAAAATTCTAAGTTGTTACCAATGTGGGATAAACATTTCCCTCTTCTGTTTGTGCTACATGAATGGTTCTCACAGTTGAAACTGTGATTGCTTTATTTGTTTGCTGTGAGTTCCTTGAATGCATGAGCTCTTAATGCTTTTGCAAAAAATGTTTTCTTTCAGCCTTGAAAGTAGCTTCTCTGCTTTTATTGCACATTGAAGCTCATCCCTATTGCCACTTCTCTATCATAAGGCATTGGTAGATTCCATTTTATGGATGTTCTCTATCCTTGCGTAGACTACCCTAATGCCTACCTGCACCTTTCCTTTTGGAGTTACTTGAAGATGCCTCCCTTCTTTCATATACTAGATTCTCCTTTCAAGCAACTTCCCCTTTGCTTTCCTCTGCCACTATTCCTTTTAGATTTTCTTTTAGGGCTTGAAATTTGTTTTGTATCCATAGTAGAAACAAATTGAAGCACTAGATTCTGTAAGTGATTGTAGTCCCAATAAAATGTTTCCTTTTCTTCATATCCCAACTTCCCTATTTCTCTCATATTATCCATCAAACATCCATCTCTCTTCATGGGACTATTCTCACCTTTATGATCTAGTAGCTAGAAGTTCTTTGCATGTCTATAGTAATGGTGCATATTTGGAGATTTCTTCCTTCTTCTACTATTACCCTCTTTAACATGAGAAGCTCTACTTGTTAGGATTTATAGTTTCTATTTGGCCACCAAAAGTACGAACTCCACCTTGATTATAATAAGAAATGTGATTGGGGATTGTAGTATCTCCAACTATGCTCTTAATTTTTTCTCCTGAGTTCATATTGATTTTATCTTTCTCCTTATAATGAGTTTGTGATTCTGTTCTACTTGCCACTCCATCCTTGAGAGATTTTGAATTCTTGTTGTTGTCCTTATTTTGATTATGCATCAAATCTAGCTCCTTTGTACATGCTTTATCATTGTTCATATAGATAAGTTTATCTCTTTTTCCCACATCCTCATGGAGAGAAATCTTCTTTTCAAAGAAAGTGATGTCCATTTTGTTGATTAAAAAAAATCCTGTTTTCCCCTTTCTGAGCATTTAGCCCAAATCAGTTTAACAATAGTTATTGCATGATTTT